>JAAWXA010000029.1:8303508-8588423 GCA_038090715.1 Florisuga fusca | reverse complement strand
GAAAAACTTGGTTATATTCAGTTTATGACAGTTCGGCCAGGGGCAGTTGGAGACAGCAGAATATAACCAAGTTTTTCATCCAAAGCAAAGGTCACACTGATTTCTGCAAAGCTACTTATAATTTATAGCACTACAAATTGGAACTCAATTAAAACAGATGGCAATAATTATTAGGGGTAAATACATTTAATGGAAATAGAAGAAGCTTGTGTGGCAACAAATCACCTGCAAAAGTTGGGGAGAGTAAATTTATTTCATTGTCTAAATCTGTCTCTGTGTTGAAGTACTTGCTTCCAGATGTATTATATGTGTTTGTATATTTTCTGTGCTATGCTCCTGGTAGAGAAAAAAAAATTGAAATTTAGAGCTGGATAGAAAATTATTTTTCCATCCCCCTTAATTTTTTTTTATATTTCAAACATTCTTCCTAGAGTAAACCAGAACCAAAAACTGTCAAAAGTGATTAAGAAATGAAATTAAAGGATAACAGATTTTGTTTGAGAAACAGTAAATAGAGTTTTCAAGACTTTTTCAGCTTAGGAAACATAAGTATGGATGGCTATGATGGGAGCTGCTGAAAAGGTAGATAGGCAGTTGTTCATTGTTTCAAATGAAAAAGTTGGGAGCAAGAAATGATTCTTGCAAGTGGCATAAAAATGCATAACTATACTTGAAATGCTTCATTTGAAGATACTGTAGAAGTTAAAAGTTTGCATATGTTCAAAACTAGTTAATACATCCTGGAAGTAAAGTCTTCCATCCTGATTGGTAGTCACTGAGCAGTAAGTCTCTGAATTTCAGAAGGTAGTCTGAAGAAGTAGAACTTTTTTTTGTTCTTATACGCTTTCATAAGGATATGATATTCAAGAACTTTAATCTGACTTAACATGGACATATGCTTTTGTATTTTTATGTTTGTCACATGTAAAATGCACACATGAACATTAAAATGGCATCAAATTGTATTGTTTCCTTCTGATAAATTAGTAAAATATTTGTTTTTATTGCATCTTTGAAATAGTTTATTAGCTGCTAGAAGTAATGTTCTCTTACTCAGGAAAAAATGAAGTCTTTTGTTGAGAAAATACTGTAACAGGGCACTTCAGAATTTAAAAAACAACTCAAACAGTGGTAATGAAAATTTGTCAGTTTCCCTTTCTGATAAACTGTATCAGTCTGTATGAACTGATGTTTCTGAGGAAGGAAATGCTAACAAGATTATTCTAAATCATGTCTTGGTTTAGATTCTGCAGGAAACATTAATCTTTAGCAATTATTTTGAAATAAAAAAACACCTCTCGCTGCAATGAAAGCAGACTGAAACTAACAATAGACACTGGCAGAGTGCCTTTTCTTCAGGGCATTTTGTGTATTAACATGCAGCTGTGTCATGCACTCATGCTGCTGGATTGTCCACATAAGAATTTAGGAGACCTATGAACATGTTGGATTCTTTCTTATTTGTAGAATGGAATCTATAGGATCCATATGAACTAATAATTAATAAAAGTATCCCTAGTACCCATACAAGATAGAGACTTCATAAACAGTGTGAGGATATCAGTATCTTTTGTATCAGACTTGACTAGTGAGAACACCTCTTCCCTTAGCTGAATCTGAGAGCAAACTTGTGCTAAATGATTTTAAATTCCAGACACATACTCACATATATGACACAACTATGTACTTGGCTGCCCATGCATGTGTATCCACTGTATGTTCCAATATTTTAAAGTATAGAATCCCTTTGTACAGTGGCAACTAGGTGAGTCTGGCACTGGTTCCCTGAAGTCAGTTGTCCTATTTTTTCCACTTCTTTTTACAGCCATAAGCCATAATTCCTTTGATGATTTATGAAATCATAGAGCTATTCTGATGTTATTTGTGGAAGAGATAGCACAGCTAATTTGATATTTCTGATCTGTCTTAAATTTAGCTTGCTAGATTTGCTGATAATAGCAAATTATTACTGTTAGTATTAGTACTGTTGCTTCAGCATCTTTAGATTCAACACTCCTATTGTGTACCCAGTGGATTTACTGTTAAAAAACACAGAGTAACATATATGTAAAATACTTTAAAATATTTGAGATCAGACAGATCAGACAGATTCCAATTTAACACTAGATGTAGCATCCCTGTTCAGTTTCCAACAGGAATATGTTCCCAGACCTAGCTGTTGACTGTTTTTATCAATGATTCACAACAAAACCTAAAATGATCAGGAGTGTATCCATTTCACAAAAGCTTGAGGAGCAGTAACAGTGAATTGAAGGTCATTGAGGTGGTACTATTTGACTCAGTCCTCTGAGTCAAACAAAAAAAAAATATGAAAAATATGTTAGATCTTGCAAACCATATAAAATATACTGTACATTTCAGCTATATGTATATGTTTAATAAAAATTAATATACTACAGTGAGAGATATAGCACATATACATGGATGGGAATTTACATTCTGACTTTGTTTTATGGAGGATGAACAGCAGAATGTGAAGTTTGGGAAGATTCTGGACAAACAGGCAAACACAAATGATGAATACTCAAAGTTCTTTTTCAGACTTAGATTTTCTAAGTTTTGCATACGTAGTTTTTACTAATGCTACCACTTCCAGAATACTGGAATTCACTTAAATGGTGTAGTTATCTGCAAATAGGCATTTATAGGGTGTTAATCAGCTCAGCTTGAATGCAAAAAGTAGCCAGTGAGTAACACATTAGAAGGGGCTCTTTCTCCCAACTGATGCAAAGACAGCTTACTATGACTACCTTGCAGAGAACTGTCTGGGCTGTAATTTGAGTGAGAGAAATCCCACCCCTCTGTCCTGTTCTGGAGTGTGTGGTCTGTATAGGCTGTTTAGAACTAGAGAGTGTTCATAGAAGGACTGGAAAATAAATGAGCTAATGTTATTGTGGAGCACTCAGTGTTCAGTTGGTTTCATTTATCAAAGAGCAACACAAGGCGGGGGCAAATAACATTGTGAATGTAGCAAGAAAAAAACATAATAAAACTATAATGTCTGAAATTCACAATTAGATAAGCAGCAATGTATGTAATTTTGGCTAAAATGATCACTTACAGAAAAAAATATATCAGCTTCCTTCCAAATGCATCTTTTTTTTCTTTTTTTCTTCCTCTTTTATCTTCTTTTTTTTTTTTTATCCCTGACATTGAATGATTTGGTGTGTTTTAATATCTTTGTCACTTCAAACAAAAATTAATTCAAAGATGCTTTAGGAATGCTACTGCTTCTGTTTGAGGAAAGATGGTGTTAGATTTAGGAGTATCTCTTTCTGATATTCTAATTCCATAAATTTTGAATCCACCTGTGAAACCAATGTAAATATTACTCAATTAGACAATAATGGTGTAAAACAAGTGAGATAAATCTTAACAGAAAGATCCTTCATTTTCATGAGTCATTAGATGTCATCAATACTTGCTATGGTAAGTTTTTAAAGTAGATTCACTCTTTCTTCCTAGACAGAAAAAGATCAGCTTCGACGACCAACATCAAGAATTAGATAGTATGGACAGCTTTAGAAATGTGAGCATAAAATTAAGGAACATTATTTCATACCTCTGGTCTTAAGACATATAGCAGTACCATCAGAAAATAGGCAACTATTGGGGAACAGAATTTTATTTTAGAAACAAGCCTTGAGTCATGGATTTTGTGTACTGAAAATACTCTTTCTTTATGCAGTGAAGTTGAACATATTTCCTTAGTAAGATTAAATGCTGCAAAGCAACATCAACCAAGAAAGTTGAACAAAATATCCAGTAAATCACACTCCCATCTTGGTGTGTATACTACAGTTGACAATTACAATTAATTGAGATGCCCAAAATACTCCCCATTTCACTTCAGGACATTGTGGGTTTCCAAGCCCTGAAGTACACTCTCCCTAATTAAGTAGCTTTCCAGAGGTCACATGTAATTTGTAAAGATTTGGATAATCAGTCCACCTTTAAAGCTGGCTGGTAGCTGCAGGGACATAATGCAGTGCTTGGAGAAAGCAGAGGAATCCCGTGTTCTTCAGGGTGCAGGGGATTACATCTGGGTGGGGATTTACCAGGGGACTGCAGCTCAGAGGGCTACGACCTCTCCATTGGTGAGCATGGAGCAACACAGCCATGGCGCCTCGTGAGGAAGGAGCAATCCAACAGCAAAAGCCCTTCCCACTCCCTCATCATCCCTGTGGCAGTGAAACAAACAAAATCACATCTTAGGCAGAAAATGAGCTGTGGTCTTGGATACCATTGATTATTTAGTGTATTAGCAGAGGGCAGAGTTTACATGCAGTATCAATTAGAAAATATTTGGCAGCTAAAACAAGGCCAAAGGGCTTTGTGTCTTATGGCCAAATCCTGATCACTTTTCTCACATGAGCATCTCTAATGAAGTCAGCTGGAGCTCAATGATTTCACTTCAATACTTAAATCTTTCATAAACTGTAGCTGAAAATTGAATGTATTTTAGAAGGAAACTTTTAACCTCAGTCTCTAGTTACAAATTTGGCTGCTTCTTTTATCATCCTCTTCTCAGATCAGTTCTATCCAAATGCTCTAAAAAAGCCCTCCAGATATTTTTTCTTGTTCTTTTTTCCTCAAATACCACAATTGATATTTATTTCCTCGGTTCTTTTACAGGTTTCTTAGAAATTCAGAGCTCTTTGAACTTTCCCGTAACTTAGGAGGATTCATAATTACCAAAGGCAGTCTCAGTGTCCATGGTAATAGATACATTTCAGTCCTCTTTCTGTAAGCTAAGCTCTGCCAACACAGGCAGTGATTTGTCAAGGGAACTTTTCTAGGGAAAGAGCAGCCACAACTGGGGTAGAGGAGACCAGCTGGTTGATGTGCTCTTGGCCCATGGTGTCAGTGCCAGTGCTCCTTAACCAGTAAATACCTTAATGTGAGGTAGCCATGGTTCAGGGCTCTTTTGTTCTTTGTCTGCCCTGTGATTAACCACCTCTCTGAACACACTGGGTGTGAGTCCCCACAGCAGGACAGTGTCTGCCCCTGGGTGAGGGCAGTTGTGTTTGCTTTCTCTCTGTGCAGCCAGAGGAGCATCCCTTATCTTCTGTAACCTGCACATCTACCTCTATCAGAGCAAGAAGAGACCAGAGGAGAGGACAATGCTGTTTCCCTTACTCAGAAAGTTACCAAAAGCTTGTCATTGGCTACAGTTGCTAATGTTAGTCATATTTAACAATACAAATTTAAACTTTCAATTTGCAAATTTAACCTCTCAGTTTAATGCAGATTACTTTGAATGTATTAATTATTAGGAATTCCTAATCACTATGTTTGGTGGTCCTGTATGCTGCTCTGTATTAGAACAAGAGAACATTAATATCTAAATATCTAAACCCTAAACTGGGTTGTTTGGTTTTTTTTAAAAAACACAATCCAGTCATGGCAAACTCTTTCATCGGCAAAAGCATTATTTTCTTGTAAAGAGCTGAATTACTTGGAAACTGTTCAAACCTAATGCCTTCCTAATACAAGGCCTGTCACTGTAACCGTTCCCTGTGATTTCTTAAATTCCTTACACAAGCCTTTGGATTCACAGAAAAGCAAGTTAATGGGACAAATTGTTTTGTTTAGGGGAATGTAAGATAAAAAAAAATTTCTGATTAAGTGTCTTGTACCATACTTTTGGGTTTTGTGTTTTCTGTAATATACAGAGACTCTGAAAATCTTCAGTTGGGCTTTGCAGATTAAATTTGATGAGGTAAGAAAGTAATGTTTCACTAGAAGATTAAAGATGCAAAAAGGTCCTAATGGCCCTTTTATTTACATTGATTTAATCTTTCATCCAGTCTGAAATATTTTTGAGAAATAATTAAACTAAAATATAGATTTCGTGTGGAGATATTTCTTACTGAAAATAAGTTAGAAACAAAGAGGTAACCCATACCAGAATTTCAAGCTTATTTACAGTTAGTTAGGGTGCTTTCTTGAACTATGGGAGCATGTTTTCAGGGAAACAGACGTTTTCAGTTAATTTTTTTGAAACTCCATTTTCCTTCTACATCAGAAATTAAACACTACCAAATCCTTGCAATGTGGGGTCTGGGGGCTGTTTCCCACATCCTCTGGCAGTCTGAGCTCCCATTGAAGTCAGTAACTGAACTTACTTTAATCAGAGAGGCTCTATAGACTCTCTGTAAAATGTCTCCACTAAAATCCCCTAATGGACCCAACTCCTAAAGAAATTGGACCTTGTCACTGCTCTTTCTGAGGCCCTTGATCTACCATCTAGATAGCGACTCAGAAGAGAAGTCTTTAGCAGGATCATCTACCCAGATGCAGGGAATAGAACTGTTCACACTCCATGTATGTTGATTCATCTGCTTCTAATGCATCCCATGTAGTGACAGGGGTTGTTGTCTGTTTTGTTGTACATTCTACAAAGCACCAGAGAGTTACAGTTTGGCTTGCAATGCTATTTTGCTGTCTGAAGTCTTCACACCTCTAGAGCAAAGAAATGTCTCATCCATTTTGCCTTAGCAGCTGCTTTTCTTCCAAAGCATCACAGTCTGATAAATGTACTTGTAGTCAGCATGGACTATACACATTTAGTTATTTCTTTCTTATCTCAAAGCTGATAGGTAGGCTTAAACATATTTCATAAACATTGTTTTTACAGCTTTTGAAATTTAACTGCTGTGAAATCTGTCTGTCATTCTGGCAGCCTGTAAAGTTTTACAAGGTATCAGCTGTTACATATTGGCTTAAAATAGCCCTGAGGCTTTTTTATAGAGGCAATAAAAACAGTTGCAATCTGACCATGCTTTGGACAAAACTCCATTTTGTTACATGCATCTGTTATGCCTCCCCCAAATTAATTCAGGCACTTGTGTCTCTTCATTTGCTTAAAATGGCTTCTCTACAATGAGACCAAGAAGAAAGTTACACAGCTAAATAATTTAAGTCTAAATGGTCTTTGTTTATCTTACCTCCACTCTTGAGCCCACTCTCTAGCCAAGCCAAGACTGGGCTGCTTCATGCTTCAGCATTTACTGCATTCTGATTGTTCCAATCTGAGTAATTAGCTGCAGTAATCATCAGTTCTTAAAGATCCATTAAAATGGTATAAATCTGGAGTAAATCTCTAGCAATTTAAAAAGACCAGGCATGAAGTTGTATGTTTGAGGTCAAAATTAAGTTCATGATTTTATGCATTTCTCATGTTTACTTTGTTTGCTGTCTCATTAATATTCAGCTGTGTTTAATGTCGACTTAAAAAGTCCAGCTTGTCCTGATAAATAGGTCCAATACAATTTTACAGTCTGTGTGTACATTTGTTTTATGTGAGTATGTAGCTCAAACAAGGAGAGTGACTAAAAATGTATTTGTCTCAAGTGTTGGGTTTTTGGTTTTGGTTTTGGTTTTCTTTTTATTTTGGGAGGGAGTTGTGTTTGTTAGGTTTTTCTTCCCCAGTAAAAAAGAAGTTGTTTCATTGGGTTTTTTGGGGGGGGAGCTGTGTTAGATTTGATGTGAATTTATTTTTCTTCTTCTGACCATGTTGTTTTGGATACTTCCTGTATTTTAAAATTACAAAGCCTTACAAGAGGAAATCAAGCAAATTCAAACAAACCCAAAAATATTTAGGAAAACAGATATACTTTAAGCCATGCGGAAATTTTAATTTAGGTTTCAAATTTGATTTTAGGACAGCCTCGGTAGAAAAAATTTAATTCTGATACTTATGTCTTTTGATTCTCACTAATTGTGAATGAGTGATTCCCTGGGACACAGGAAATAATTCCTGATTTTTGTTTTAGAGAGGAAATTTCATTTTGCAGGTGTTGAAAAAAATCTGAGCCTAAGGCTAGCTCACTTTCATTCTCAATAAAGAAGAGGGTCTTACAGTTAAAAATTCACCAGATTCTCACAGGACTAAAGAACACACAACTAGAACCAGTAGTATGTGGGGGAGAATCTAATTTTCAACATAAATTGTTCGTTTGAACCAGCCATAGTAGTTGGTTTGAATAATAGTGAAAATCCATTCATTTTATTTTGATCAGCATGTGGGTTCTGTTGCAGAAATGTCACTGCCCCCTTTTTTTACATGTGGGTTAAAGCACAAGTTTATTTCTGCCCCTTCAGGTACATGTCAAGCACTTTGCATGTGCTCTGTGAGCATGAGCTGCAGCCTAAAAAGCAGTGAACTTGTGCAAGCTGTGGCAATGCTTCTGCTCTCTCTTCTCTTACACCTGAGAGAGGGCACAAAGGAATTATGTCAGAGGAGGGGGGAAAAAGGCACATCATGGATCTCCTACAGCTTTCCCTGGTAAGCTAATGAGTTCTGGAGTGTCCCAGGTGATGCTCTAGAAGTTCATTTTTCTGAGTAAACCACACATGCAGTGCTATAGACTAGGGGAAGGATGGCTGGAAATCTGCCTCAGAGTGTTGTTTGACGTCTGGCTGAGCGTGAGGCAGCAGAGTGCCCAGGTGACTGAGAAGCGTCCTGGGTAGTACCAGGAACAGTGTGGCCACCAGGAGAAGGGAAGCGATTGCCCCCGCACTTGGCACTGGTGAGGCCGCACCTCGAGTACTGCGTTCAGTTCTGGGCCCCTCTTTACAAGAAAGGGGGCAATTATTTAAGTCTGAATCACTGAAGTGATTGAGCAAGATTGTTTGGGTGAGTCCGAGGGAAGGGCAGAAAAACTGGTGAAGGGTCTGAAGCACAAACCTTATGAGGAGCTTCTGAGCGAGCTGGGGTTGGTTCGTCTAGATAAAAGGAAGATGAGGGCAGACGAGCTCAGATTGTAGTGAGTGGTTGAGTGGTTCTCTCATGTAAAAAGTGATAGAACAAGATGAAATTGTCTCAAGTTGTGCCAGGGAAGGTTTAGATTGGATATTAGGAAAAAATTATTCACCAAAAGGGTTGTGAAGCACTGCAACATGTTGCCTGGGAAAGTGGTTGAGTCACCATCCCTGGAGGAGGTATTTAAAAAATGTGGCGCACACAGATATGGTTTAGTGGTGATCTTGGCAGTGCTAGATTAATGGTTGGATTCAGTGATCTCAAAGGTCTTTTCCAACCTTAAGGATTCTATGCAAGTACCTAATCACATCACAGAAATGATAGACAAATCCTGAAGGATACTATCCATCCAGAGGGTCACAGGGCTCTTCCTTGGCTGGAATGAGTTGCCACAGCTGAGGTTTGGTTGTGCTTTATGTTTGTTTCTCTCACCAAATTCCTGCATTGCTAAGGTGGTGACAGGCATTCTGAGCTCTGATCTGAGTATCATCTGAACAGTATTAAAATAAGTGAAGAACACAGGTGTTTCAAGTCCATCTGAACATCACAGTTAATGCGACTACTCTCTACCTAGATTTTGATTTAGTGAGTGAACTGCCTTCCTTTTTTTTTTTTTTAATTTTTTTTTTTTAAATTTATTTTTATTCTTTGGGGGGTTAGACTTAGAAGTCACATATTCTGCTTTGTTCTTTGCATTTAAGTCTGAAACAAAAATCCATCAGTTCAGCATAGCTACTGTCTGATTCTGTTAGGTCTCAGTGAGATCATCATCTACCTCTTTCTTGAATCAAACTAAATTGGAAGCAGCTTTTTATTCAGTGTGTCACTTTTGCTGTATTCTTTTCTATTGTTCCATTTGTAACTTTTTCTTGGGGTATGCTATAAAATGTGTGTGTAAAACATGGAAAAACTATCTCCTTTTAAAACAACACAGTGTACTGCAGTTAATTAAATCAATGTCAACTTTCCAACTGGATGATCTGAGCTGACCTGTATCAAATAAGTCAGAACAGCACCCATTGTGATGGTCTTTGACATGTTGTCATTGATACATTTCCTTTTAATCTTTCTAAACCTTTAGGGAGGCTTAGGGGAGGTATTTCAGAATACTCAGTGAACCCCTCGATATAAGACAGAGTAAGCATAGAAAATTAGTGTTTGGTTTAGGAATGCCAGCTAATTTATTTAATAAATCAAAGAAACAAACTAACTCAGTTGCCTCAAGCATTTACCCTTCTGACGTCATATATCCTTCTCTTGTCTAATTTAATTTTTCTCCTTGTTTCTATTTGACAGAAATATGAATTTTATAACTGAATACCTGGGTGGGGAAAGCTGACATTCAAACATACAGCACATAACATGATTCTCTCTATGGAAAACCAGATAAGGAGTTGGGAATATCTAACATTCGGGTCATAGTATTCTTGGCAGCTGGTGGGTTTCCCAGGATTAGAGGGGTGTCTACCAACCATCCCATCTCTTACTGGCTCAGTATCAAACTCTGGAAATTGTACTCCACTCTGCTGGCACTTTGTTCCTCCAGTACACAGGAGCTGCAGATAAAATAGGTAATCTTGCAAATTATGGCAGTGATCTCTGGCATTTAGGTATCCATCATGCAAAAGCATCTAGCAAACCTTACCCACAGGGATGCACATTCCATGAAGGTAAAGAAGAGAGATTCTCTGCCCTCAGGATATCTCTGACTTTTTCATCACCTGGTATTCTCTCCTCTGGAGTTTTATCATGTCGATATTCAGTCACAGAAGAAAAAATTTTTTGCCTCTGTAATTCATCATGTAAACTTTTTTACGTTCTTAGATGTTTGTGTAAGAACTCTCTAAGCACATTACCAAGACTGGGAAACAAGTGAAGCAAGATGGGTGCCAGAGAACAAGAGGTCTCTGGAAAGCATTGGGGGTTTAAAAATGACATGATCTTAATTACTCTGAAGTCTGCATGTTTTCATTTCTTTAATTGGAAGGAGATCCATGTTAACAAGACCAACTGCACATTTTCAGATTGTTTGACTATAAGCTAAGAGAGATGGTTGTGTGTTATTGTTATGGCTAATTCTGCCCATGCATAGGAATACTAGACAGAAATGTGCAGAAATTGTATTGGCAAGTTTCAAATAAATGATCAGAACACTGTCTTCCCCTAACATGCGTACCCAGATGACCCATTTGAACTGATCCTTTCAAATGAGCTTCATTGTCAAGCAACCACGACCTTTTCAGAAAGTTGTGGGAATTAAAGGAAAACACTGAGCTCTTTGGTCTTTGGAAATTTGTAGTGTGTTCTCTGCAGTGTGACAGTGTTATAATGTCATTTAATATTATACAATACCTTATAGAGAAAACAAAAAGGCTAAATTAAAAATCAACTACTTCATACCCCAAGCAGGAGGTAGCTGGATTAATATTATCCACCATTACATTGTTCCTGGGTTACATCTTCTCTCCTGACATGGAGATCCTGGTTTTCCAAGCAGATTGAGTTTTTTATCTGGATAGCACAGAAGTATTAAGCTATGCAGTGAATCTTTGACTTAACATCAACAATATCCAGGAAGTCTGAAATAACTTTATAGATGTTACATATTAAGATTGCCAGAAAATCTTTGGCAATACTAGAGCCAAAATCCACCTTATTTTTTGTTCTATAAAATCAACAAATAACATCTATAATTATGTTAACTTGTTCAGCTTCCAACCTCAAAATCCTGATGAAGAAAGCTTGCTTTATTTTATAGTGAATAGAAATGATATGTAAATTCTTGTTTAAAATGATATGGACATTTTGGTGACATCTGAAACCAACAAACATTATCATTTGGAGCATTTCATTCCAACAATACAATGAATTACATCAGAGCACCATTTATAGTTGGCATGGCAGTAATGGTGAGCTGTTTCACAAAGTTCAGAGTTCCATCATGTAGCACAAATAGCAAGTGAGAGCTGTAGTGGGTGGTGTTACAACTTCACTGGCAGATCTGATCAAGATTTCACCATTTCATAGAATCAGAATCTTTCAGGAAAAGACCCTGGGGATCATTGAGTCCAACCATCATCCCTACTCTACAAAATTCTCTCCTAAACCATATTCCCCAACACCACAGATAAATGACCCTTAAATACATTCAGGGATTGTGACTCAACCACCTTCCCAGGCAGCCTGTTCCATTTTTTTCCTTATGTCCAGTCTAAATCTATCCTGTTACAGCTTGAAGCCATTCCCTCTTGTTCTATGGCTAGTTACCTGTGAGAAGAGACCAGCACCAACTTCTCTACAATGTCCTTTCAGGCAGTTACAGAGAGCGATGAGGTCTCGCCTCAGATTCCTCTTCCTCAAACTTAACAGTCCCATCTCTTTTAATTGTTCTGGAGAATAGGATTTATTATTTCACCATCTTTGCTGCACTCCTCTGCACTCACTCCAGCACCTCGATATCCCTCTTATATTGAGGTGCCCAAAACTGGACACAGTACTCAAGGTGTGGCCTCACCACTGCTGAGCACAGAGGGACAATCACGTCCCTGCTTCTGCTGGTCACACTATTTCTAATACAAGCCAGGATGCCATTGGCTTTCTCAGCCATCCAGACACACTGCTGGATCATATTCAGCCACGTGTCAATTGGAACCCCCACGTCTTTTTCTGCCAGGCAGCTTTCCAGCCACACTTCCCCAAGCCTGTAGTGTTGCATAGACTTGCTGTGTCCCAAGTGCAGGACCTGGCACCTGGCCTTATTGAAGCTCACACTGTTGGCCTTTGTGCACAGATCCAGTCTGTCCAAGTTTCTCTGTAGAGTCTCCCTGTGCTCATGCAGATCAACACTCCTTCCTAACTTGGTGTCATCCTCAGCCCTCTTACTGTGGCTGAAAGCCCCATCCAATGTCTTCTGCCTCTCTGCAGGACTGGGGAGCTTGGACACAATGCAGTGCCAGGTACAGCAGCATGGGCACTGTTTGGTTTGGGGCACTGAGAGTGGGCACTTGCACCGTAGCCTTGCTCCTAGAAAAAGCAGTCAGAAAGACAAAGTTGCCTGTGTAAGATTATAGCAGATCTACTGATAGAGGGGGCACTATGGGACTGGCAAAGTTATTCAAGATGTTTTATCAAACCTTAGATTTAACTGCCATCTACTAGCAGAACAAGGTTAAACTCCAACACTGATATACTTGTCTCATGATTAAGGATGCACAGAAAGAGCATTACTCGCTGAAATGTTACAGCTGTGTTTATTTAGATTTATTTATATGAACTTTATTTAGAACAGCATTTCTTCAGAAGGATTTATATGAACTTACTTAATAAGCTTTTTGCTTTCAGTTAGACATCTCACAGAAAGACTGTGCTCGTAGGATGGCGTACAATGAAGCACTTTTTATTGCTCAAAACACTCAGTAGGTTAGCTTTGTACACTGAAAATAAGACCCCCCCAAAATGGATTGCCATTTTCAAGGTTCAAGATTTCCATGGTTGCAGGTACATTGTTCAGAAGAGAAGGTTTTTTAAATTACTGTGGCTTACCTGCAGCAAGACTTAATGCAAATGCTGCGTTCACTTCCTTCCCAGCACATGCTTCATGGTCTGTTACCACTCACTGCTCTTGTGCACTTCTGGCTTTTTTATGGTAAGAAGCTACTGCAAAGTCATTGAATACCTCTGAGCGTTTGCTTACCTAAGCAAACCCTTTTCCTGTGACTGGGTCTAGTAATTTGTGCCCTGAGGAAAACAACAAGCTCATTCTACCACCTCCTACCATTTCATGATTTACTCAGGTTTCCTCCCAAGAAACTCTGTTTTCTCATACTGTACACTCAACACAGATTAATCTTCTTCACCACTCTTCAAGTATCTCCTGTCTCATACGCTGTCATGAGCAAACCCTCTGGAGGGAAATTCTTGTTAATATCTTTCTCAGTGAGTAGCCAAGTATGATAATGTTCAACATGAAATCATGGGGAAAATAGGAGATCTGGGACCCGAATTCCTGATCTGAGTAGAACTTCTATAGTTATCCAGGTGAAGGTGATTTATTTTCTCTTTTCCTTTCCTGAGTATCTGCAGGAGACCAGAATACAAATCACACTGTTAGTAAGGGTCCCAGATGCACCATCTGATCTTTCATCAGGAAAGGATACCTGGTGTATGACTTTTGTGTATTAGGCTGGAGGCATTGCAGTGTTTTTAGTAGTTACTGCTGTTTGGATAACTGTGCTGAGAGATGCTGCTCTGATGGGGGTATATAAGAGCATGCTTAATCCAGGCATTATTTTAGCCATTAGGACCATGTAAAAAACCCCAAACTAATAACTCTTGGCATTTTTTTTTACTGGAAGAACAGTCTACTTATGGGGACTGTGTCTTTTTGACCAGAGCCATCTGCAAATATTGAAAGAGGAGTTTTCGACTTTAATTGCTGTTTTGGCCACTGCCAATACAGCCAAATCCAAAGAAGAAAATAAGTTAAAATAATTCAAGGGAGTAATTTAAGTCTTTAGCAAAAAGATTCTATCAGAATACAGAAACAGCTCCACTTTTTATGTTAAAGCCTTCAGTATAGTATAAAATGGTGTACAAAAAAAGAGTTGTGGTGAGTCATAGGAATGATTCATTCAGTCCTAGTTCTGGCTACAAGAATTTGTGGATAACATGGTGTCAGCAGTAGTTTGGATAACAGCACACTTGATTTAAAAAATAGTGATACTGAAACAAGGGAAAAAAGGAGCTGCAGTGGTAATGTATTATGTCATTTTCAGTTGAGCTTCTTAATAAACTGAGATATATGTGATCATGTTTCCTGTGCCTCTCAGTCCTCTTGTTCAGTAAAAGTTGGTGTATAAAAACTTGCTCATCATGTCTTTTTATTGCAACTATTTAAATGCTTATCATCTGGAAAAGAAAAATGTTTATATATAATTAAACAAATACAGATAAAATGAGAAGTATAACCACAGAAACACAGGAGTAGAAGAGCATAAGGGGAAATGTGCCCTTTGCAATTGCATGAAAGCACATGATGTTGCCCCAAAAAATCTCCCACTCCAACAGCTCCCAAGAAGAGAAATCCCTATAGCTCTGTGTTATTCTATGTTGATTTTAAAAGGAGAATGGGTCAGAGCAAGAACCCTCTGAAACGTTTAACTTTTTGAAACAAAGTACCTTTTAATTATTCCTCAGAATCCCGCTTTTTTTTTTTTTTTTTAGTCAAAATAGTCTATTTTTCTTTAGTCAAAATTTATTAGTCAAAATAAATGAAGGAACTGGATTTGGATAGTTTTTAGGAGGTGCTTATAAGCTGGATGTATCCATTTATAGGAGACACAGAAGGATCTTTGCTCTCTGTTCCAGCACTCAGTTCACATTTCATATTAAAAATAGTTGAAATTTCTCCTTAGCGGTTGTTAGAGCTGCCAGGAGATGATGAGGCCTCTGACAAGGTCTTCATTTGAGGTTAAGGTAACTGAAGAGGATGTGGAGAACCACAAAATGAGATACTGCTGGCCATGATCATGTTGGAAGCTGACCAAAGATACAGTGCCAAGTCCATTTCTTGATTTCACAGGTGTTTAAAGGGTTTATGCTAAAAATGGCCATATTCCACAGGCAAATTAAGGGGAGTGCTGAAGAACTTCACAGGGCAGACACTTGCAAGGCCAGCAGTGCCTGGGACATGACATGACATCATTTTTGCTATATAAAACATTTTGTACCAGACATGTGGCAAAACTGGGACCAGCAGATGGAAAGCAGGGAACGTTTATTTGGAAGGAGGCTGGAATAGAGCAAGGGGCATACAAAGGTAAGGTGGCAAAGAGGGTCAAGAAATGGGAGAAGTTATATATAAATTGTATGATCATTGCCATTCAGAATTACCTGTCTGAAAGTCTTGCACTGGTCACTGCAGTCTAAATAAGGACAATAAACCAGACCTGGTGTTCTCATACCATCAGAGATCAATCTGCTGCTTCAGTCAAATAAAAACTCAAGGGGGCCTTTTCCTGGCTGGGAGGGAATACCTGATTGAACATTGGACTCCATCAGACAGGAGGTTTTATTTCACCTGTTGTAACTTTGTGCATTATTTGCATTTCTCTGGTGTTTTCCTCCTGGAATTGCTAGCTACACAGCACAGCTAGGTCAGGTACTTGTTTTATGATTTTGTAGCTGTTGGGCTGAAAGGGAAATTTTCTTGTATTTGCCAAAACAGTGAAACCTTCAAACAAACCTGTCTCCTGTAACATCATCACAGAAAAAACTAGTGTCTCTTAATTGTAACTTCTCCCTAGTAACAAGCAACAGGAAATTATCTCAAGTTGTGCCAAGAGAGGTTTAGATTAGATATGAGAATAAAATTCTTCACTGGAATCTTCTGACTCTCACGTGTGAATGGCACTGTTACTGTAGGTGCCAATGACACAAGTCACCACTGTGGTTTTCATCTGATAAAAATGCTCAGTAACAGACAGCTACAGTCAAGCAGGTAATCAAATCTCTCACTAGAGAACAATCACTGCACCTCATTAGGGGTTTGGCAAGCACATCAGACATTTACAGTTTTTAAGCTGAATTCCCTGATCTCTCCAGTAACTCCTGCAAATATATGTTGCAGATGTCACTGCAGGCAGAATTAAGCTTAGCCTTCCAAAGGAGCCTGATGATGAACTTGGAAGCATAGATACCTGGAGACTGAAACAACAAAGTTCATGCAGATCATGGTATCTGCATTCATTTGAACTAAGCAGCAGCTCCTAATCACTTTCTGCAGCAACAGAGGAGTGTACGTCCATGCACACGACTGTCACATTCATTACTGCATAGAACTCGATGGCACTTGAAGTATACAAAAAACCTATGGAACTTTGTACTAGTTTTATCTAGACCAGACACTGCAACGCATAGCTCTTCAAGGTTTCTGACTAAGCTCTTGTTTTGCCTATCACAGTGAATTACTTAGTTTTTTGGTATGAAAGGATGCCAAATGAAGGATGCCATAATCGCTCTCACCAAAGCAATGAGCAGTGCATTAAGTTTCAGTTCTTCAGCTCCCTGTAACATTAAACTGTTCCCTGGTGCATGTTGCAAAACAAACTTTACAGAAAATTATGGACAAGGTTGAATTGCCACTCCATGATGACATGAAGAATACAAACTTTTTGCCTTAGATATTTTTCATGGTAGAAGCAGTGGAATGAAACACAACATGTTCACTTGTGATCACAGAATAGTACTGCTAGGACTTACTTTACCTCAGTGATATTGGACCACACTTAACTGCATCGAAGTAAATCATAGACTATGCAGTTAACTTCCACATAACAAAGTCAACAGCCTGCTTTACCACTAATTAAAATTTCATTTAGTTACAACAACAAAAAAGTACACTGTGCAAGAGTCATGAAATGTGTTAATGAGGTCTCTCTATACTCCACAGAACTGCTCAGTAACTTCTGTGTAGTTAGATGTCTTGTGATGTCGAAGTGAGAATAATGTTGATGTAGCACCCTTGGTTTCACAGTAGATTGATATTGTTATCAGATCCATAGTATGTTAGTAGAGTTTGGAGTGAATAAGAAAATTTGCCTGATGCATACTGAAGAGCACAAACACGAGGATGCATTTATCCTGATAACAGATGAAAAAAGACAAGGGAAAAGGGACATAAACTTCCTCTTAAGTCTGAGCAGCTAAGATGATATTAAAGTGTATAATCTTCCTCACATGGCATGAACTTGGATGTATGATTCAAACAATCCTTTTTGGCCAATGCTGCAGCTTTACTTAAGGCCAAACAGCAGGGTAATGTTGAAGATGTTGAAGACATAACCAGCTTTGCAAACAGAAGACGAAGATGGTGTTTGTGATTTATTAGCTGAAACCAACATAAGAAACAATGTAATATGTAATTATCATATGACAAGTATTACATTAATTTACCATCACCAGACAATGACCTGGGTAGTTGACAACACTGTTTCAGTTACTAAGATTTACAAGTTTTAATAGAGTTCACACATCTTATGTGTCAGATAAAAAGCCTGGCAAAATGTGAATTGTGTGTTATCCTTGGCTGGAACCTTGTCCTGTGTGTAAGTCACAGTGCTGGGACTGAGGCAGCAGATTAACTTTCATTCTCTCTTATGTTCACCAATATAATTGGTGATTATTTATTCTAGGCAGACTATTTACTCTCTTTGGACTTCTTTCCTCATTTATGACATATGAAAAATCATACTATCAGGAGTGACAGGAGGTTAAACTAATATTGCTACAGAAGTTTGAATTGCAGTACGTAAATACAAAGTATTACTAACAGTCCACAAACAGAAAATCTTCTGGACTATTAAGTATTTTTGCATACTCCTCTCTCTCACATCCTGCCAAGTAGTACTTCACGATATTGTAAGACTTTTGATGTCAAGATATACTCCCCCACTCCCCCAGGAGGAGGAGGTTAATGAGCATGGGCTGGAATTAATTTCATGATCTTGTAAGAGTATTTATGGAAAAAGCCATTCATAGATCTCCAAAGAATTATAGGAAAAAAAGAAATCCTGGTAGTCTAGAAATAGTCTACTGACAGAAAGTATATTAAAATTCTGTTTTTTTCAAATTTTTTATTTTTAGTTTGTAATAGAGGCATTCAAATGAAACCCCCCCTTCTCACAAAGTCTATACTGCTGGGAGATATATCAAAGAAGACTAAGACTGTACTTGCTCTGTTTCCTTATAGCTCTCATTCCTGAACATTTTCTGTGTTGATCTATATTGAAAACTGGGCTTGTTGAAGCTAAAAGACCTCCCAGAGTCTGGGGAGGGAAAGCATTTAAATCATAAAACAAAATAATTTAGGAGATAATCCATAAAAAAAATAATTATAGGTTTAAAATGAGGGATCTGGAAAAGTCACTGGAGTTGTTCAGGTAGCTGGTGTAGAGAGGAACTGCTACCACTTACTTTGTCTTTGGGAAGGTTTGTAGCCACAGAACTTATATTTCCTTCCTCAACTCTCCTGTGGTCTGGAGAGAGTTTGCATGGATGTCACCTCTTCCCCATGAAAGTCTGAGCTGGTCAGACATCCTTTGAATGGCACAACTGCAGCAACAACCTTACACCCAAAATTGCCTTGGGCTGCTACAAGAGCGTTTCACCCCTTAGGAATCTATTAGATATTTGACCACCAGGTGGCATAAAAACTATGTAAAATATCACAAAGAGGTTGCTGATGTTACCATACAATTAACTCTGTTTTAAGAAGATGGATATTTAGACAGTTGTCCTACCTATCAACTTTGAATATTGTTTGTATATTTTTGAAAAGTAGTTAATAGCTTTTAAAATTCTTTAGTGTGCAATGGGGCCAATATTTAACACAAATTAATAAGCTTTGTTAATTGCTTTGTATCATCTTAATCATGTTTTGTGTCAAGACCAAAAAACTTCACAAATGGAGAAGAAGAGATGATATTATATTGATTTGCATATAGACACAACGAGCCAATTTAAAAAGAAATTGAAGCCAAACATCAACTATTTTCTCTTGTGGAAAATACATTTGGTGAAATTATTTGTAAGTGTAGTGTAACTTTGAGTGTAATGATAGAATTCTTTTCAGTGCTTTGAAATGAGTTCCTTTCCTAACATAGGAAAACACAGAGAAAATGGCTTTTGGGCCCAACAAAAAGGCAAGGTAAGTGTTGTCAAGCGCTACTGTTAAGAAATAGAAGGCTTGAGATGGCAGACACAAATTCTGAACCTAATATAGAAAATTTCCTACAACGATATTCTTAACATAATTCCTTGTAGGTCTGTGAGTTTTTCCCCACTTTGCTTTCGTGGGCTGCATGCAAGTATCATGGACAAATTCCCATTTGTCCATGATACATATATAGTAGGCAGTACTCCATGTTGGGTTTTTCACAAATTTCTTTAACTTTTGCTTTTTCCTCCTGCTTTCTTTTTTCACTTTTGAGTCCTCTCCACTGCATTGCTGGAGGTCCCCTAAGCTGCCTTTTCACCATCTTGACTGTAGCTTTAAATTATGCCATAGAGAAACCATAATTTTTTTTTAATCTTCTTTTCTTCCTTTAACATTACTTTCCTTGAATTTCTGTTCTGACTTCCTATCTTCTTTTTTGCTTTCCAGTATTACTTTAAAATTTATTCTAGGCTGTTCTGTAATTTCTGATGCAACTTGTTTAATTCATCTAACTTGTGTCTCAGCCTTATATTTCTGCTTACCAACAACTGAACTTCTCACTTTCCCCCGTGACCCCCACCTCACTCTCTCTTCCCTGTCACCATTAAGAACTTGTGACAGATTAGTTTAATCCACCCATGATTCATGTCTGAGTTGGATTAATGTAAAAAATGTATTATGAAAATTGCTTGCAGCTTTGTAAGCAGGATGAACTGGTTTGAAGTTGACACCTTCAGTCTAGACCAATAGCTGAGAAAAATATTATATTTGGTTAACGGTTTACAATAGACAGCTCTTCCTAAATTGAAGTTAATCCAAATGAAAATATAAAGACATTCTGAGTAATACATATTGTCCATTTTCACCTCAGGAAAATCTGTTTGCAGGCTTTCCTGTTTGCAGGAACAAAACTAATTTTTCTGAACAAGGAAGGCACGGAGGGCTCAGTGTGTAGTTTCTCTGAGACTCAAAAGGGTTTCCTGGGGCACCTCAGAAGCCAGTGGAGTGGCAGACATGCCTTACAGCAGTGAACCATAGCACTGCTTTACTTGCTTTGAACAGAGCAGAGGATAGAATGGGACATGGAAGGGAGTCAGCAGTGCTTTCTGCTGCTCCATCCTAATGCAGTGCAGGTGGAATCATCTAACTCAGCTGTGGACATAAACAGCCTTCGGCATGTTAAGTAGACTTCATTTTCTGATAAATTTCTCCCAGTAAAAGTTGTTTTACTCCTCTGTTAGCGTTCTATACAGATAGGAAAATTTTAGGATAGACTGAAAATTAAAATGAGCTTTGGCCTCCAAGAAGAGATGGTAAAAGAAGGGAGCTGGAGCTCATCCTGGCTAGACTACTGTTTGGAGATAGGATATTAACAAGAAGTCCCATTATAGGTGAAGTCCCACAGTGGACTCAGAGGAACTGGTTAGTTTCCATTGACAAAACCAGCATTTCAACAGCTCTAAGTGATACAGCACCACTATTTTCTAAGTCTCTCTTGGAAAAAAGAAGGATATAAATGACTTTTTTTTGTTCAACAATTATGTCAGAAACACAGTCAGTGGATTATTCCTAGTATCAACTGAGTAAATGAATTAATTCAATATCTGGATTAAGAAAACCCTTCATGTTCTAACCTGTGTTTTGTAGGATACATCAAAGGTGAAATAAATCATATATAACAAAATCCTTATGCAAGAAAGCCCTTCACCTCTTCTAAGTCAAAATATCTCCCCACTGAAATCCTCAAAAGCACAGGTCCTTGCATTTAATAAGTAATCCAAAGAAATTTATAATCTTATGGGATCATCTGTCATAACTAAGTGATGTTATTTTTTTCCCTTTAAAATGCAATTGTTACTTTACTTTGCACCTTACACAATTTCAGATGCTTGATTGAACAGTTTGAAGGAGCTATATTTTGTTCCATAAGACAATGAGGCTTTATTAATTTGTTTCTCACAGAATATCTTCTCTTTCCATGGTTTATCTGATGCCAATAGAGTTCACCGTCAGGCTTCTCACTTTCATCTGGATTCTGTGGCCAAAGTCAGATAATTTTCTGCTAACATTGTACAGCACGATGTACTCCTAGGACTCTGTACAAATAATAACGTTGATTCATCAAGTGTCTGGAAACACACTCAGAAGTGATTCTTCTTTTTATTTGTTTGGTGATTTTCTGCTGCTAGACCTTTGGGATCAATAAAAGCAAATGCTTAGTCAGAGCTAAGAACACAAAATATGACAATAATTTGTTTCATATTCTAGTTGATGGAAAACTTCAATGAGGAACTTGGATGCACTAAAGGGACTGTCGTCAGTTAAAATAGATCCTGTAAGCTCTCAATACAATATGCAGTCACATTAAATTTGTCACTGATCCATTTTACTCACATCTCTATATGTCACAGCATAAACTAGGGTGTATAAATGTATTAAATCAGAAAACCAGCCCTTCAAATTTCATGGATGCATGTTCTCTGAATTAAAGATACAAAAGAAATAGGAATTGCAAATTTTACAGTCTTGCAGGGCGCTTTCCGAATCATGTTACCCTGATGGGAAGTACAGCTTTCCTCAGCTGATGGAGTAAGCAGCATTACAAATGAGTTCATGCTGAAAGACTTATTCTGGTGGTATGTGGAGCAGATAACCTTCTCAGCTCTAAATAAGCTATCACTGACACTAGAAGTTGTTCAAGTGCATCAGTACACTGTTGTCTCCAAATGCATTAGCTCAAAGAGAGGTCTAACATCCTAAAAGCACACCTGCACTAATGCACCTGCATTGCTTCTGCAGACATCAGAAATCTGAACTACTATACGTATTGTTATCACAGATTCACAGAATTATTGAGGCTGAAAAAGACCTCTGAGATCATCAAGTCCAGCCTATGACCTAACAGCACTGCATCAGCTAGACCATGGAACTGAGTGCAACATCCAGCCTTTCCTCCAGGGATGGTGACTCCACCAATTCCCTGGACGATCCATTCCAATGCTTGATCACCCTCTCCATGAGGAAGTGGTTCCTGATATCCAACCTAAACCTCCCCTGGGGCAGCTTCAGGCCATGCCCTCTCATCCTGTCATCAGTTACCTGGGAGAAGAGCCCGAACCCCTCCTGACTACAATCTCCCTTCAGGTAGTTGTAGAGAGTGACAGGGTCCCCCCTGAGTCTCTTCTCCAGGCTAAACAACCCCAGCTCACTCAGCCTCTCCTCATGATGACTTTCCCCCTAGTCCCTTCATCAGCCTCATTTGCATAAATGAGCAGTTAAAAGCAGTTTAAATCAGTTTTTCAGCTGTGTTTTCTCCTTGGACACAGGGCTCCTCATCAACTGTGACAACTTTTGTTATCAGCCTGTGTGATACAGCTGGTAAAAGAAAGGACGGAGTTTACAATTTTTTTTCTCTTGGATATTAACAGTGAAGAAAATTAAATATTTAAAAAGTTTTGAAGATAATTACTTCCTAATATTCACATACAAGACAGTGTTTCAGCACAGAAATTTGTATTTTACATTTTGTGTGCATCTTTAATAAGCCTACTCCACTGAGTGGTGCACTGTAATACAACCTCGATGTATTACAACTTAGATAACTTCGTAGTTTAACTTATTACAACAAGTTTACACCTTTCAGCTGAGCAGATATAACTTCCATTTGGCATCTCACACCTCCTGACAGCTTGATGTGCTGCCTGCACCTCAGAGCTAGAGAGATCTGGGTGGGAATCCCTGCCAGGTGCTCCGTCCCAGGCACAGGAACTCAGGAGATCCGGAGTCTCCGTCATCTCAATCTGGCACGAGCACCCATGAAGCTGCTGCATTCATAACAGAGGAATGGTGGCCATGCAAGTGTGAGTAAGGTTGTCTCTGTCATGGGGCGGATGTTTTGCAACAACCATCCTTTGCAGAAAGCGATCTTCAAATGTCAAAATAGTGACAACTCTGATAACAGTGTCTGTTAAGGAAAGAGAGATCAAAGGAAGGTAATCAGAGACAGATCTATTAAATCTCTTGTGCCTTCTTAAATGGCTTCCCAAAGCTTTTATTAGTGCTTACTGTGGATATTACTTTCAAGAAGAAATTAATAGAAATAAAATCTGGATTTTGTCCACTGCATCTTTGTTTCAGCCACTGATCTATTTTATTCTTATAGATATTTTTTCCCTTCACTCAAAATAATTTTGAAATAGGTGCCACACTGCAATGGCAGGCTGTTTCTTTCCATATTCCATAGTGCCCATCTAATTTCCAAGGAGAAGCTTCTTTCCATAGTTTCTAAAGGCATATATTTTTATAGGATAAGGAGCTTTGCTTTCACTGACATTTGGAAATTATTCTTTCTAATTATTTTGTATGCCAAGATTTGAAACAGACAAGCTGCTTCAGTTACTTCACATAAATGTGTTAGCACCTACAATACAATTAGAAATGTTCAACCTCATCTGCAGAGGAAAAAGCCCTGCTTTTATACTGTTACTTGGTTCTGAAAAGTTTATGAAGCTTTCAATAAAGTAATTTAAGTATCATGTTCTAAACATTTTAATTAGGAATATAAAAAATTACTGCAATTAAAGTATACATAGAAGTATTTACTCCAATAAAATACAGAAAAACATTTTGGACATATTATAATCAGTCATAACCCAGATTAGACCATTATGATCAGTCAATTCCACTTTGATGTAGAACATGTGCCATTACTATTCATAATATGGGCATGAAATCCAAAATTTTTGTTTTACTTGCCACCCTTAGGGTGAAAACATTTATTCCACAGTTGTTTTTTTTCTTTAACGTGACCTACTTTAGCATAACTACTTAAATATACAACAGTGAAAACTCTCACATCCAGTCAGTGAACAGTAGTTTTATTCAAAACGTTCCTGAATAAACATCCTACCTATCACTGTTCATTTTACCTCCTTTTTTTTTCCCCATTGCATTTTCTTTCTCTAGGAAGCTGATATTTTAACTGAAGCCACTTCCTCATGTGATTCCTACCTTGCAACATCATTGGGTTAAGACAACTTTGCACCTGCCCCTGTCTGAAGCAGCTCTATCAGCAACATAGTTCCTTGCCTCCTAGAGTTCAGACAAATGACCAGACCTTCATCAAAGAGAGCATTTTTCTGTTTCTTCTGAGCAGCCTTCCATAGTCAGTTAAAGGAGGGCAGGCTGGTTGTACTGCTGAACATCATCACCTGCCAGACACTCCAGGCAGGCCAGGGAGGGAGCTGTGTGTTCAGTCACGTGCAACCAGGGAAGCACACAAGTGAAAATAAAATTTGGGCATAGAAAAAGGTGATATCTGTCATGTCTCTGAGGCCTGTTTTATGCAGCAGTTAGCCAATATGACAGAATGCTCACTGAGTGACAGACTAACATCTGTCATAGGATGTACTGAATTGCCCTCTAGAGATGCTTTTTGCCTTTGTCAATGATTAACTTGAACTACACATCTTACTTTTAGATGCTAAAATTGCAGAATGCAAATGTCATCTAAATGTATGATCTTTCAACTAGACAAGATGAGATGAGCAAAGAGCATTTGGTACAGTATCAGAAAATATCTCCTGCTGGCTGGCTGGCAGGACCAGATTATCTAACTGAAAGACATTTTTTTTATTATTATTTGCTGTAACTTCCTCAAGAAATTTATTCCCTAAGCAGAACCACTGTATTTCAATTATTTGAAGTGTATTTCAAGTTTTCTAATTTTTCACTCAGTGTAATCCAGCATTTGAAAAAAAATTATTTGCCTTTGAATTTTAAATTAATTTTGAAAACTGAAAGCATGAAAAAACATTAAAAAGTGTTATGAATTGATGTATGATGAATACCTGTAAAACAGCATTCTGGAAAGCAAGTAGTCCATAGAATTTTGCCTTAGAAGCATGTATCTTCACACAATACTTTTCTACCTGACCAAAAAATATCTTCATAACTTGCAAATTAAAAAATTCTGCAATATCACATTTAAAAAAACAGCTCTGAAATTAAACCATTTACAGTTTTTCTAACATTTCTTAGCTGGGTCCCATAATTGCAGCTGAAATTCTCAAAACAATTTATGTAGGTTGCTATGAATAGGTCTATCAAAATGTAATAATTTCACAGCCAGCTCTTTCTTAAGTCTGAGGTTAAGCGCAATAGAAATGGACTTTTAATTTTTATAATGCAAAGAAGCTCACAACATTTTTTTTTTCCACAATTGGCTGGTACAATCAGAAGAAATGTAAAGCTCCCACGCCTGCCTGCAGTAATTGATGAAGTGGGTCAGTGACATTTTACAGGGCTGTGATTGAATTGGACCCTTGAGGATAAATAGCATATAAACCTTTTCCCCAGCTCTTTGGTAAGTTAATATTGGCAATTTCAATTTAACACTCATGAATAAAAGTAATGCAGGCTATGTGAAACAAAAGAACAGCCACAGCCATTGTCTTTGGTTGGTGTTCTTTCCCTCAAGCACTGTTTAATCCAGTGAAAAACAGAGACCTCATCTGTCAAAGAAATACATATGACTGGGCTGGTTCTGGGGAGAGGGGAGTGTTCCAGAAGAATTTAGAAATTTTTGTATAACTAAAATATGCAGATTTTTAGCAAAAGGACGTGTTGTTAGCCCATTTGGGAAATATTCTTGTTGATTTCTTGGTGAGGTGGTACGCTGAATGGTTGTAAGGTTTCAGATGCATGTTACTGTTAAAAAATCCTATTAATAATTTACAATAAAAGGAAATATTTTATTAATGACATCTGAAATCAATGCACAAAATTAAAATGAAGCATTCCCAATTGTTTAACTAAGCTATGGGACATAGTTAGAGAAAACAGGTATTTAATTTTTAGAATACATTGTTCATTTATTTTTAAACATTTCATTTAGCCATATATGAAATTCTTTCATGCTGTCATTATTAATATTTCATTTCTTCCATGTCACATATAACTTTTATATATACACACACATAATTAGCTTTTAGCTTCAACAGAATGAATCTGGAGCTTACTAACAAATCTGCATGGGTGTGTACAAGTAAACTGATACCAGCGGTTCCTCCAGACTTCATTTCACAGACTGTTTTCCACAATTTGGGCCTTCCTGGGCTTTGTTGGTGCTAGCTGGAACTAAACAGCAACAGGACTTAAGCTCAGCCTCTGTCAAAAATGTTAAAGAACTTTTAATACTAGTGCACTGCTTTATACAATTTTGGTCCATGGCAGGCAGAATTTTCCCAGTGTTTGGGGTCAGCCTGTGGGTAGCCTGGGGCTGTTCCAGTGGGCTCTCAGTGCTACCATGCTTTGGGGAAAATAAGGCTTTAGCCATATGGGTGCAAGCCATACCATTCCACTTGTCCTCAGGGTTGGAGACTGGAGTCTAAACCATTTTATTTACTAGCAGAGGTGTAGCTCTATGGCCAGAGCTACTTGAAGAGCTGCAGTTCCAACACTGGCTCCATTTGGAAGGGCTGCTGTGCCCCTGTGCCATGCTGTGAAGCTGAGGGGAGCTCCATGGATGTCTGCTGGTGGATGCCATGGTGTAACTGATGGCCCTAAACTTGGTTTAAGAAGCACTGTTGAGGTTTAATGCAAACCTCTGGGGACGTAAGGCAGTTTCTACAAAAATGATTCAAGCAAAACCCCTATTGAATTAAAGGGAAATTCCAGCACAACAGCATTTGGGGATTAGCTCTGTTGCAATTGAAAAAAGTTCAAAGATCAGGGAGTGGAGTGTCCTCCCAAATGGCTGAACATGCACTTGCTTTTCCTGCAGCAAACTGCTCTGCCTGGTGTGAATACTGAGGAGCTGTGTGAACCACTCCTCTGGAAAGACAAGGACTAAACTGCAATGATGGATTTACCAGGGCAGGGAGGGGAAACCAGAGCATATACCTGGTAGGCAGGGCATATGCTCAGTGTCACACACAGATGTGGCTATATCCAGTCCAGGGAACTTGTGTCTTTTCCTGCACATAAGGTCAGAGCTTAGTCCCTGGAGCTCATAATTGTGAGGTGCAAGCTTTCTAAAAGGGATGGATAGTTTTACTGGAAAGCAGTTTAATCAATCTGATGAAAACTTTCCTGTCTGGAAAGATTAAAACTGGATAATGAAACTGAAACTGTAAGACTGCTTGTGAAAAAATGTTTTGTTTCTGTTTGCAAATGTAGTATTTGGGAAATAATCTTATTAGATTTTATACTGACTGGGTGGGAACATCCCAGCTACCTAAGCTGGGTCTGTAAGCATCTGTTGTCACCCTTCATGTGATAGGAATATTAATTTGGGTTGGTTGGGACTTTAGAAAAATTACTGTGTGATTTTCAAATTGGAAAACGCTCATTCCATGTTCATCCATACTTTGGAATTGCAAATTCATTTCTATAAAAATTAAATCTCAGAGATTTTTCAAATTCATCACAAGAGAAAGAACAAGTAGATAAAGCCCTTCTAGGGAAATCCCATCATTCCAGTGCCTGGGGTAGTATTTGAATTATACGGGGATCCATTAACATGTGGGCCTGTAGCTCCTGTTCTTTCTTTTCCTTTTGAAGAAATTTCTGGCTCATAATGAAAAATAATTTCAGAACTTACGGGTTTCGAATGTGCTGTTTTGTTTGACAAAATCTTGGGGCTTCAGCCAACTAAGATGATCTTCATAATCCTGCTTTAGGAATGAAAGAGTAACCTGCTACCACTACTCCAGGCCTGTCATCTGTCTTGGAGGCTTTGCAGGAGCAGGGAAGAATGTCTGAAGGCAACAGTTGACTTCAGTAATTTACTTACTTAAAAGAGCAAATATTCTACAAAGAAACCCTCTCAGATTTTCATTTTTTTCCTTAAAACTGTTGAATGCTATGGAATCATGCACTGTAGTCTTTCTACACAACAGTTCTTGCCTGGACTGTATGGATATTTCTTTAATTTTAAAGGCCACTTGGATTTCAAAGGTGTCAGCACATATGTCTGCCAAAGAGCATGGCACTAGAGGCATGAATTTAAAAACATTATGCACAAGAAGATATGAAACCTCTATTTTCCTAAGGATAGTTAATCACTTTTAGGCAAATACCTTTAGGAGTCTCCACAACATCCCTGTTTTTTAGGTGCTGGTAGAGGTGCTCCTAGTGCCTTTGACAGTCTTCTTGAATGCTTCTTCAGTTATGGCTGATGGTAATATCCTCACCAAGCTCAACAGTGCAGTTTGAATGGGGTCAAAATCTTGATTGCTGTTAGCTGTGTTAGTTAGCATGAAATCCTGTGAGGAAAGGCTTTCGTATCTATGAAGTAGCCCATACAGAATTCCAGGTAAGTCTGAGACTGTAGTCTGGACAGTGATATCCTCAATATAATGAGAAGATGGGTGTCAATTATTCTTTTATTTCCAATTACCTTGAAGTGAACAATCTTGTGCTTCAACAGAAATTTTTCTGTAGTTAGGCTTGAATATTCCACTGAAAAGATGTGTTACATTGAGAGTGGTCAGATACTGGCACAGGTTGCCAAGAGAGGCTGTGGTCCCTTAATCCTTGAGACTCAAAACCTGCTGCAAAGAGCCTTGGGCAACTTGCTTTGGGTGACACTGTTTCAGCAGAGTTGAGATGGACGAGGCATGCTCCAGTGGGGCGTTTGATCTCTAACTGCTTTTTGGTTTTGTGTTTCTGTTTTAGAAACATCATTTTTTAAGAAAAAAAAATTGGATTTTTGGATTGACTTTTGGAAAACTGATTTGGTACAAAGAAGGCAGATTAAATTTCAGATAATTCCTTCCCTGAAGGGAAAAACTGTTCTAAAACCCCTTGAACATTTAGATCATTGCATCCTCTTGTTTAGCTCTCTAAAAAAGGATGCCATAAAAGCAAAACAGAACAGTTTGTGGGGATGAATAAAAAATATCCTGGTTTGAGCCAGGATAGAACTAATTTTCTTTCTTGTAATTTTACTTTCAGCTAAGCCTCTTCTCAGTAGCTGTAGTTGCTAAAATTAAAGGCATGTTTCTCAGTGAGTGTCTGCTTCTGGGACTGACAACACTCCATGTTTATAGTTAAGGCTAGAGAATGGTGTGAAGAACCAAGGCCACTTCTCAGTTCTGAGAAACATCTTATACTCCAACAAGAGAAAGGCAGGAAAGGGGTGACACCTGCAACCCTCTTTTTGGGAGGAGTGGAGCACTCAGATGACCAAAACTGACCAAATGGAATATTCCATCCCACTTGCAAATTTGAAGTATCACAAAGGGTCAAGGTTTCTTTTTCTTCACCCATGGCCAGCATCCTGGGAGCATTTTGTCCATTCATCTGCCTGTGTCCCTGATCTGTGGCCTCCTGAATCTGTGTGTTCCTGCCTCCAGCTCCTGTCTGCCACTGACTCCAGGAGTCCAGCCTGGACTTTCCCAGGGTTGCCCTGCAGCCTTGGTGGTGACGTGAGTGTTACTGGGAGAAAGGAGGGAGGAACATGATACGGTTTTGGTACATATTTGTATATATTTAATCATGTTTCTTTTCATCATTACTGTTTAATTACAGCTGTGTAGTTTAGTTTCCAACCTGTAAGTCTCTCTCTTTTATTTTCTCTCCTCTCTGTCAGGGAGGGAAGAGGGATTAATAGAGAGCATTCGTCATTCATTTAATTGCCAGCCCAGTGTTAAACATGTGACAAAAGACAATGTCCACTGTGATACCATTCCTGATGTAAATGGGGGTCCATTAACCAAAAGATTCAAAGCCTTAACCAAGGCCATCCCATCCATATTTTGTAGCCAAATAATAGCCTGATTTTCAGGCATGTTGACCACAGGAGTTTATAAAGAGCAGCATTAGGTAATACCAAAGTGAGTCAAGAACATGTAAAGAAGAAGGCTAATAACACAGCAAGTAGACAGTGTTATTTCCTGAAGCCTCTGAGAACTTCACAGTCTCAGCCTGGGAATATTTGAGCCAAAGTGCCACATTAGTGAAGGTAAAAACCAAAAAGTGTGCTGTGGCCATGAGAGATGTAAGCACAACATCAAAGGTGTAAGCCAAAGAATTTCCAGACACATTACAGAGATTCTGCAGTTAGTGCGATTGACCAAGGTCTACATTGCTGACTCATGTAGTGCTTCTAATTAATTTTCTTTCTTCCAGAAGATCTCAGGGCAAGGAAAAAAGCTTACCACATTCGGATCTTTTTGATCTCAACTGTAAGTAATGTAAAAATAGATACTTTCAAAATACAGGCCTGCTTCTACTTTGAAGAAGAAGCAATAAAGATTGCATCTGTCTTTCATATTTTAAAAAGAATGAATTACTAATAAAAGTATTGACAGGATAACCTGTACCTTTGTTCCTATAAGGTTATCGTATTTTTATGATACATATATATATATATACTTCAGAAACTGGGTCTTTTGCTGTTATGAGAAATAAATTGTATTTAGATTATTGGTTGGAATGAAGATCAGGTCGGTGTTTAAAGAACATTGTAACTCTTTCTTGGATATTCAGTGATCTATCTGTAATGAACTGATGGCTTCTCTTGTATTCCAGCCGGTATATGCTCACATCTGAAAGACAAAAGAATTAAGCAGATCTCCTCCATATCTATGGATAAGGATTTAGGAGTACTGGAAACTAAATGCTTCCTTACTTTTTAAGTCCTTTTCTCTGAAGCACCAGTGACTAACAGTGCTACGTCATGATTGCTTTTATCTGTCTGATGTAAAGCTGAGAACCCTCAGACATAAGGGAAACATTTCTAGATGAAAAGGCAACTCAATATTTTTAAAAAGTGGCAGTCTGGATTTACATCTTTAGAATGGTTTGGGTAATCATCTCTCAGGAATGATTTAATATCAGGTTTGCAACACATTATTGAGGTTCTCAATGTGAGTTGCTTGTGAAACCTCACAAAAAAACCTGAAAAAAGCAAGACCACATTTCTTATACAGAAATATAGAAAATTCCCCTTAGTTTCCTCTTTGGGAGAAATTTTTGGGGTCCACAAATGGAGCAAGTTCAGAGAGGATTGATGCTGCCTGACAAGGAATGTGGAATAGATGATTTCTTAGGATCATTTCCTGCCTATGTTTTTTATGAATATGATTCCATAAGGTTATTCATTTGACTCTTTCCATCAATTCCACCACCAGAATTAGATGGACCTACATTATCAAGAGAAGAAAATATAAGAATTATAAGACTGAATGTCTGTATAAAGATCAGAACTAGTCCTCAGAGGATGCAGCAGAGTGAATATTTGTAATATAATTCTAGCAAGATGACAGCATAGCATGCTTTAATAAATACATAATAGCAAATTAATATGTTGTAATTTCAAAATCCTTACAAGAATTTGGGTTTTCAGTTGGGAGCCTGTGTGCTTTCGAAATTTAACAGCAATTGTATCTTGTATCAGCACAGGCTGTTCTACAGCACCTATTGTGTGTCCTTTAAATGATGAATGTGTTTGTTCCTCACAACCTCGTGAGTGTAATGATTTGTTTACTTTTGTTCACTTTCACTGCTAATCCATATTAGAAAGTTTAACCTAGTAAACAAAATAAAATCCAATCAAACAAAGAGGTAATGTATCTAGAAGCCTGAAGGTAGGCTGGTTAACACGACCAGAACAAATTTGCAGTGGTGTAACTACTTGTTAAAAGGTTAGTATCATGTGCAAAAAAATACAAATAACCTCCAGTTAGACAGTTATCCCATCCATTTATTTTCCTTCCACATAACAATAGAACATATTTCAATAATACAGTGTTCATAAACTGTTAAGGTGGTGTTATAAAATTTAGTGGAAAAAAAAACAAACAAAAAAACCTTGAAAATTTTCTCATTTATTAAAGGCTTAATTAGCTTTGAAAACTGCTTTGAGATCCATAATGCAGTGATTTAACCTTGAAAGGAAATGCTTTTGGTTTTGAAGCATTTGTAGTACATCTTCAGAAAGCCTGATGTGCTGAACTTCACACAAGGTAGAAAGAAGAGGTGCAATCCACTAGTTCCCAAACTGAGTGGAAAGAAAGTTTGATTTATTAGCACTTGATCCTATGAATCATGTACCCACCCACAGCTTCAGAGATTAAATTTTTGCAGCTCTAGGCTTGAGCTGAGAATTTAATGCAAAGGATTTTATGAATTCTATGAAGATTTGTTCTCTATCTGGAAATTAGGTTGCTACACATATTTATGGAAATAAAAGGATTTAATTTCCAGTTACCTCACTTGTTATTCCACTTTTTAATGTTTAGATGATAAAATTTAAAGACTGAAACTGACACCCAAAAAGGTTTTAATAATGCTATTTTGTCAAAAAGCAGAGGACATAAGAATATTTTGCCCCTACTGTCTTTGATGTCTTCATTAATGTCTTCTTAAACCTGTATATCTGTTTTCTTTTCTTCATCATGAAGAAACTACTGGTAAATATAAATGTACCTTTATCTAAAAATATCAGTGTTTTATTACACTGTGTTAGTTTTCATACTGAAGCCTGTCCAAAGTTGGTATAATAAATCTTTTTGTATTTAATTGTTTACATTAATAATATAATAACATTTTATTGATCTTCTAAGCATGGATTTGATTGCAAGTTGAGAAACTTTTACTGTTGTTATTAAAATAGGGACGTATTTAAATATATATGAGGGATCGATAAGTTTGTTGTCATTTTAGTTAGAATCTTTTTAAAAAGATGCAAGCATTCCAATAGCTATTTAAGGACATAAAAAAAAGCCTGATAATTTTTTAATTAGAGCACTTTTAGACACTTCATAATAATTTCTCAGAGCTAGTAAAAATAAACTTAAATCTACACCAAAGTTAGGAGGAAACAGCAGAAAAGGGACTGAAAACTATTGACAGAAAGGATAAATGAGAATCAGACAGGATCTAAGAGTACAATATGCTAATTACTTCATGGTAAATTAATAATTGCTCCATTTGGTTTGTTTACTGGAAGGAGTGGAAAGGGTGAGAAATCAGATCAGATACATTAGCCAACTAAGACTTTGGGCTTCTGTAGACTCTGTGTGAAGATAATGGATTATGTAGGTTTTTTCATGATCCGGTTTTCTGACAATCAGTGTATCCGCACTGTGACACCACTACTGATACACACAACCCCAGAAAATAACCTCAGCAATAGAATGGGATGTACTGGTTATAAGAAGAAATTTAATTCAATTGTATATGCAGGATAAAATTTCGAAACTGAGTCAGTGTTAAAAGCCAGATTTGTTTACTCCTTATGGCGTCAGGGTTGCTTTTATGTCAGTCTTTACAGAATGAGCTCAGTACATGCAGTGTAAATCTACACTTTCCTGCTTTTATATCTCATAAAAATATACATCCAGTAAATATGGTTCAACCATATGCAAGTGCATAGAAAAAAAGTGTTACTAAATATGTATACTACTGACTTAATTATAGAAGTTAAGGGGAAACTTGAGAAAACCAGGATTTTTTTGTATGTTTTTCTTCTCCTTAATCTAATCAGACAACACTAAAAGCCCAAGAGGTATATAAACTTTGGTAACTAGTTATATTAAACCAGTGTTTACTTAGATGATTTGTATGAGATAAATCATTAATTACCCAAAGGACATTAAAAAATGGAATATATGAAACTGCGTGTGAGCAAACTAACACAAGGCAGAGAGCCTGACTGGTGCATATTTAATAACAATTCCCTGTGCTTTTATATCCTCTTCCATTCTATAGAAGTCCTTATATCACCTTTATCACCATAGTAACTCAGCACTTTGAAGTCTTCTTCTAGTCATCATACACCTTTACCAGTTTAGGATAAAGTATTACCCTGATCATCCCCCATTTGGTACCCTGAGCTGAGGGCATCCTGTCGAGAATTAATGTGAATAATATAATAATTCAGCAGTCTTCTACAGAACTAGAAATTATCTCTGATTTATATTTCTGTACAATCAAGTTCTCATTTTATTTCATCATACTATATAAAAATGAATTAATCATGAGAACTTTACATCTTTTAAGCACTTAAGAACCATTTCTGTATCCTCACAGGTTGAAGACTGGCTTTAAATTCTCTCTGTCAAAAAGCTGAATTCAGAAAAGACAGTTATTATTTAGGTTTGCTAGAAATTATTTATTTTATGTTCCTATTATAGTACCCCAAAGGAATGCAGATGCTATGAAAGCATGTTTTGTAGCTCCACTTTGCTACATGATTCAGATATGAATAACCTTAACAGACTAGAAAGAATAATAAGATATTTTCATTTATATCCATATTTAGTCAATTCCATGTGAGCTGTAATCTGAAATCTATAATCTGAAATTAAAGAAATTTTGCAATTAGTTCCTTACAAACAGGAATGGCAAAGCTTATATTAGTGAGTTTAATTGATTGCACTAAAGATGTAGGCTATGTCTCTTTCATGCAAGTATTTTTTTCCAAGATACCACCTCCATAGCTTCTAAATATGCATTTGGCTTATTTTTATTTATTCATACTGAAGCAGTGTGCCTAGAGGCTTTGCCAAAATGCTTGAGTTTATCTGCATGCATACATCACTACTTTGCAGCAAAGCTGAGATTTCTGGGATTTAATCACTGCAGACTGTACATAAAACATAGCAAAATGCTCTTCTCCTGTGTTACAGTTCTTCAGTTTTTGCTCGATGATTAATCATAAGGTTTGATATTTATTCTGGATGACCAGAGAAACATTTTAGTTCTTATTCTGAATGCAAGTTTCCAAATGTATCTATTGATTTGTTTTTATTAAGGAAACTTACTTCTTGTCTACACAATATTCAATAAGGTTACTTGCCTCAGAAAAGCCTCAGAAGGAGAAAAATGCTTTTTTAACTGTAGAGTACTATTGGTACATCAACGGATATTTGGTCCCACAAAACTCTGCCATAAGAATTTAAATGAACATACTAATTTCAGTCCATTAAAAATTACTGTAATGACCTGTGCCGTTTCACTCCATTAATTTCAATCATCATCCGTTCTTTTTCAAAGGAGGAAGGCAATATTATTTATACATTAAGAGTATAAAATTCATCCCATGGTGCTTCAGACAGGAACTACAATAACAAAACAGCTCACAAGAGGGACTGTGTGTTCTAGTCATTAAAGTAGGTGGGATCAAATCCTCTGGTTGAGGCAGCCTGATAGAGATCCAGGATCCTACTTGCAGTTTTCAAATGAGGAGGTTAGGAGTGACTGGAGCAAGATAAATTGCTCAAGCTACACTTGAATACTTACTATGATATTTCCCTGAAATAAAGAGTTAAAAAATCTTGGTCTAGATAGATGAATCTAACATTTACAGAAGCTTATTTATCCAGCACTGCAGACTTACTGAGTCTTTTTTTCTGCCTTGCCTAAGATGGCATTTATATGCTTTCTTAACTGTAAATGCTTTTCTTAACTTTATATGCTCTCTTAACCCTTCATACCAGGGTTCTTCCACCAAGATTACTGATTTGCTTTTTTGTACTCCTATGATTACACCTTTCTTACCCACCTGACAGCTGAGGAAAGAGCTTTTTACGAGGGCATGTAGTGATAGGACAAAAGGGAATAGACAATGGAACAGAAGATGGTAGGTTTAAATTTAGATATTAGGCAGAAATTCTTTACTGTGCAAGTGGTGAGACACTGGCACAGGTTGCTCAGAGGAGTTGTGACTGCCCCTGCCCTGGAAGTGTTCAAGGCCAGGTTGGATGGGGCTTTGAGCAACCTGGTGTAGAGAGAGGTGTCCCTGCCCATGTCAGGGAGGATGGAATTAGATTATCTTTAAGGTCCCTTTCAACCCAAATCATTCTATGATTCTGATTCTATTTTAGCACAATGACAACGTTTGGTGTGCACTTGAGTTAGAGGGCTGACAATGATGAAAGAAGCCTGGTTCCAGTTCTCATGGGCTACACAGGCTCACAGTCCTAACAAACCTATCAAGAGGTTTTGCACCTCAGTGCAGGTGCCAAATATGAATGCAGCATATCTTTTTTCTTCCAGCAGCAAAGAAAATTAGACCCTTTCAGACTGTAACTGGACAATAAAGAAGGTAGAAGTTAAATATGTATTGTCTTAAAGGAAAAGTTTCCCAAGCAGTTCCAGAAGAGCTTCCTTTTTTTGTATGTTAATGTGATTTGCAACTATTTATAATTTTGTACAGAATGCAGATTTTAAAGAAACCCAAGTCTTAACTGCCTGTTTCGGGAAGTGAGTCAGTTTTGCTCTGCTTTGGTTATTTGGCAAGTGCATATCCCCTTTCTGTTACATTCATTTTAGTCTGCATGGCCATCGCTGGAACTTGCGTATGATTATGTTTGGCCCAGTAGGTTTATGTCTTTTAGAACTATAATGTTACTTCGCTTGAACAGTTATTAGGGCTGCAGAGATGTAACTACAATTGCTAAATGGGATAATGCAAAATGAATGAAGTGAAAGAACCCCTGGAGGCTTCTTGATGTTTACTCTTTCAAGTAATGCACTCTTCTAAGTCTGTCAGCTCATCACAACAGAGAATTATTTAGGGAACTGTGTGAAGAGTATTGCTTCACAAGTCCTACAGCCACCCAGAATAAAAAGTGTACATTATACAATGCAAGCCATAAATAAACATTTCCCTGTTTTCTGCAAAGCGCTCTCACTACAGTGGTTTGTCTCACTACAGCAGTCCAAATGGGAAAGAAAAGACATAAAGTAGCAGCACGCCGTTTTGGTTTATATACTATTTTTAAACTCTGATTACTGTCAGAAGTAAAGCTAACTTACTAGATCGATTATCACATATTATTTTGAGGATAAATTAAGACTGTGTCTTTTCATTCTTGCCTGGTATCTTTTACCAGTAATGCTGTTGGTAATGCTGGTAGATGCTTTAACAATGAACATAAATTTATGCAAAAAATAATTAACTTTACAGCATTATAGGTGTGATTTATGAGACAGATGTTACAATTTAAGGATGCCCAATTCTCATGACACCATTGGCATCACATGCGGGAAGAATTGGTCAGGTACCATTACTCTGGGGGAGTTTTTATACATTAACTTAAACGACACCCATACAGTACTATTTATCACTATCAGAATAGAAATAAGTATTTAAAGTGAAATAAAATTAATATGATTTAATAGCAATAGAGCTTATCTTCCTTGTATTGTAGAAACTTACAGTCCCTCCAGAATCAAGGAAGATCCAGGCACGTTTTCTCGAACTGTTTTAATCACTCTGAGGCTGTGTGGAACAAGAATTAGGTATTAGTGTCATCCTCAGACAGGGAACAGCTTATTGAGGAGAAGGCAGTAGAGACCCATGGGTCAATCTGTGCCCTTCTAGGGTGTAACAAGATGAGAAAACAACTGTGTATGTGCCATGGCCTACTAAACCAAGCCAGTAACATCTACTTGAGTACCCAGTGGCAGATGCATACTTAATGTCCGGACTTGCACAAAGTGGAACTTCAAACACTTCTAAGGACTGTCTACTTCCAGTCACAGCTATCAGCACTGAATCTTAACATGTAGAATTCATGCAACAAGTACATCCTTATCAACAACCTTCACAGAGTATCAGCTTATTATATGTTAACGCTGTGCTCTGTGAATAGGAAGTTGGAAGAAAATGATACTTTAGGAACTGTGTTTAACTAGGCAAAGGTCATAAAATCCTCTTCTTTTTAAAATTATTTTAAGCATTTACCTAGTGGCCATTGAGGACCTAATAAAGCTTCTCAGAGAAGTTCTGTAGTCTCCATCCTTGGAGATTTTCAATACCTAGCTGAGCAAAGTCCTGAACAGCTGTGGTTTAGTGGTAACTTTCTCTAAGGAGCTGAGCCTGGATGATCTTGTGAGTTCTCCTCTAACCTAAATGGTTGAGTGATTCTATGATTTTGGGGGCAACAGAAACTGCCTGTAGCCCTCACCTTTACACTTGACACTAGTGACAGATGAAAAATAATCCAGTCTTGTCCATGTCTCTTCCACTGGGTCAGGCAAGGGAGTAACGGGAGACTGAGGTGATAACTTTTTGCTGGAGGATGGAAGTACAGTTAGAGGTGTTGTCTGCTGCAGCCCTGCAATACAAGTTTTACCTCTGATTCTAAATTATCTGATTCCAGGTTCTAAGTCATAAATCTGACCTAGAGTATTAGAGCTGTTTCATGAATATAATTGCTTCAATTTTCTCCTAATTTGCAGCATGGAAGGGACAAAATACACCAAAACTATCTTCTCTGTCTTCTTTGAAGTCTCCAACATACTTTGAAGCAATTGGGTTCAGAGACTTTGATGTCACCAGGACAGTACCAAAATGTACGGATGACTATTTCCCTACACTTGATTGACTGCTGTTCCTGTAATTCTTTCATTTTATTTTTATCTTTTTCCACTGATGTGTCTTAGAACAAACTGTCAGTGTACTTACGTGCTCTGGCTGAGAAAGCTCCATTGAGAAACAGTTTCCTAGTCTATGTTTAGCATTGCTGTGGTTATTTATTATTTATTCCCATCTCATCACCCTATTACAGGCAATGAATGTATAAAATTGCAGAGAGTGATGTGTTCCTTGATTGTCCCCAAAGAAAACTCAGTCAGATACCCAACTGAACAATGAAATATTTAAAAAAGTACACAATCATCCATAGTAAATACTACCTTAATCTTCATTCCTGTATTCAAAGAGGGAAGGCATTCCCTGATGAAAAAAAAAGCTTCTTAGTATCTAGTTTTTCTACTGTTGACAAGATTTGGGGGAATCAGGATGTTTCATTTCAAATGTGCAGATGAAACCATAATCTAAACATGTCACTTTTCCTGCCTCAAAAGAAAAAACAAGTAACTCAGATTACAAGACTACTTTCTTATGGACAGAAAGTGAAGTATGCCTGCTTCCTCCCTCTACTCAATTATGCTCTATTCTCCCATTTTTTCCCCTCATTTGATGAAAAGAACTCCTGTCTTCTTTTCTTCAAGCTCATTATTTGCATACTTCACTTTTCCAGGTCTACTATACATTTCCTAACTTGTTTCTTGTTTATCCAGGCAATTTGTATTCCCTTCCTTTAATAAGGTTAATTTGTTTCCTGTCTTAATATATTAGCCCCCCAATGACTCCTTAAAGTGAGAAATTACTATAATTCCTTTTCATTAATAGGGACCTTGGGCACAGATTGCACAAAAATAACAATGGAGCCTGAAGTGGGAGCAGGATATATGAGTCAGTTAAGAGTTATCAATGTATCTCTTTCCACAGAATAACTGAGTCATGAAGTAACAATTTATTTTGCAGGGATTCAGGTGAAAAAAGGGATTCAGGCCACACCTCATCTGGAAGCTCTGCATCTGTTTAGAGAATAGTGTCACTGGATTGTGACAAGCACACTGAGTCCCCTACACTTAAGCATGCAGTGCTTAAAGCTTGTGTATGGAGCTCAGGCACCTAATTCTGTACATCCTTCTGACAAGATGGGAAAGCTTCTTTAGAAGTGAGATTTTTATACACAGGGCCCTGCTTCACCTCCCTTAGCAGAGTCCTGTGATTCCCTTCTCCTGGGCCTTTCAGCTTCCTGCTCTCCATCAGTACTGTCATAGCATGAATTTGCTCTTTGTCTTCTAGCTCAGGCAACTTGGTTAAAATACAAATAATAATAGAGTTCACTAACTGAATCTGCTCTTATCCTAAAGGCATTATCCCCAGACCTTTCAGTCTCTTACTTTGTAAAGTTAAAGAAAAGGCTATTTTTTTCCTCAAACAAAACAGAAATATAAAATCTCTGGAACAAGTGAAATTAATATATTCATAATTAAGTCTCTATTTAACTCTGACATAAAAGCAAAATTTTGAATGCCTACAAGGCTGATGAAATCTGTCTCTCAGAAAAAGGGGACAGAGTTCTTTGGCTGTATGACTGACAATTTCATTTCTAGCTTTAAACTAGAGTTATTGGGGGAGGGGCTCCTCAGTCCATCCCACTGCCACCACTTTGAGGCCAGCGCATCTGGAGAAGGATTACAGGTCAGCAGGAGAACACCTGAGATGTGGGAGAATGTAATCCCAGCCATTAGGCAGCTTTAGTGGGGATGCAACTTAAATGCCTCTATGCAAATGCTTACAGCATGGGAACAAAGGGATCAAGGGATCAGGGACATGAGCATGGCTGCAGAGCCACTGGGATGTGGTGGGAGGGACGGGATGGGCGGGGTGGGATGACTTCTATGACTGGAGCATGGGAATGGATGGGTGCAAGCTCTTTAGGAAGGACAGGCAGGGTAGACAAGGAGCAGGTGCTGCACTCTTGCATCAATGACCAAATGAAGTCCATGGGGATACTTGGGGATGGATGAGGATCTGACCAAAATCTTAGGGGTCGGGGATCAAAGGAAGACAGGGGCAGGAGATATCATAGTGAGGGTCTACTACAGGTCACCTGACAAGGAAGATGGAGCAGATGAGACACTCTGTAGGCAGATAGGAATTAAAGGCTTCTCATACAGGGAGAGTCTGAGAGAACTGTGTTTATTTAGCATTGAGAAGAGAAGAGCTTAGGGTAGACCTTATTACCCTGTAGTAATACATTAAGGGTGTCTACCAAGAAGATGGAGAATCCCTTTTTACAAGGAGTCACATGGAAAAGACAAGAGGCAATGCCTACAAGTTCCTTCTGTGGAGATTCCAATTGGACTCCAAAAGAAAATTTTTCACCATGAGAACAACTAGACATTGGAATGTTCTCCCAAGGTGGATTCCCCTACATTGGACAGTTTTAATTCTCAACTTGACAGGGTACAGGGCCACTTCATTTAAACTGTATTTTTACCTAGAAATGTTAAACTTGATGATCCTTGAGATCCCTTCCAATCCAAACCATTCCATTATATAATTATTCTATGAATGCTAGCAGTTTTTTTAAAAGTTTTCATGCTGTTGCTTAAGGATTTATACAGTCTTTTCTGTAAAGACCCTATAATATTCACAGTATAGAGGACTGGAATGTCAATCTACTGCTTTCCAGATTGGATAACATTTGTTTGTTTGGTTTTGTTTTTTGTTTATTTTTTTGTTTTTTTAAATTTTTGATAGAAAAGCACAGAGAATCTGAAGAGAGATATGTAACCATAATGTGTTGACATTGAGCCAAACGTTTCACATACACAAAGCCAAAGTTAAATCTAAGCAAGCACAACCATCAAAACACCTCTGGCACCACCTACAGAAGTAAATTAGCATTAACTTTGAAAGTTTTATGTTTAAAAAAAAAAGAAAAGAAGTAAAGATGGTGTGGAGAGGTTTAGTATGTCTTCGACAAGATGGAAAAATGAAGATTAATAAAAAATAAATAAATAAATTTATTCTCAAAGAACTTTGGGAAGAAAAATTAATGGATGTAATGGATGCTTAGCCCTTTGCCAATGAAGTGCTGTTTGTTAATATCTGCTGTGCTTTCCACACAACGTATTACTCCAAACTGGGCTTCTGTGCTTGGAATGGTCAACGGGAAATGATTAACTGACAAGATACAGTCTTTAATGTGTGGAAATGAGTCTTTACTATGGAGAGTCTACTTTCTAGTGCTGTAAGACTATGTAGATAGATTAACCGTATTTTCACAGCTGGATTTTTGAATAGAGACTCATTAAACTGTTATAAATATATGCCGTATTGTTGTGTGGTTGGTTTTTTTCTCATCAGAATCAAGATCACTTTGGTAGAGAAGAATGCTGTTTCATTATATCCACTCCAGCTGTGCTCTTCTTCCAAAGTTCTAGCATTTGCCAAATGAAAAACTTAGCACTTGCTCATAGCAGTAAGCTGATAAAGTTGTCTGAATGGAGCGTAATATGGAGAGCAAACAAAGTAAGGGAGAAAAGGAATTTTAAAAAGGAGAAAAAATTTTGGTTACAAATGTTCTTTGTTTCTTTGCTAATTGCTAAGGTTCCTGTAGTTATTATCATAAACAAAATAGACATTACTGATCCTCACATCAATGAAAGTAAAAATTTTGTACATTTTGACCCAAATGACAGATAGGAACAGAAAATTCCCTACAACATCATCATGGTTATATATAAAGGTGCAGAAAGAGCATGCTGTATAGTTAATACTGTGCTCAGGCCTCTATAAAGAATTTCACAGTAATGGTGATCTGAAAAGCCCAGTAAGGGCTTGTGCTGAAGTATGGGATTGACTCTCAGTGAAAAAAATAAGTAAATCATAACCTAAGTGGTTTTAAAAGCATAATATATCTTTAATTTAATCAGGGTCAAATTTCATTGGTGGATTCCTTAGAGGTAGAAGGGGTATTTGTATCTTCCAGATTCGGGCCTGTGGCACAGCTGTGACAGCAGGAGGAAGTGTAGACCCACAGGGATCTGCAGTCCCAAAGGATCCAGTTGCTGGGCTGGATGTCCAGGAGGCAGCCAGGCCAGTCCTGGCAAACAGCTGTCTGGTGGGGCTGTTTTACCCTTAGAACTTCTCAGTATTCATCACTGAGCACCTAAGGATAAGGAGTAAGATGTGAATAGGTTTATGGAGTAGCTTCCACAAAACTTTGATTTTGTTTTTCATAGAGTTTTATAATTTGCCAGCTAACCCTTTTGCTCTGGAAGCTACTGTTTAGTCTCCAGGTAGGTATAAGATTCAACAGAATTGCTACATATATGCATATCTGCATTCTTCACAATAGTTTATGGGCATATAAAATGTGTATAAACATGCTTTATTGTACCCTTTATTAAAAGCAGCTCCCTGATGAAATAATTTCAGCTGATTACACAGATGCATCTCAGAGGGAAATTAAGAGTTGAGATTGATTTTACCTCATTGCATTTCCTTAAATATTTTTCTTTTTACCTAAACCAAACTATTAATAGCCATTACATTCAGAAGTGAATGAATAATTATTAAACTGGACATTACTATGATCCCATTAAAATAAGACTATTTGTGTTCTAAGAGCAATGATTCACTGTTAACAAGTAAACTTAGACCACTGACATTAAATGATGATCTTTCAGCCAAACCAGAGCTAGAACGATTTTCTTCTTGAAATGCAATATGAACTTCCAGTAAATAAAACATTTAACCAGTGCAGGAGTCCCACAGATATAATTTATTAGTGAGCTCTAGGCCCCATTATCCTAGAGACCACTGGATTTGTATTATCTCACCTAGAGGATTAGATCCTTCAGGACATAATCTGTCCAAGTGGCAACCAGTTGCCTTCTGATGGAAACAAATGTGGAAAATGAAGGGGATGACCATCTTGTTCCTGTAGTGGGTTGCTTCAGGTGCACCATATACTTACCAAAAAGCATCATGCTTTTGCTTGTGGGTTCCAGTGATATTATCTCCTGTTGTTACAAAAAAACACCCAACAAAACCCCAAACCAAAACCAAAATACCAGATGTGAAATTAGTTGTGGAAAACCAATCTCTCATCCACCTTCAGTTCATATTGCACATCTGATAGCACTTTCAATATTGTAATTTTCACTTTCTTCTCAAAATTAGTAAGTTTTCTCTTTCCTTGGTAAAAATAATTTGATGTCTGTTGGGTTTTTGTTACTTTTATTTCATTTTTTTTAACTAATCATATTTCACACTCATGACATCTCCCCTAACACATTACAGTTGAGAACAGGGGAGAAGAGCTGTATCTAGTGTCTTTTAAACAGGGAGAAGGAGATCAGTATCCTATTTTATTTACCTAATTTATTTGGTTTTATTATTTCCATGGCAGCTATTGCAACTTATTCCAGGTTTATCCAGTGTATGTAAGGTCAAAATCAGAACACAGCATTACCTTTCATATAAAGTTTCTGTAGAGATTAAGTTTTGCATGCTCTGAGTATGTTTCATCCAATTAATTTGAGATGCTAACTAATATGTGCCATATAACAGGTTTTGTTATTGGAACAGTTTATTAATGCTTTCCCTTGAGTAAGACTATTTTAAATAATAATAAATATTTTAAATAACTTCACTTAGAAGTTAAGAGGTCTGTCAGCTACAATTTTGCTTTCAGCCTCCCATGGACTAGATGATTTTTAGGATGCTATAGAAAGCAATTTTCATATAACTAGTTTCCTCTGAATTAATGGATTTGCAGTACATGTCACTGTGAGAGGGAAGTTTTCTTGTACTGTTGACTGAGTAGGTTTTTGGCAGACTTTTTAGCAACTCTGCATTCTCAGTGACAGCTTTGACTTCTAGTCTTCCCATGAAATTGGGAAGGGTAGAGAGAACTGTTTTCTTTTCCCCTTTTCTATTGTTTGCAAGAGTTTACAACACTGCTGATGTCATACTAGCATTGACAATTATGATGGTGCTTTAGGAGGCAGATGCACTTCAGAAACATTTTTGCTATTTTATATGGCGACGTAACATTACATTTTCTAATTTATTTTTTTTTTTCCCCTTTGAAGTCTGTATAGTGTAGTACGGCCCTCTAACAAAAAAACACAAAACCAAACAAACCCACAGTTCTAGCACAATTTTAACTCATGGGCTTGAAGAACAAGCAATGAGAAATCTGTGTGCACAATCTGTGTATGATGACTCATGGCCCAACAAAGAAGCTGAATGATTTTAGTAATAATATCCAAGTGGTGCATTCCACTAATCTCATGCCACTGAGTCACTGCTTGATTAGATATAACACATAACAGCTCAAGTTGGGAGGTTTTTTTAATAAAATGTTTTAATCCCCTTCTTTTCACTTTCCTTCTGCAACCAACCATCCTGTCTCATAGATGAGTAGCAAAGTAAGCATCAACCTGCATGAAAAATATCAGTAAATTTGTTTTCAATAAGTAATCTGTCAAGGAGTATTTGTGGAGCAATTCAAAAGTTCATACTTTTGAATTTTTTGAACTGCACTTCATGACATATCTGAGTTTAAATTCACTGGGTAGAACAACTTTTCTTTTGCTCAGGGACAGTGCCACAGTAACACGTGACCAGACAGTAAGTAAAAGAAAAACTGAAGTGAAAGAATGTTAGAGATAAAATCTATGATGAAAAAACAGTGCAACACAGAACTTAAAAGCTATAGTTTATAGCCATATAGATTCTCAATACTTTCGGTCCACCAACTTTTCACATTTTTTTTCCAAAATAATTGCATCAGAGTCTCCTCATCCAGGCTCTGTCAGTTTACATTGCAGCTGCTCTGCTTTTCCAGGTTTGTTAAGCAGAAGTGACTATGGTGTCTTGTCCCCTGGACCTCAGTAGAAGTGATACTTCCACAGATTTACCACCTGCATGAGTGATTTGATTACCCCCTGGGGATTCTAGTTTGTAGAGGAAATGGTTTGTTCAGCACAGATACTTAAAACATTTAGAGCCTTGCAACAGTATTAATGTTTAATTCATGTACTGTACTGGTCACATCTGAACAAAATTTTCTTTAAAATGCTCATGCCTCCAAAACATCACTTCTCTCAAGGTAGTCAAAGGTGAATGCAGACTGCGTTCATAACTTGCATGTGGTCTGACATCCTCTGAATTGGTATGTGAAGAAAGGATGCTTGTATTAGGCCCTGTTTGCTACATGGAATTCCTGATAATGCTGTGAATTAAACTAGCTCATCTTATTCTACTTTATCTCTCTAGCTTCTTCATTTGGAAAATCTGCATCATTATAAACCTTCAGCTGATCCCCACTATATTGTGTGAATTGTTGGAGCCCTGTAGCATATTTTGGAGCACTAGTAAATGTTGTAAGTAGAAATCTAGATGCACTGAAGCAGGTTTCACTCGATGAAACTGTTCTTTCCCTTTTATGCATTTTCAGATTGTTATGTCTGCAATGGTTGCTCTAGGATGATGAGCAAGTTGCTCCACACCAAGAAAAGAATTCTGAAGTGTTATTATGCAGACCTCCCCTTTGCAAGAAAACCTAGATACCATTGAGAAGACAGTTTGTTCCAGTGTCCATTTGCTAGAGACAAGAAGAATATCAACAAATTAGATAATGGAAAAGGCTCCTTCCCTAGCATGGTAGCAAAGATGCTATAGAAGCATTGAATACTCTTTGGATAAGAATGGTTGTTGACTGCTTGTTTTTCAGCAAGGATTTTTGATTGTTTCATTTCAACCATTTGTGTAATTTCACTACCATTATACAAAAATCATTCCCAAAATTTTTGAAATATGCTTCAATAAAATATATAACTGGAATCAAGGAAATCAATTGCAGATACATTGAGAAATGTTGCTCAGATCACCAAAATACAGTACTTCATGCTCCAAAAACAAAGCAGAACTGATTATGAAGAGTCGCAGATTCATTAGGTAAGGAAAAAAGAGGCAAAACCACAAGACTTTTGTTCTCTTTAGTGAGGTTAGCAAGAAATAATTTCTTTCTTACTGGATCATTATCAATTTTGGCTTCTAGTGTCTTTGTATTCCTCCCAGTAAGACCATTATATACAAGAAGTAATAATGTGCTCATTTGCATTAGTAGCAGAGTACTAGCTTCTTTAAAAGGGCAGGAGTATAAGATTTCTAGAAGAAAAACAAAGTTTGACAGGGAAAGAGTAAAAAAAAAAAAATTATTCTATACTATTGGGAACTAACTGGTCAGATTAGACAGATAGGAAACATTACAAAAAGAAATAGGCTTCTGTAACTGAAAACAAAGAACACATTATAATTACAATGAGGCACCAACTAGTAAGTTGCAAAAATGAGACTTCATTAGAAGAAAGTAGCAAATGAGGGAAAACCTCATCTTTGTCTTCCAACATTCACATTTGAAATATTTTCTTTGTTTTTAATTTGTTCTGATAATAAACTTGCTGTTGTCCACATATGTCTTCTATGTGCAGGCTAGCCAGGCCAGGTCTGTGACCCTAAGTAGGTTTGAAAGAGTTGGGCAGACTCAGTAGGTTCATTGGGTGAAGCATTTGAGCATTGAAAAAGAGATATATTAAGTAGCAAGGAGTTCTTTCAATTTTTTGTTATTTTGAACTGGTTCTTAGAATCCATTCCTAGACTTAAGTCAGAAGAGATGCAATGTTTCAAGTAAATTAGATGAAAATACAGAAAATTGGGAACTTATACATATAAGTGTAGAATATCTAGTGTCTGATGGGTTGAATAAACATCCTTAGTATCTGTATTCAGATTCTCTGATAATTTTAAAATTGTCCCAGAAAATCTTGAGACCATATGGCCAAAACCTTGCATGACCAGGTAACAATATTTTGTAAAGTCTCAAATGGTATGTTAGCTGGAAAACTGAGTTTAAGACTGTCTAACAATGGTAACCTTGGATGAGTGTCATGCACAAGGAGTCTGGTTTTATTTTACAGTTAAAGCTGATTTTGGCAGAAAGGCAAAATTGGAAACTTAATATAAAAGAAGCATTTATTACACCATTGTAACCAGGATTTCTCCATGCAATGAAATTAAGAACAACAAACTGATTCTCCAATAACTGTGCAAATGAAATTAAATTAAATTAAAAACCATTAAACACTGTTCTCATCAATTCTTAAAGAATAAGCAGACAGAAGTCAAGATCTAAACTGCATGTTTTATTTGTTTTTTAAACTTAAACAATTACATATTAAATATGAAAATGTCAAATATGAGATACATATATAAAACGAATTATGCAGATTTAAACTTACAGTTGTAAGTAACCTACCACCACTTATTCTTAATCAGAAAAGTAATTAATGATGAGGGGTTTTTTGCAGTCATGCTTTATAGCTTTGCAATGTATTTTTTTAGTGGCTTAAAATTAATTAAATTATATAGTGTGATGTGTGTCTTTGTTACAGGATAGTTTGAACTAATGCTCTCAGAAACAGTCACTGACCCTTTGCTTCCCGTGCTAATGGTCACCTGCAGATGGGGAGAAACTTCGTATTGGAACATGTGTCTCTCTTACCATGCCTTTAATGGCACTCTGTTTCATAGCATTGCTGTGACTTTCTCTGTCATCTCATTTCAAGATATTTAAATCTCTGACTTTTTAAAGCCAATGCATTTGTATTTCTACCACGACAATGTGAAACTTCAGTCAAAGACTTTCTTGTAATTTTCTTATCTGGTGGCTTTCAATTTCCAAACAAACAAAATTGCTTATTGCTAGNTATAGTTTATAGCCATATAGATTCTCAATACTTTCGGTCCACCAACTTTTCACATTTTTTTTCCAAAATAATTGCATCAGAGTCTCCTCATCCAGGCTCTGTCAGTTTACATTGCAGCTGCTCTGCTTTTCCAGGTTTGTTAAGCAGAAGTGACTATGGTGTCTTGTGCCCTGGACCTCAGTAGAAGTGATACTTCCACAGATTTACCACCTGCATGAGTGATTTGATTACCCCCTGGGGATTCTAGTTTGTAGAGGAAATGGTTTGTTCAGCACAGATACTTAAAACATTTAGAGCCTTGCAACAGTATTAATGTTTAATTCATGTACTGTACTGGTCACATCTGAACAAAATTTTCTTTAAAATGCTCATGCCTCCAAAACATCACTTCTCTCAAGGTAGTCAAAGGTGAATGCAGACTGTGTTCATAACTTGCATGTGGTCTGACATCCTCTGAATTGGTATGTGAAGAAAGGATGCTTGTATTAGGCCCTGTTTGCTACATGGAATTCCTGATAATGCTGTGAATTAAACTAGCTCATCTTATTCTACTTTATCTCTCTAGCTTCTTCATTTGGAAAATCTGCATAATTATAAACCTTCAGCTGATCCCCACTATATTGCATGAATTGTTGGAGCCCTGTAGCATATTTTGGAGCACTAGTAAATGTTGTAAGTAGAAATCTAGATGCACTGAAGCCAGTGAAAATACCATCACAAAGTCCAGGCCCATTAAATCAGGTTTCACTCGATGAAACTGTTCTTTCCCTTTTATGCATTTTCAGATTGTTATGTCTGCAATGGTTGCTCTAGGATGATGATCTGTGACCCTAAGTAGGTTTGAAAGAGCTGGGCAGACTCAGTAGGTTCATTGGGTGAAGCATTTGAGCATTGAAAATAGATATATTAAGTAGCAAGGAGTTCTTTCAATTTTTTGTTATTTTGAACTGGTTCTTAGAATCCATTCCTAGACTTAAGTCAGAAGAGATGCAATGTTTCAAGTAAATTAGATGAAAATACAGAAAATTGGGAACTTATACATATAAGTGTAGAATATCTAGTGTCTGATGGGTTGAATAAACATCCTTAGTATCTGTATTCAGATTCTCTGATAATTTTAAAATCGTCCCAGAAAATCTTGAGACCATATGGCCAAAACCTTGCATGACCAGGTAACAATATTTTGTAAAGTCTCAAATGGTATGTTAGCTGGAAAACTGAGTTTAAGACTGTCTAACAATGGTAACCTTGGATGAGTGTCATGCACAAGGAGTCTGGTTTTATTTTACAGTTAAAGCTGATTTTGGCAGAAAGGCAAAATTGGAAACTTAATATAAAAGAAGCATTTATTACACCATTGTAACCAGGATTTCTCCATGCAATGAAATTAAGAACAACAAACTGATTCTCCAATAACTGTGCAAATGAAATTAAATTAAATTAAAAACCATTAAACACTGTTCTCATCAATTCTTAAAGAATAAGCAGACAGAAGTCAAGATCTAAACTGCATGTTTTATTTGTTTTTTAAACTTAAACAATTACATATTAAATATGAAAATGTCAAATATGAGATACATATATAAAACGAATTATGCAGATTTAAACTTACAGTTGTAAGTAACCTACCACCACTTTGCAATGTATTTTTTTAGTGGCTTAAAATTAATTAAATTATATAGTGTGATGTGTGTCTTTGTTACAGGATAGTTTGAATGTTAACTAATGCTCTCAGAAACAGTCACTGACCCTTTGCTTCCCGTGCTAATGGTCACCTGCAGATGGGGAGAAACTTCGTATTGGAACATGTGTCTCTCTTACCATGCCTTTAATGGCACTCTGTTTCATAGTATTGCTGTGACTTTCTCTGTCATCTCATTTCAAGATATTTAAATCTCTGACTTTCTTTTTAAAGCCAATGCATTTGTATTTCTACCACGACAATGTGAAACTTCAGTCAACGACTTTCTTGTAATTTTCTTATCTGCTGGCTTTCAATTTCCAAACAAACAAAATTGCTTATTGCTAGAGGATTTTGTTAAGATTAAAGTTACCTGGACTTTATCATCACAATTTCAAGGTGGGAGGGAGGGGGAGGAAGTGAAACAAGATGGACACTAAGGGGTATGCAAATAAGAAAACAGATGAGGGAAAGCTTATGCTTCATTGAGGTGGATGCTCACTTCACTACCTAAGGAATGTCCTGAGAATCACAGCTGGAATCCGTGTCTGCTTTTGCTCCCAAACTTTAAAAGAATTTCAGGTGTAGCTTTGACCCAAAAGTTGTGAGTTGAACTGCCATGTTTTTGTATAATTAAAGGAAATTAGAACTTTTAAGGTAAAGAAAGAAAAGGCTCTCACTTAAAAAAAAAAAAAAAAGAAAAAAGAAAAAAAAGGATTCTCCTCTTGATTTTACAGTTTTAAATTATTTTTGATGCATACTATACAGCTTTGTTCTTCCATGCTTTTGGGAATACCATCAAAGTTGGTGCTATTCTAAGAGGCAAAATATTAAAACAAACCCAAACCAGTTTTCTTTCCCAGAAAAAAATAACCTGGCTGGTTTCAGACATAAATTTAGTCAGGAAAAACAACTTGGCATTTGTAAAAAATCTTATATACTTATTCAGATCAAAATTCCAAACCTTAAAATGGTATGCATTTTTCACAACACCTTTACTGTCAATGTCTTTGCCTGTGCTTCAAGCAAGATTGCACAGTGGGACTAACACAGGTGAAACAAAACCACAGCAGAAAACAATAACACAGTAACTCATACCACACTGGAGGACAATCAGAAACGTCTGTGCATTAATACTTAGTTTATAACCTCACAGTAAAAATCTCAGCTATCAGGAATATTGAAATTGACCAGCAGTGGAGCATTTAAAATAAATAATGTATTGGGACATTATGACATTGTCTCATATATTGTATATTTAAAGGCTGCAGTTTTCTCATATGTTAAAGTAATCAATCCCACTTGGACTATAAATGTCATGTACTATATATGAAGGTTAATGTAAATTTTTCCTCTTGCAACAAGAAAACAATACTCTGCAAACCTGGAGAAAAGCCACCATATAATACTAAAATGTTTTCAACAGCTAAGCAGGAAAAAGCTGTCAACAACAGCAAGAATCATGATCATTTAAGCTGTTACAAAAAAGATTAGCAACAGTTCTTCCTTGACATATGGATGTGGTTAAAAGTTAATTTTACAATTGTACATACTGACAGTTATCATCTTATGAATTCCCATGCATGCGAATAATTATAATCATCCAAGAAATAAGATTATATAAGAAAACTATGCATATACATAAGCTTTTGCAGCACTGAATTTTTTTCCTTGAAAGTTGTATGGCAATGTTCTTTAAAAATAACCAAGTTTGAATGTTGAAACTTACTGAATCTCTTGTTTCAAATTGACTGTAATGAAAGCTGAAATTAATGCTATTAATTGCAGTGATTTCTCTTTCCAAGTCTTTAGTGATCCAGTATAATAAAAGAAACTGTCTACCTATTTTCAGTATGATACCTCTAGAATAATCTAAGATTTATTCAAATGTTCCTAAAAGCATTTCCAAAACATAAATCCTTTACTTACATTCACAGTCGAGACAAAAAAACCCAACATAAACCATGAGGGAGTGTTATTCCATAGTATTTTGATGGCTACACCATTCACTGAAATTGGAGAGAACCAACAGGCATGACTGCAATGCACCTTCTCACAGCAGGCTGGACTTGGAACCAGGTTTTCTCATTGTCTGATAACTGAGCTCTCTCTCTTTGGCTAAAGTGGTCTTTGACAGGAGATAGTAAGAACAGGCTGCCCAAGAAGATCTAAGAGGCTGCTAGTAAGTACACTCCACTGGAGTGAGTCCCCAGCTCATGTCTATTCCAGGTCAGGACTGTGAATCTACTTGTATTGTTTGAAGGTCTCATTATTTGAGCTGTGAATTATAAGAAGGTTGCGTCCATCTGTTTCTGTCTGATCATCATGATCAGAAGTCTCAGCTTAGACTTGAGAGACCTCTATCAAGAAAAACATTACTGAAGAGAGCTCATTCCTAAAAAAAAAAACAAACACCCCCTCTCCCCCTCTTAAAAGAACTGGAAAGTAGACACATTACTTGTTCACAATGAATTTGTCAAGCCATAAGGTGGCAAGTCAGATTGTCATCCACTTGCTGTTTAAACAGGGATCAGACAGGCCAGTTGGAACATGGTATTGCAACTCATGCATTGTACAACCTCACATGCATTCATTTGATTTCAGAGGTGACTAGAGGTCATGAAAAGCTTGAATAATGCTGAAGCATTATAATTACTTAAGTTTTTAATGAGTTAAAAAAAAGAGGAAAAAATCTTGAGAAAAGAAAGTGCATCAAAGGCTACTTAACATCAATGTTCTTATCAGGATACCCCACATCAAAACTCACCATGTGGTGCATGGCAGGATGCTGTGGATATCTGACTTTTTCTTACACACTGCATAAAGTAAGTGGTCTTAGCCATAACAGAGACAGAGACAGAGACAGGGCACTGGAGTGGATTTGGTTTGCGCCAGCCTTTATATTATTTTTTCCTGTTATGTCTTAGTACAGGAATGCTATGTTCTACCTTTAATGATCAGTCATTTGTATCTTTTTGAAAAGTTAGGAAACATAATCTGCATTAGAAAAAGGCAAGCAGTATTCTAATGTTAAATAATGACATTATTGTACAGACCAGGTGGTATCCACACAACAGTTTCAACAGGTTTCTAATTTATTTTATTTATATAAATAGATATAAACTGAAATAAGGGGAAATGCATTTACTCTACAAACCTAGGGCATAAAACCCCCAAGATCATCTCAAGATCAAGAGCAGAAAGCAAAATATGAGTTTGCTAGATTAATTCCTTGCTTCAATGAGAAGGTCCTCCTCTGCACCTACAAGATGTCCAACAAGGCCAAATACAAGGTTGTGCACCTGGGTTGAGGCAATCCTATGAATGAATACAGATTGGGAGGAGAAAAGTTTGAGGACAGCCCTGAGGAGAAGAACATGGGGGTGATAATGGACTAGAAGCTTAACATGAGCTGACAATGTGAGCTTGCATCCCAGCAAGCCAACTGTGTCCTGGGCTGCATCAAAAGAAGCAGAGATGGTCAAGGGAAGTGATTGTCACCCTCAAGTCATGTCTTGTGAGACCCCACCTGGAGTACTGTGTCCAGTTCTAGAGTCCCCAGCATAAGAAGGACACAGAGCTCCTTGAGTGTGTCCAGAGGAGAGCCACTAAAATGATCAGAGGGCTGGAGCACCTCCCCTATGAAGGCAGGCTAAAGAACATGGGGTTGTTCAGCCTGGAGAAGAGGAGGCTCTGAGATGATGCTAATAGCAACCTTCCAATATCTGATGGGGGAAAATTCTTTCTTTTGAGGGTGGTGAGACACTGGCACATGTTGCCCAAGGAAATTGTGGCTGCCCCCTCCCTGGAAATGTTCAAGGCCAGACTGGATTGGGCTTTGAGCAACCTGGTCTAGTGAGAGGTGTGTCTGCCCATGCAGAGGGCTTGGAACTAGATGGTCTTTAATGTCCCTTTCCAATCCTGGCCATTCTATGATTCTATGATCTTCAGTTTGCTCAGAGCCTGCAGGCAAAACCAGAACTGTCAGCCATCAGCAGTAGGTGGAGTTCACACCAACAGAAAGGCTAAGCCACATCCAATTTCTTAATCTACAAACAGGGATAAACAACATGTGAGGAAAAGCATGACAGTGCCTCTTACATCAAAGCTGAATGGATTCTGTCAGGCGTCAAGTCATGGATATTAGTTTTTATTAGCCTGGATGATTCTCCTCCCTTGAGGGAGGGTCAGAAAGGGAAGAATTTTTGGAATCCCTGATAGGGTTTCCTGTTCTTCCTTATACTGGGATACATTATAATGAACTTTTCAAACTGGAGTCAAAATAGAAAGGCAAAATAAGACAGCTTTTTATAAACATTTATCCCAGAAACTGAAGTGTGAAGGAAATGTCTGTTAGAGGAAAGACAACTACGCTGAGTATGTTTGAACATTCTAAATACAGAATTTGTAAAACTTTGTGGAGCAGACTTCTTTTCCCTGCTTTTGGCAGAGAAAACAGAACTTCTTTACACTGAAACTGTCAGTATCCCAAAGGGTTTGAGTTGGTTGATTATTTGAAAATAAAAATTCTTGAACACATTGAGGGCTGAAAGTTTAGACAGTTCTGAGTTATTTTAATATGGAGGAATTTGTCATCCTTTTATGTCTTCTAGTATCAAATTAAAAAATCATTTAGAAGGAGAAAATAGACAGTTAGAAGTTCAAGCTAGACATTGAATAAATGCTTCTGCAGTGTTTTCTGTGTCAGCCCAGAGCTGATTGCTTGGTAGCCACATGCTGTTACTTTGACATACTCACTCATGTAGTTCCCTGGTCATCAGCCAACAGGTAGATGGTTTAAAGCCAGCTGAGAACGTCTCCATAAGTTGCTTATCACTGCATTGGATCATGCAGATTTACTTATAAAATAGAATCTCTGCAACTATGTCATTCAAGAACCTTAAGCTAAGTTTTTATGTTTCATGAATGAAAGTACGAACATTTAAAATGTGAAAGAGACCTTATAATTTCCCTCTTATAACTTCTGTTTCTCTGGAAGACTTATGCTACCCATATTCTGCCTTTTATGTCATAAAAGGAAAGACTGCATTTGTCTTATTTGTATTTTTCTATTAGGCTTTTTAATAGAAAATAGGTTGCATCTATAAATGTAGTTTGTGATATTCTGTGCTTCTAATAAATTTTAAGAAGTACTTTACAGTACATATGAGTGAAGGCATTCCACAAGCTGTACAAAAGCCAGATCCTCTTGCAAATGAGGTACCTTGGAGACTGCAGTCTTAGAAAAGAATACTGAATATTTCATCTTTGTGTTTAAATGTTGAGGCAGATGCTATTTAGTAGTCACATTCTTTGCAAATGAGGATTATACTCTTGTCCATATATTGACATAAAAATTTGGAAGGTTTTAAAAGTAAACTAAGTTAGAGATAATCACCAATTTGGTTTTTCTTTGGGTTTTGTGGGGGGCTTTTTTTGTTGGTTGTTATTTGTTTGCTTTTGTTTTATTTATTTTTTTTTCTAATTTATTTGTCACATCAAATTGACTTGTATCTTTCTCTCACTTTGCTGTTTGCACTTCCATCTCACATGATCTGCATTGTAGCCAGGCTGCAACTGTTCTCACACTCTATCTGCAAACCTTTTGTCTTTCATTCTCATACCACAGTTTGGGAAATTGTAACTACAGTTCTCTCTTGGTGTTTTGGAGGGGGAGCACAAAGGTGGTTCCTGTGAGAATATGCTGGAAGCTCCCCTTGTCCTGACTCCTGTCCAAAGCTGTGCAGATAAGGGAAGTTGGATGTTCCTCTGTGAGTAACATATTCAAGAAAGGGGAAAAAACTGTAAAAATATAAAAAAAAGACCTGCAGAGCAGAGGAGATGAGAGCAAGAAATGCTAGAGAAAACACACCAAAGTCAGTGAAGAAGGAGGGTGAGAAGGTACCCGAGCAGAGATTTCTCTGCAGCCTGTGGGGAGATGGCAGCTCTCCCGTTGATGAGCGTGGCTCCCACTGGAGCAGTTCCTGAGGGAATGCACCTCAAGGGAGGGACTCATGGCAGAGGGGTTCCTGAAGGACTCTCTCCCATGAGAGGGACCACATGTGGGAGTGGGGAAAGGCTGTGAGGAGTCCTCCCACTGAGGAGCAAAGAGCAGCAGAAATACCATGGGGGGAACTGACCCTAAAGCCTCACATCGTGTCCCTGTGCTGCTGAGGGGGGGGCAGCAGTGAAGCACTTTGGGCCCGGAAAGAAGGGAGGGGTGGGGGAAGATAATAAAATCCAGTCATGTTTTCTCTTTCTCTTTTCATGTTTTCTTTAGGGGGTTTTTTCTTCCCAAGTTGAGTCTGTCTTTTTCATTTTTCCCATTACTGTGGTCGGGGAATGCAAACCTCCCTGTCCTTGTCTCGATTAAGGAACATTTGGATGGGTTTTGTCCTCCCTGTCCCACAATGGGGTTAGGGCGTGAGCAAGCAGAGGCCTAGTTGGTACTGTCTGGGCCTGAACCCTGGCAAGTTCCTATGTCAAATAAGTAGTAAAATGGATTGTGGAGAATTATGATTAATTCTTTAATTTTTAAAAAATATATGAGATGTCATGAAATCTTATTGTAATGCAAAGTTAATAAATGATTTCAAGTGATATATCTCATTTGAGAGGAAAATACAAAATTTTCATAAAGTTAGAGAAGAAAGGGAACATGCCTATTGACTCCCTCTTGCTGTCTACTATCTGCTCTTAATCCTCAGTGTCCATCTTGTTTCTTGTAGATATCTTTGTACCAATGCTTTGGCAATACCATTTTTCCCCTGCGTATCGTTAATATATCTAATGTGTAAATCTTCACATTAGAATTCTAATATTCTAATAACTTACTGCTAGTGTTGTGAAAATACTTTCCAGGTGTAACTAGAGTGCTTCTTGAAGAATCGCTGGCACTACTTCAAGGTATGGGAGCAATCTTGAGGATTAAAATCACACTTTCACACAGGGATCACACTTGAGGAGTGAAATATATCTGATCCATTGCCTCCCTGCCTAACCATGCTTACAAAATGAGCTTGGGAGACCATACCAAAGCAGTTATAAATAACACACATTTTCAAAGAGTTTTAAAAAAAAATACTGGTCTACACTGTCAGCCTAGATGATGCAAACTGCTTAGATGTTGGGTATCCCTCCACCTGTTTAAAAAAGAAATGAACCTAGGTCCAGCAATAGATTAACTTTAACTAAAAACCTTCCAGTTAAGAAATCTGAGCCATGTGGTGTAACAGGCTAAGCCATGCCAGAAATGTCTATTACAAAGTGATAAGGGCAAAATCCACTCACTGTGGTTGATCACTGAAGAAATATTCTTGCAGTAATATGGCTACTTCCTTTTCTTAGGACATCATCGTAACATACCAACTGCTTTCTTATATCCTTCTTTATAGATCTGATTTTCACATAGATGGTAGTGATTACCTCACATCTTTATTATATAAAAAGAGCTGTTTGCTAGTTCAGTGTTCAGGAAAAAAAAAAAGTTTTTGTCAGTTACTCATCAATTTGCTCATCTGTTTGTCCTGTGCAACATGATGATTTCAAGTCTGCTGACACTGTTACCCAAGGGAGTATGATTCATGCAATATTTTTCCTTCCTTCCTGTCTATTTCTTTTACATTTGCTGGAACTTTAATATATCCCTTACATAGTTTTCACCTTAAACTATTCTACCCTAACTAGCACTACAATCATTCGGTTTACTTTTAAAATATTATTTTCTTATTTTATGTAGGAGACCTTCGAGTATTAGGAATATATTCTCAATTAAAACGGCATAAAGTTTTATTTTCCTTACTCTTAACATCCTATACTTGCAGGATACCTATTTTCTTTTTATCTTCTGTTGGAAAATTAACTCCTTCAAGAATAAAGACTAATATTAATAACAGTATCTTTGTGTTTATAGAGTCCATTTTCACCAAAGCTGTGAAGAAATATTAGCAACCTGAGAAGCTGCACCTATTTCAGTATGGAGGTCATTTAGCATGGCCAGAATGATCAACCAGTGACCTTCTGAATGAATCTCCTGACACATAATCCTGTAGTGACAAGAACATGGTTTCTTTTAAGGAAACTCATCAGGGACTTCTGGGTGGAGCAACACAGGGTTTCTCATATCCACTGCAAGGGCAAAGGCACTCAAGGAAGGATCATGCAGGCAGTAGTTCTACTTAACACAGATCAAATCAGGTGAGTCTAATAATGAAAAGCAAAGTATCAATCCTGCCAAAGACAATTCTTTGCAGTTGCCTGATCCGTGACCTAAGATGGTCATGGCTAATTTCTTTATGCTCTACATGAACTGAGCTGAGGGGAACATTTTGACTCACAAAGCACACCCTAATCCCCAGTTAAGGAATAGGGAATAACATACTATGTTCAATCTCTCTTCAACTAGTGCTGAAGACAGTGCATGAGGTTAAATGGCTTTTAATTCTCAGTACTGACCTCTTTGTTATATGCTATTTCTGAAAAAGAGCTTTCATTCTCATGTTTTAAAGGGGTTTAGAAGAGTTTCCATCTTACCTGAGCAGCGTAATGTTGGTATCTCTCACAGGAGCTCTTATAGACAACCTTTACACATAAGAATGTTCCAGTTTCTTCCCAGAGAGAGCTGGCAGGCTGTGAGAAATGTTTCTGTTTACTTCATGTCTCTTTTCCCTCAGATAACTGTCTTCTCCTTTCCTTGTCCCAGATGCAGAAATGTCCACCACCCTCCTGTTTCCTCTACTTGCCTCAGCTTCCACCTCATCATGTGGTTTTTTCAAATAGTTTTTCCTTGGCTTATTATTCATCTTGATTTTCATCTTGCCTTTACCTTCAAAATACTAGCTTTAAAAAAAAAATAATTCTTTAACCAAACAACAGCACATCTAATTTCAACACGTTGTTTCATCTCCATTTATTTCTATTCATACCTCGCTTCCAGTTTCATTCCAGCCACCTTCCCATTTGCTGTGTACAGGGGATCCTAAGGGCATCATCTGTGAAGCTGCAGCCTGTTTTTAAGATCTCTTATGATACAGTTAGTGTGGTAGCTCTCACTATGGCCATTAAAATATCATCTACTAGATATTGGCATTCATTGTGTGGATGTAAGTTCACTGTTACTATGTGCTCTCTCTCTCTCTTTAATATCAAACTTTTTTTTTTAGTTGTGATTTTATCCCTTTACTACAGCTGTTGTTCCTTCTAGCTGTTTTCATGCCTTTAGAAAGGATCTGAGTCACAGTTGAATCACCTGGAATGAAGGGGGAACTCTTAAACTTCTTTCCCTGTAAGCAACTTGCTGTTTGGAGACAATACCCTGCCCTGATGCCTTAAAGGATATTAACTTGTTAAAAAGCTTCACTGCAATACTGTAATTTACACAGATGTGCTGGATGGATGGTGAAGCATTTGTAAAATCAAGAAAAATTATTAGGTTATGATTTAAACATTTTGCCTCTGGCCCAGTCCTTATGCTTTTCAAATGTGGGCACTGAGAATCCTGTCACATTTATGGTACTAATTCTGGTAAATTCATATACCTAACAGCTTTGTAGGCATTCTACTTCATCTCACAATCCTAAATCTATGCCATCAGCCCTTTTAACCAGCTTGGAAAGTTCTGCACACAGTTAAAACAATATAAACAGAGTTAATATAAATTAAATTACAGTAGATGTCAGAATACATCAAGATAACAAATTAGCCTGTTTCCCAGTACTACATAGCAATGGAGCCCCCTAAGGGTTACAAAGCAAACTGATTGCCTTCTGGCAAAGATATATAATATTGCCAGTTATGCATTTAGGTGAAAAAGTGGATATACTTCACTTTATTTATTTTTTTAATTTTATTTTTATGAGTTATTAAATGAATGGTGCATCCCAATTCAAATCAGATTTAAATCAGATGACAGTTGTGTGAGGGTACCTTCTGTGATAACTGAGTTAGTGAATGATAATGACTGTTGCCAACTGGTATTGAATCAGTGTATGTCTACTCAATGGGCATCCATACAACAAAACCAGAAGGTTTTGGTGGTGTTCAGCTGAATGGAATCCTCTGACTGGTAGTATTTTAACCCATAATTTGCTCACTAAAATAACAAAGTGCAATGAATGTTAACTTCAATGCAGTTAGTATACTTTTTAGAATTTTCATTCAACACTGTGTATGAAGCCTCAGCTAGAATTTTAAGAGGGTTGTTTTTCTCTGAGAGACCAAGGTCTCCATCTTTCAAAAGAAAGGGTTTGTGGTGATATTTTTGAGCTACTGCAGTCCAGAATTTGTCAATATTGATATGTAATAACATGCACAAGAATTACATAAGTAGTCAGTTGACAAATGTGGTCTTTTTTTTCTATAATTTTAGCTTATTTAGTATTTATTTCTTGAGCATGGTACAACCATAGCAAGCTGCCAATGAGTGTATTGATTTTACTGTTCACTTTACAAAAATTGCACTATGACTTCCAGTTCATACGACAAAAAAAAAATCTGAAAGACTCCAATGTATTTCACTCCAATTTGAGTGTCAACATTTTGATTTCAGAGTCTTTTTGCATGGCTTAACATAGAAATTTGAAAGTCATAAATTTCATAATTTTCTTTAGAGCATGGAAAAGAGTTTGCTTTATCTTTTCTGACATAAATGTACTTATCACTTTCTCCAGTATATTTCCTTCAAGTTTGACAAACTTTTAATAACCTTTATACAAGTTAATATTTAAGGGAACCACAATTTTTCTACAGACTATGTGTTCTGTACATTTTCAAATTATTTTTTTAAGTATCAAGAACTACTGGTCAATCATTTTTTGAAGAAGCTCAATTTAATATTTTAATTTTATGCATTAATTTTTTATTCATATATTATTATATTTATTTTTAAAATTCAATTTAATATTTTGTAATATTTTTGCTTCTGTTTCAAAGAGAACTCATGGAAATCATATATCATTACATTTGTCATTGTTTGTTCACATATAAAACCAGTCAGGTAATTGTGCATGTTAAATTTGTTCTTCCTACCACATGGGGGAAGCAGAAAACTTGGCTAACACACAGTATTTACTAATTCATTTGAATCTTTGATGGAAAAAAAAATCAATAAACCAGCTTCCTAAGAAGAAATTGGTCTTGTGAGCTTTTTAAGTAAATTGGTTCTTCTTAATCAGAGGGATGATATGTCTGGTTTTTTGGTAATTGCTGTAGAATGATCAGTCTAATTTAGGATTTAGAGCCATTGAACCAAGAAAATAGATAAAATTGGACTGTTTTATTTTTTTTGATTCCCTGATGTCAAAGAAAAAACAGTGATAACTTACAAAAGGTCTCAATTTCAATTAAACTACAAACCAAACACCTTTAAGTAAGGCCATTATATGTATTTCTAATCCCATTTTACAACACTGCTCAAATGGATTTAAACAACCAAAAAGCTAATGTTTCTCTGGGTTCTGATACAAAATACTTTGCCATGAAGGGATGAAGACTTCTGTAGAGTTTGTTTGGTACATCAGCTTCTTCACTTCTGTGATGCTTTTGCTTGCATACAAACCTTACACATCACATTCTCCCCAGGGTGGCCCTTAGGAAGCTGATTACTCTTGCTGATCCCTAAATGAAGGTGAAGACTATGGTATCAGAGGCATGACTCTTAAACTTGCAGACCTAAGGTGATTTACATCTTGCAGATGCTACTATGTGTTACCTCAGGATACATTACTAACCAGCTGTTGGGTAGATCATTATTACAGATTGCAAAGGAGTAGCACACTTCTACGTCCGTTGTGTATTCATCCCAATTCCACTGCATAATTAAATGATTTGAAGAACTTCTAAAAGTTTATTTCTACCTTATTAAAACCCTCCCACCCTTGGAGCTCCTAAAGGTTAAGGTGCATCTATCCTAATCATCTAAAAAACTTCACATCCTGCCCCCGCGTTGAAACTACCTCTGTGTGTTCCTAACACAATCCTAAAACACAGGCTGAAGTATTATTTCAGTGAAGGGTCCTAGCCCCAGATACTTCTTTGGCCAGCTGAACATTCTGCCTCCCCTCGGGTCACTGTGCAAAGTTTTTCCAGGTTTTTGCTGGAGCAGAAGGTTGGAAAGGTAAACCAGATTGTATTTCTTTGATTCAGGAGTGGATTAAATAGCCTGCTATAAATGACACTTGGAACTAGTCCATTTTAAGAAATGTGCCTTGTTTCAATCAGTTCTGCTGCATGCCTTGTTAATTATTCTAACATTTTCAGATGAAAGACGCAGCATATTTGATTCTGACATTGGTTTCAACTGGTTCTAAGTCTGGACGGTGCCAAAGAAAACAGGAGCAGAGTTTCAGTGGGACCACTTGAAGTCAGTGTAACATATCAGCAGTTACAGCTCTTTTTCTGGCTTCATTATGCCTGTGAAATTGGATGAGAAAGGTTCCTGCGGTTCATATTTATGTATTTCGTATTTGTATGAAGCAATAAACACAAATATAGGAAGCATAGAGGCCTTCCTTTTGAAACCTCTGAGATACTTACTGTTCAGCACAACTCTGTTCAAGTTTTGCAGCGTAACAGATGTGTAAGCATGCCCACGATCTGGAAGGACTGGTCAGAAGATTACAGAACAGAGGTCCATGAGGCACATCAGTTTTGAGTTACGAGGCTGGCATTTCACAAGCATGCTAGGTTACAATTGCTTAAGCTTTACAGAGATTATGCTATGTGTATGCATGCATGTAAATCACAGGATGGGAGGAAATAAAGTAAATTCAAACTGGAAGTCTGCATTCTCAGAAGTGGTTGGGTATAAACTAAGCTCAGATGAATTTCAAGGATAAATAAAAAAAAAAAAGCTCAAAACCTGGTACACAGGCTGGAATATCAAAGAAGTCTGCACCTATAGCTTCTCAAATGAAGTCACAAATCCTCTGAACATTGCCAAGTGCCATTTTCCAGGTTGCAGAGAAGGTCCAAAGACTTCTGATAGTCTGAAAATCACAATCATGACTGTGAGTGACTGCTAGCTACTAAACACACCAAGGACTGGCTTGGTAGTGATGCATTGTGCAAGGGTAAATCACAAAGAAGTAGAAGATATGCACAAGCTTTCAGTTCATGAACCAGATTGCTTCAGTAAGATTTCCAATATATTGCTCACACAATAGACCAGTTGTTTAATTTTTTGTTTCTGCACTTATTTTTAATTGCTTGAAGACAGTATCTTCCACACAAAATGTAGGTACCAGTGAAAGGGGTATTTTATTTCCTTGCTGTTACGAAGCTTTAAAACAAAATACCCCACAGTCCTGACTCCGGAAGTATATGTGCACATCATCACTACTAAAAGAAGTAATTTTTAATGCAAAAAGCAAGAGTGTCAATGAACATTTGAAAGTGACTGAAGATGTAATTTAGATAACAGTTTGTGCTCTCAAGCCTTCCTGGTCACTCCAAAATGCAGAAATTTATGAAGCTATGATAAAAACCTCTACAGAACCGGCTCAAAAGGAAAGCTTTCAGTCAGCTTTTGCATGTGACAGAGTGACATCCAGTGGTGACCTTCGTTAACTGTGCCACCTCGTCCCCTGACACACAGAAAAACATTAATTATTTTTTGTTAAAACATATTAAAACATACTTTACACATATTTTAAAATATATATGTATACGTGAGTCTCTTAAACAGAGAAGGATACTTTGGTATATTAATTATAAAAATGGTGTTCATCAACAGTGAAAAATTACATTTTGGTTTTAATTTTCAGTAAAGCTTGCAATAAAAGCAAAAAAATGTTTAGATGCATGTAAAGAAGCAGAACATTGCCTGCATTACAGAGGTATTCTTTTCTATCTTGCTCACACAAGGAATTACTCTTCCTTTTGCTGACATTGCCAGTTTTTATAAAAAACAGAGATCAAGATCTGAGCCTATGATTCTTGGAAATCCACACAGTAATTCTTCAAGGACTCTTCCTGCATTTAGGATTCACAGCCACAGCAGATCACCATCCAACACAGCTTTTTTACAGTTGATCCCTTTCTTTTAAGACTGATAAAAAGTACTAGGACTGTTCCTTTAAAGTTCTTTATTTAGAATACACACAAGCATGCAGGAAACCTCAAACTTATGTTTTTGTGTGCCTTTGAGAAATAGGTATTTTTTGTGGGACATGGGATATCCAAACCTATCTACTAAGCTAGCACATATTCCTGAAGAACAGATACTTAAATTCCCTTATTAAGTATGTTCCATTTTTGTCTGAAATAATGAGATTCATAGGACCAAAAAGAGTGAAAATACACTCCAAGCTAAGGCTACAGCCTTTAAGTGGACATGAAAAATGAGAGAATTCCAGGTTCTCATTCTAGGAAACTCATGTCCATAGTACTTCTACACAGCAACCCAGGCAAACTTCAAACTCCAAGAACTTTGCCAGTTAAATTCTGCTAATCCATCTTTTTTACAGATCTATATGCAATAAAACTACTTTCTACTATGGTAAAGTTGCCAGGCTAATACTACTTTCTATCTTTAAAAGATTTCCACTGTCTGACACCATGTACTGTTAACAGTGGAAAAATACGTTAAGGAAGGTCAAAGATTTCAGAAACTGCCTCCAAGATACACATCTTAGTCTTAGATTCAACTAAGCAGCTACCAGCTTCCTGTAACAAACAGGCTCTTTTGCAAGAAACCCAAATTCAGGTCTCCCAATTAAAAACAAAGGCATTCCACCACCTTAAAACGTTTGGCTCTCATTCATTTATACACAGAAAATTTTAAATAGGAAAAACAGTCTCTAAATTCATGATGTAATTATTTTGGTTTGTCAGCAGGTAGACCCTTACATTATTTTATTTCACTATCACTTCATAAATCCAGTCACACAATGAAGAAAAGCCACGCTTTAACTTAATTCTGAAGGTTTGCCTTTTGGTTGAAGATACCTACTCTTTTTTATTAATTTCTTTTTTTCAAACTTAGCTCTGAAACTTAAGTGTTTTTCAGGAAAGGTTAGAGGACACCCCATATAAAAATTTTCAAGTCTTCCTGAAATCTAGAAAATGGGAATATTTTTCTGACAGATACATAGAGAAACCTCATTTTTGTGCTTGTTAACATTTACCTTATATGAAGTTATATTTTTTAATTATAGCTTCAATAGTCAGGTTTAAAATAGGTTTCAAAATACCAAGATTTCAATCTTGAAGTGTACATTTTGAGATGTTCATCCTTCAGAAAAATTTTGCTATCACTTTGGAATTTGGAGCTGTTTATATATTGACTCTGCAATACTTTTCAAGACAAAAAAAAATTCTATCACATGGATACTTTCTAAACCAAGCATGATCCACCTCCTAGATATGGCATTATGGCAGCAGTATGAGAAATCAAAAGATAATACACACCTCAAATGGATTTTTATTTGCTAATTAAAAAGCACCTGCCATTTACACTCTAAGGTTCTTTGCTTTTCCACAGTTAAAGTGCTATAGTGTCCTGGGATCCTATATTAAAGGGCAAAGTTACTCTGGTAATGCAACACAAAATGAAATACTGCCTGAAAGGTTAATCACACTGAAAGGAAAGAGATTTTAAACAAGCACAGGGTTTTTTTTATGTATCACTTGTAATACACAAAGGTATTTTTTTAATAAATCTTGCACTAAGCGAGAGCAACACAAAATTAGGCAATACAGAAAAGTAATTTGTTATCTTGTCTATGTTATACTAGAAAGGACACTTTTAATTGCTGTATCTCACCAGTTCTAAATGCTTACAGGAGACAGATTTTTTGCCTTGGATGTACCAAATAAAGCACATTTCCACTGCAAGAATTGCTGTGAACCACCTCAGTTACTGTGAATCAAATTCATACATGCTGTAAGTGAAAAGTTATTGATAGCAGGTGGTATCTCAGTCTGACAAGGGGCTCAGCTTTAAGTGTGTGAGACTAAAACTGTGCATGGCTATTGTTGCAGAACAGTTCTCAAGATGAAAGTCAGGAGCACAGCATTTGCATGATCACGTCTAGGGCCAGCTACAAAAAACTGTTCATTGTCTCACTATGAGATCACATGAGCAAAGCTGAGCTTTACTAAACCAGCCCAGGAGGATGACAGCTATCTATGGAAAATCATAGAATAACAGAACATCAGGGGTTGGAAGGGACCTCTAGAGATCACCTAGTCCAACCCCTCAAAATCAGAGGCTTGTTCCTTGGTCCTGAAGACAGGTGCCACACCCTACCTTGCTGCTTTATGGATGAATTCTCCAACTCCAACTGTTTACAGATAACTTTTACTAAATATGTATTTATAAATTATGTATTTAGTCTTCCATTGTGTTCATTCACACACCCAGAATTCCTTAGTCCAATAAAACCAGGTTACCCTGAACAGAACTGGTCTTCATTTGTACAATTTTTTCATTCCCAGTTTTTAATTAAAAAGGGGAAAGTATTAAAAAAAAAAAAGGATCAAAATTGCAAATGTTATAAAAGTTTTTTCCTTTCTGTTCTACAAATAAGAAAAAACTATTCAGCTTTCATACAGTTTTATGAGATGTTTATCTAGCTGCACTAAAATAATGAAATGTAAACAGAAAAAATGCAGTTTTGAATTACTTACACAAACGAAGTAAAAAAATTTTACCAAACTGGGAAATTTTATGAGAAAAAAATAATTATGAGAAAAAAATAATTAAAAAGTAATTCAAATAACTCAATTACAATACAGTGGATAATTTTATTTATAAAATGCTACTGGCACACAATACGCACAGAAACTATGAAACTTGATTTATAAAGACATGAAATGCTTCATAGAAGCATGGATTCCTGAGGTGCTCTGAATACAATCCCTCATTTACTGGAATTCACAACACTGCCTCAATTAAGCAGCAAAAGGCTGGGCACTTGATAAACACACAGTTAAGACATAGTTAACAGATGGATGGGCAAATGGAAACAGACTGCTAGATTATGTCTCAGTGACACCAACAGTCTTGGCCATGGTGGAAAGTTACCTTATGACCTGTTAAGACTGAGTTTCTTAATTTCATAGCCAATGCAAACGTACTGTAGACACCCACTTTCACCTCAGTGTCCACAGTCACAGACTGCAAAGGCCTCTTGACATCAGACACAAAACCACTGCTGTTTCTGTATAAAAATACAGTAGGACTGATTATGTGGACAAGTATTATTAACATTTTAAAAATACAGTGCTAGGTGTTTTCACTTAATTTTCTCTTTTTTTGCTTTCACTCTCTGCTGTAGTGTCTTCAGTTCAGTCATTACATTCAAAGTTCTGTAAACCCAGGTGACCTGAAAGGTAAGTAAATTATAAAATTTAACTCATCCATATACATTTACTTATCAATTTAATAAAAGAAGCATCCATATAAATGAACACATACTTACCACAATTATAATAGTATTCACCAGCAGTGGTGCTGAGAATACTAGTGAAATAAACATTCCTCTTGAATCAAAGTATTGGTATTTAGAAAATAGCCTGAAAGAAAAGAAATAGAGAAAAATAAAAGAGGAAGATTTATTCAGTGTCCCTCATGTACCGTTAGTTTCACAGTAACTACTGAACATGGACATTTCATAGAGTATCCAACTTCTTGGAATACCCAAACATTTGCAGCCTCAGCATTCTACTGTTTAAGTCAGAACAGAGACACTGAGTATCTCATCACTTATGAGTATTTATTATTACAATAGCAGGTCTTCTTTAAGGTTTTACTGCTCAAAATAAATAAAACAACTAAATAAAACAACCACAGATAAAGTAACTTATTAATGTGACTATATTAGTACACTTGTGCATCTTGTGCTCAAATGTCTGAAATGACTTCCTTAGATATTCTGTTTTCACATATTAGAAAAGATAACAGTAATAATAAATGTAGCAAAGCTGTAATTTAGGCCATGTATGCCAAAAGTGGAACATAAAGACTTACAATTAGATGCTAGTATAAAGTAGCATTAATTATATCATTTCTGGTTACGTTATGGAAAGATTAGTTTAATGATTATGAAAATAAGCTCTCAGATTAGTTCTGGGACAGAGGCTTAGAAAACCAGGCAAATTTTAGTGGGTTTTATGCATTAAAATCCATACATAAAATAGCAGTGATCATTTTGAGAAGTGGTAACAAGATCATAGTAACATGTGGTAACATCAGCTCATCACAGATGAATAGCTACTGAAGAAAACCAACACACCTAACCCCATCCCCTTATATCACCCACTCTGCTTTTCTCTTTGTTCTCTGATTAGTTAATTTGCAACCACCCACAGAAATATTGATTTTAAGCAGAACAATAAACACATAATAGCTACTAAAAATACCTTCTCTTATACACTGATAACTATGCTATAACTATTTGCAGTTTTGTTCAAAAGTTTCATACCAATGTGACAGATCCTTTGCCATCACATTCTACTGATGAGGCACAAGTGACTCTCTTTCAATTAATGATTGCAGAGAACGATGAAAAAAAGAACATTTTTAGAAGAACATTCATTTAAATGTGAAAATGAAAAGTGAAAACAATTACCTCCAATTCATGGCTGCTAATTCATTTATATATTCAGCACAGTACACTAAGCCCACTGTATGACAAAAGAAAAATATTAGATTCAACAGTTTTTTAAAAATAAACTGCTATAAGTACTGTCCTGTATACAAAACATGCAACATAGTAGGCATTAGAATTCCTTGAAACTCAGGAGATTAAATTAGATATTTAATACTTAACTGAACAAAACAAATTCTTAATTAAATGTCCCATATAGTTCCTAAGCATTAGGTGATCACAAAACATACCAGTATATTACAAACAAACAATATCCTGCTCATCTGAGCTTATAGAAAAAGGTCAGAACACAAAGGCTTAAAATTTAAATAAATAAAATAATAATTTTTAAAAATCTGTATTTTTTCATTAATCTTCTTGGTGATTGTTTCTAAGTTATGTCTTTAAAAAGAAATGCCAGTGCTGCCCCAGAGTGGTACAGCATTAAGTAATCATTTTAGAAGTTCTGGTGTCATACTGCTGTATCTAACATTACTATCCAAAGTAGGGTGCTAATTATTTAAAACCATTTATAGTAAAAGACAGCTTTTGTTTGAACAGGTGCATAGTAGTCTGCTGCAGTCAAAGGAAAAATAGCATATTCTTGTGATCAACAAGTATATGCAATATCAACCCAACAAGACAGTCAGAAAAGTCAGTGCAATCACATTTTTAAAAGAAAAACAATACAATTACTAAATTCCAAGTCTGTCCTCGTTCCATTTAGCACAATAAACAAAAGTTAAAAATCAAGATTTAGTGCCTATAAAGGTGATGTGCAGAAGGCAATTCAATAGCTAGTTTGGTGATATTAAGGAGTGCCATGACAACACAATGTGCTTCACATTTTGGCCATTATCTGGATTATCTGTGCTTGGCACTGCACAGTAAAAACATACCTATAGCTGATCAGCTGGTAAAGTAAACCAGTGTGATAATTTCATTATTTTCTGTTATTCTGACTATCTGCAATACCAAGTTATCTGTACTACAGACATATCAAAAGTGGGGCAGTTTTTCAAGTACAAATAAGTCTGGGACTCTGTGGGTATTTGTATGCACTCTTCTTAAACTGCAAGTTTAATCATGTTTAGGTTAAAAAGGCAGCAATGATCAGACCCATTGTGTTTTCCAAAGCAGTTAGACCTTGGTCATTCAAACTACTCTTAGTAACACTGAGAATACAGATAGAGTCCAAAGTAAACCTCATGTAATTGTAGTTTACTCTATGTCTAATATCAAATTTAAGAAAGGGAACTTTCAGGCCCGAAGTGTTATAAACACAGTCCTCAAGTGAATGCTTAGAAATTACTGAGCTTTCTAGTTTCCTTTATGGGGTACTTAAGCTTCTTGAAACCTTACCTTCAGCTGATATGAGTATCTGCAGTTTTGAGGAAGCTGTGATTCCTCTCCCAACTTGACTAGGTCACTAAATGACATTTTTAAAAGTCAGCACAGTCTTCCAGTGGCTTTCTGCCTGCAGAACTCTTTCAATTGCTTGTTCTTCTGGCAATCATGACAGAACTGAGGTACTGTGTAAAAAAACCCAACCCAACAGAAAATCCACCATGGCTAGAACCAAGGCACCGCTCATATTCCATGCCTTCTTAATTAGAACACATGCCCTCTGCAAAGGTACTAAAACACAGCAGTTGTTTTCTGCTCTGCCTTATTCTGCCGATTTGTGTTATCTCAATTTCTGTCAACAGATTTAAGCCTGTGATTCCATAGTAGCCTTGCCTATCTGAAGGTGTGTCTTTGCAAAGAAAGTATAAAACCATGAGCTATGCAAGTACATGAAAAAAAAGTTAAGACACCAAAATCAGTCTTGTTGTTCCATACACTATTATTAGAGCTGTCAGCAGGGTACACAGCAAACCTTCTGTAGTAATGAATCCAGCTGAAAGCTGATCATATTCACTGAACTGAGGCATTAGAATAAGAGCAGAAAGCAACAGCTGGCTCTCAGCCTATTTCTTTATTGCTTCTCCAGCACAGCAAGAATTCTTAGGAAGCTGTGACACACTGCATTTACCTTTCAGAAACCTCACTTGTCCCTTACTAAGGCCAGAATTTTGCATCACGACTTCATACAGTCTTGGAACCTAAATAAATGCGTATTTACACGTCATACCACCTTTTATAATAGTTTAGTATACACAGACATATGTTACTACAACATAAATATTAATCCGTATGCATTGTATCGGTTGCAAACTATAAAACCGTGAGCTGTACAACTACGTGAACAAAACCCAGCTACCGAACAGGATTAGGAGCTTCATCAGGGCCTGCGATCACCTGCCCCGTGTGACAGCTCAGGGAGCACGGACACACGACTCACCCATGCAGAGGAAGTGCCCGACCTGCAGCCGGTAGTGCTGCAGAGAGATGCACGTTAGAAAGAAGCAGAGGACGTGGAAAACCGCCAGTCCCACCAGCCACGGCTCGGACCAGTCCGTCTTCTACGAATAAAACGAAAGGGGGTGAGGCAGCCGCAGGAGTGCCAGCGGGCAGCCGGACCGAGCGGCTCTCCCTCTCCTCCTCCTCCTCCTCCCACCGCAACACCCGCACCGCGCTCACCAGATCCCCCTCTGCCAAGCTAAGGATCAAACGCTCCTGCGCGGACTTGCCCCCCCCCACGGCCGCAAAGGAGCTCACCGGGGCCAGTGCCTCCTCCCCTCTCCCCGGCCAAGCAACCAGCCCGGCCCCAGCTCCCGCCTTACCGCCAGGATGGCAGACAGCCCCGCAGGACCGCTCACCGGACCCTCCATGGCGGCGGCCGCCCCAATCTCGCGAGGAGTCGCCCAGCGGCCGCCGTTCACCCAATTCTCGCGAGACCTCAGGCTTCGCATTTCCCCTGGGCGTCCCCCGAGCGAGGGGCGTAGGGGAGGTGTCGGGAGTGTCGGTTCGCGGCATCGCAGGGTTGTCGTGGTTGGGTTCTAAGGTCACCGCATCCAACCATCACCCCTTTCCTTCCTGAAAAACCAAAGCCCCCATGCCCACTAAGAGCATGTCCTAAATCCCCTCAGAGAGGGCAAGGATGATGGCAGCTGTTGTGTTGTGTGTAACCCCGCAGCTGCCTCTCCCGGGGGTAGCGCTGAGGCAGCGCCCTCCCTCCCGCTCCTGTGACTGAACGGGCAGTCCTCAAAAATAACCCTGCCTGTTTGGGAAGGAGGCAAGAAGCTCTAGTTATGTTTTTAGCGTTTGATACTGAAGTTAGGAAGGTAATAGAAGAGGGTTTTTTTGTCGTGGTCTGCTCTGGAGTCAGGCTGGTGCCAGGGCATTCACTGGTGGCTTTTTGGATCTCTCCGCAATGCTCCATGTCTGGCTTCAGCTGCTTTGGGGGTGGAAAAGAAGGAAAAAGGGAATTAAAAGCCCAGCTGGAAATGTATGCCAAAAACTAGTTGACTACTCCAGAGGAACTTAAGTAAAAAATACCATTTAAAAAAAAACCAAAACAGTTTCTTTAGAAAAAAAAAAAAAAAATCACTGTAGAATGGAAATTGAATAAGACATTTAAGAGGTTAAACTTCTCATTCATAAATCCTTTCACTAAATGCATGCAAGTCTGGAAGAACTGACCACTCTTAACAGCTCTATCACTCTTCAATAGAGATTTCAAGCTCGAATTTCTCAACTAAGCCAGGAGATCCAGAATTTTAATAAGATTAGCTTTGTCAAGCAAACCATACTGTCATACTATAGCTCCACATTCTTCTTTAATGATTTTTTAACAATTTTTTGGAGCCTTTGATTATTTTCAAAATACTTGGAAGTGCATATGTAAGTAAATATTTCACATAGATTTTTTTCATAGTCAAAACCAGACCTTCACTGTGAACTACTTTCTTTTTACTGTCTCACTTCTTCAGTTCAGTGTGAGATACCTGAAACTGAGGTTGTGTTTCTCTGTTTTATTTTAGGTTTTTGGTAGTCTTTTTTCTCAACAACAATACTATCTGGAAGCCAGTTGAGGATTTTATTTAAAACATTGTAAAATTAAATGCAAAGGGAGTAATTTCTACTACCATTCTGCTGTTAATTTTTAACGAGGTATGGGTTAGATGTTTTAATTCCACATTGTTGATTGGAAAATAAGACTGGAAGAAACTGACTTGTTACTTGGAAAACCTTAGGGTTAATATAACTAATTAAATGGGTTTGGATTTTTGTAAATGATGAAACAGTTTCTTTTAATTGCTCAGTAACTGACCACAGTAAATATCAGCAATAACAGAAGGATTTTAGTGAATGAAGGATACAATAGCTGCTTTATGAGTGGAGTATGCTGGTGGAGAATCTGTGATGCAGACAAACAAGGTGGCTAAGAAATTATTGGCTTAATATGACTACAATGTACTGTATTAAAAATTAATGTAGCTTATACTGTCAGCATCAGTGGAAACTTTTAGAGGGAAATAGGAGTTGCTTGTTTAAGATTGACCAGGATGAAGTCACTAATGCTGTTTGTCAGCAGGTGGTAGCAGATGCCTAAGTATTATCAGATCTTCTGTGTGGTATCTCCATATCCTTTATGGAGAATTATATGTGAAACAGAAGAGACTTAGAAGCTAACAGGTACATTGCTCTTTTGTAGGAAAAAAGCTGTGTATTTTTACACAGTATTTTTACACATTTACAGCTTCTTCACAGTAGAATTTTGATTTCCCAGTGATACAGACTGGGGCTCACTGGCTGAGGAACAGCACTGCTGAGCATCACCTAGGTGAGCCTGTAAGGCAAAAAGCTGAACATATGCCAACAATATGCTATGGCACCATACAGTGCCAACAGTCTCCTATGCTATGTTAACAGCATATCACAGAATCACCACAGTTGGAAAAGACTTCTAAGATCACCATGTTCAGCTGTCATACCCAGGAGATTAAGTGATTCAGCATTAATTAGTCTACATTTAAATCCAGCTCTGGGTACCTCAAATGAAAGGATCATAGTGATAAACCAGAAAAAGTTCAATAGAGAGATAAAATGTTCAGGGAGTTGAAGCATTTTTCTTGGGGGTGGAGTGCTGAAGAAAACCTGAAGAAGAGGTTGCTTCAGGGGAAACCTAATAGCAACCTGCCAGTACTTATGAGGACCTTATCAAAAAGGTGGAGCCAACCTCTCCTGGTGGTTTGGTGGGAGCAGAAGAGATAATGAGCACAAGCTGAACCTAGAAGTTTGGGCTGGATATCAGGAAAAGCCTTTTCCTTGTGAGGCCAATCAGACAATGAAACATGTTATCCAGAGGGGTTGTGGGGTGCCTGTTCTTAAAGGTTTCAGGACCCAGTTGGATAAAGCCCTGTGCAATCTGGTCTGGCCTCACAGCTCTTGATTTGACCTCCTAAAGTCCCTTTCAGCATGAGTTACTCTGATTCCATGATTCCGAAATTTAAATGAGAAAAATCAACTGTTTATTTGTGTTCTGTAAACAATAAAGCATTAGTCTGGAGATGAAATGTGAAATATGCATGATGAAATGTTTTTTCTGGGTTGGTTGTTTTGTTGTTTGTTTGGTTTGCGTTGTTTTCCAGAATCCTGTTCCCTTCACCTCATCTCTTTCATCCACTTTCTGTCAGGGATTTTTCCACAGTGTGTAATAGCTTCAGGCTTCTTAAGGTTTGCTTTATTCCTCACTATTCCCAAACCATACAGCTAGTCTGATGTGCAAATGTCTTTTTGTTCTCCACCTACCAACGTGACTGTGTGTTAAATTATTCCACTAATCCCACCAAAGATCTCCTCAGAATTCTTTCAAAGCCCCGCTGTGTTGTAGAAAAACAACCAGACTTTACTTCTGTTTGAGTCTTTGTCCAGTCAGGTGTTTTGTGGGAGGGTTTGGTTCTTTGGTTTGTTTGTTTGTTTTGTTTATCTGTTTGTTTTGTTTTGTTTGTTTTGTTTTTTAAAAAAAGAACAGCTCCTGCAGTGCCTCTTAATGGCATGCTGGAAAATACAAAATGGGAAAGAAAAATCACAGCAGAATAGGGACAGTCACAAAGTAACACCTGGGGCACCACTGAAAATCTAATCCAGAGCCTGTGTTATCAGTTCAAGGATAATGCTTCTCAGTGTGCTTGACACCTTACACAGCAGTATGCAGAACAGGACCTTCAACACTGACCCTTTTGCAGTCTTTCTTGTAGCATCCTTTCTTTGGTACTTCTGTTTTCTGTTGAGTGGAATTGAATTTTACCCTGCTTAGCAGCACTGTCTGTGGTTTCAGCTGCCATGTTGCCAGATACTGCATTTTCATGAGTAAACACAGAGTCATATAAGGGCGGTGACACTCGATGCACTGTAGGCCTGATGAAAACAACTTTAGTGTATGATTATATGAAAAGAGCTGCTCTGCCTTCCTTTCCCCCTGTGACTGAAGTTGAACTGCTGCAGCCATGTGGAAATACGGCTTCATTGTGTCATGAGCTGTTGCTAGGGGAAAGATGCAAGCCAAGATCTTTTCCTTAAGGGTGAGGTCTAGGCTCCCACCACTAGCAGTAGGCAAGCCATCTTCCAGAAGCCATGAGACACAGGAATCAGCCATCTCCCACCAGTACCACACTGAGTCAGAGTCAGAGCTCTAACATTACCAAATCTCTTCTGTTTCACAACTTCCAATGCTGAAGCATATCCCAACTCCAGCATATTAAGATGGTCTCACTGGGGAAGGTGGTTAATTTCCTATTTCCAAAGCCTTTGAATATCTCTTAAGAGGGTCCTCTGGTATCTTCCAGGCCCCAGAAACTGCAGTTTGAGTAGTACAGTAGTCTTGTTTATTATCCCAGCTAAATTATTCAGCTTCCTGTATCAGGGATAGATTTGCCTAATGATCCCACCAAGATGCTGCTCTGGTTTTTATTTTCTTTGGAGGGCCTGGAAGCTTGGAACTGATAATTACCTTCCTGATCATTTTGGATTTCCTTCAACTGCAGAGGGAGGATGAGGAATATAAATATTTCTAGAACGGTTGCTTGTAAGTAGCATGAAGACTTCAGAGTTGCTGTATTCTTGCTTTAGGCTGTACTTTGTGTTCCCACTAAGACTGGGCACTCCGGATTGTATCCCAGGGTGAAACTTTCTGCTTAGTTCTGGAGAGAAACCAAAGTGTGTGCACAAGCTGCATGCACAAAGTGTGTTCCCTGTCATTCTGAGCACAGACACTTGGCACATTCATACCTAAAAGAAAGGATGCTTCTCACTAAACTGCTAATATAGATGCACCTTACCTGTTTAAGTTAGCTATATTATTCTCAGTTAATTAAAATTAAGTAAGGACTCAGAAATTTGTCTTTAGTGGACACCATAAGGTAGAAAATAAGACTTCTAGAGGCAGTTTGAGGAAGGAGGCCTAATGCAGAAGATTTGGTATTTGAAGAAATCTGCAAGAGTTTTCTTCTATGGGAACATCCAGAGCAGTATTTACTTAGATTTGTTTCTGTTTAAATTGAGGTAATTAAATTCTTGTCCATGTATATGGTTTTACTTGTTTCCCATAAGATGGATTATTAAAATACTTCATTTGTATCAATTAACTACTAATAGTTGCTATTTTCTTGCAGATATCAGAAATATTTTTGAGGTTTTACCTCTATTTTTTCTGTTTTAGGGCTATTAAGGCTAGGGTTCATACAGAAACACATTCCTTTTGTGGGCTATTACTGAACTGGTAGGACATTGATGTGCTCACCAGTGTCCAGAAGCAGATTTCTAGGGAAGAATATAAGAACAGGACACTCAGATAGTGATACTTACCCATTAAATTCTTTATGTATCTTACAGCTCTTTGCTTTTTTGCATGTTGAGGGCTGGAAAAAAAATTGTGTGGCTGAACTCTGATGATTGAGATTTGAAGTAAAGTAGCTAAAGGCTCAGTGCAAAACATTAACCAGTTCCTGGTGAATGCCAGAAACAGGTTGAAAGGGGGTTATAAAAATACACATTCAATAAAACTATTTTTATTCAGCTAGTGGTGAGGCTAACCATATTCCCGTGTGTAGTGGAAGGCAAGTTAAAAACCCCGAGCATTCAACAGCCTTCTGTTAAATTGGAGCAGCAGGTGGCACTCTGACTTCGTTTTCCCCAACAAATTACTTTCAGGAACATTATCTCATTTGAAGCACTGTTCACAAACAGGTTTGAGATACAGTCAGATGAAAAAGTTTTGTGCTATAGATCCTCCTCATAATAAAAATCCCAGCATACCTTTTAAGCTTATGGAACAGTACCTGTTCTTCCTGTAGGTGTTAATAATTGCCCTTTTATTCCCTACTGCTAAATATATTCTCTGAGTACAAAGACCCCACAGACTTCAGTAGGACCCTACCTCTTGCGAAAGATGCAGGGAGAAATTTTTTTCCTTAGAGATTAGGAAAGCAAGAAAATTTCACCAATAAATAAATAAATAATAATAAAAAAATCTCGGTGGAAACACTGAAAACTGGCTTTTTTTTTTTCTGTCTGCCTCTGTTGTATTCCAAGAGTACCTCAGGTATGTCTGCCCCATGCGCAGTAACACTGCTGTGTGCATGAGAAACAGCTTGTGCTTTCGTTCAGCTATGCTGTGTCCTGCAGCCATGGCTGCTGCCAGTAAGAAAAAGATGTCTGTGTTTGGACCATGAGGGAGCTGGTGAACAAGAGGGCAGCAGCCAAAGCATTTCTGAGCCTTCCACCCCTGCTATGGACAAAGCCTGGGCACCCACTGTGTTTAGCTACTAGTGTGGTCTGACACGTTTTTACTAAGCAGGATTTCTTTCTGGTGTACTTGGTCACTGTTGCCTTCTAAGGGCATTTATTACTCTTATCCAAAGGCTAATCTGAGATTTTTGGGGACAAGGAGTTATCTCAGGGCACTGATGGCTTGGAAACTTTGGCGTGCTCTTTGGTGCCACTTAAAACGTGGAGGTGTTTTTGTTGAGGGTGGCTTGGGAGCATCAGCCAGCTGCACAGAAATGCAGAGCCTCCATGCGATGGTGTGATGGACAGTAGAATCATGACATAAAATTTAGTTTCTCAAAGAAGTGAAGATCTGACTTGCTTTATAAGAAGCTTGGTTGCATTACTGTATAAGCAGTTCATCCTCCCTTAGCATCTTAATTTTGAATATATGGCTCTTGAATGTTTGGCTTAAGCAGATTTTGTCCATCTCTTATGTGAAAGCAGATCATTATTGTGGGCAGATGCTGTTGGGCCTGCATTCACAGGAATCAAAGTTCCTTGTACTCTCTAGACACACTCATGATGGTGATGCAGGGAGAAGCTGCCCTAAAAATGAAAGGAGAATTTTCCACCTTTTTGAAAATGGCCCTTGTATTAGAGAATGGGTTAGCATGCTGTGCACACTGAAATAAGAATTAAGGTTTAGCGTGAGGAGAGACGTGTCTCTCTGGCCTATTGAGGTGGCTTTAAAGATTATGGAAAACCCAGTATGAAACCAATCCTGTTGTATTCATGTGCATATTGTCGGTAGGCTTAGTACTGAAGAGCAACCTGACCTTCTGTTATACCCACTTCCCTATGTGGGAAATGTATTGGTGTGCAGTGAAGTTCAGTTTGAGCATGTGCCAAAATATGAGCAATTTGCTTTCAGGGAGAGAAGAATCCTAAAAGTTGAGGGCAAAAAGTTATGTTATGTGTTATGTTGTGTTTTATGTTACATTGCATTCGTTATGATGCATGTATTCGAGTGAGTAGCCATGTGAGAGATGGAGGAAAAAAGGCACCTGAATCTTGCATGATATAAACTTTTTTTTTTTTCCTTCCTGATAAAGCTGAATGTTTGTTTTGTAAACTGCAGAACAGTGTTTGATTTCCCAATATCAGTCGTCCAGAAAACCCTGCTGTTAATGACTCCCTGTTTGAAGAGTTCTCTGTCATGAACAGTCAAGATCTGTGTTAGTTACAGGCACCAAAGACATAAAGACTTCAGTAGTTCTAATTAACACTTCTGGGGAAAAAAGGAGATAAACAGAAAAAAATCAGTAGAATGTGCCTGAATGTTATTCACTGAATGAGGCTGTAAAATCGAATTTTCAGCTCTTCACATTTTCTTGGGAAGCTGAAGAATCTTGCATTGATGTGTACAAAAGTACACTGTAAATAGAGAAAATTGACTCCAATTCCATTACATTGACATCAGCTGTAAGCAATCTTGGTGGTAACCAAGTGTATATTGTAATTGCTGGATTCACATTTTAATGATTAATGGGAGATGCAAAACTGAAACTTTTCTTTCTCAAATATATCATACTCTGTCTGAAATTGTAATACTTAAAATGTTTGAAAACAGATAGATATTTGCTACATTTATCACACAATAAGATGAAAATATTTGGTAGCTAATATTAAAAGGAAAACTCAGTATCAAAGGAAAATATTAGAAATGGGAGCTGGAGTTGTAGCATCAGAAAATAAGAACTATTGACTTACTCCACTGATCCTTTTAAAATTGCGTTTATACATGGAAGTCTGTGCACTTAGTGTTCTCTGATAAGAAAAAGTTTGAGAGAAAAGTTTTATTTACAGAAAACTATTTTATTGAAAACTTTTGCTCAAAATAAGAAATATTAATTTAGGCTATACTAAAAGCATGTTGGACTGTAGCTGCTAAAGGGGGCAGGAGCCTTGAAGGAAATTCAGTTTTGTGAAAAATGTACTCAAGTGCCAGTCAGCTCTACAGTTTTACCTTTTCTCCCTCACTGCACTCTTTAGGCAGAGAGAAGTTCTGTGAAAAACCTAAGGAGAAAGAGCAGAGGGAATTCTCGAAGTAAATGCTTAATCCACATTTTCTAGGCAGACCATTAAATAGCATGTCCAGCCATCAACCCTAGCCAGTAAGGCTGGTGGGCTTATTCTGTTTTTCACATTGTTCAACAGTTTGAAAGGGAAAAAAAATAGTAATAAAAAAATGGTGATACCCATCTTCAGTCATGTATTTGTAAATACTGAAGAATTACTGGTCTAGAGTAATAATGGTTGTAATTAAGGATTTGAAAAATGTATCTGTTTCTTCACAGTAAAGACTTAGTTATTTTTGCAGATGAGTGTTATCACTGAAGGACTGTGGAATCTCCATCTCCAGGTATTTTCAAAACTTGAGTGGAGAAGTCTCTGAGCAACCTGACCTAAACTTGAAATTAGCTCTGCTGGGAATAGGTTTCCTCATAGACAAACACTGTAAGAATTTTTCTCCTCAATATTTTGATTATTTTGAATGAGATTTCTTTCTGTATGTGATAGTGTTATTTTTTAATGAATAACATTGGCTTTAGAAAAAATAGACTTTTATAGTGACATCAGTCCTTGTAAGTCTGCCTTTGCTAGCAATGAAATACTAAGTTTGTTTTCCCTATGATTCTTAAGTGCTCCCTTTCTTGGTATTTAATGTTACATGTTTCTTCTTGTGCAGCAATAAGGTGTATTTTTTGTTTTGTTCTAGTAGATTTGAGATCCACAAATTTCACTTGAAGAGGTGGTCCCCAGAAAAGCTATTTAGGAGCTGGTGTGGAAAGAAAGAAATTTCATTTAGTCTTTGAGAGTTTTATGGGTAGACTTAGAAGAAAGCATTGTCTTCTTCTGTGGTATTGAGAGATTTCTTTGTGGGAAGAAAGAAAAAAAAATTTCTTTAAAAGATTTCCCACTGTTATGGTGTCCTTACACATTATCCAGGCAGAGAGAAAAAATATCTTTGTTTTTAGTGTTACCAGCCACAGGAACTTTTTCTTATTTCTGAGAAGGGCAGAGGAAGGAGAAGAAGTGAAGAAGGATGAGGGAGATGCCTAGCATTTCCAAACCTGCAGCTGGTGGCACTGACAAGAGCTCATAAAACCCTCTACTTGACTCTTTAGGCAGAGAAATCTTTGAAATCTAGGCTTGAGGTTTTTATCTTAAGTTGCAGCTTGAGGAAGATGCCCAACTATTTTTGTGCTGCCCACTCCAACTGACAAGGAGATAAAGGGATGTTGAGATTACTGTTGGAAAAGGGAGAACTATCTGTCAAAAGCAAGTGTGTAATTCTAAAGGATGCTGGCCACGTGATTTGTCCGTGGGGGTGCTACTGTATAATGACACTGAGTGCAATAGGTCTATGTGGATGAATAGATATGAATGATACTACAAGTTGTTTCTGAAGAATCACAGACTGCTCTTTATTTCCTCTAGCTCTTTCTAATCCCTACAGAGAGAACATACAGCTTGCTGCTGCAGTTTCATAAAAACATACATAAATGTTTCCCTCTTTCTTTCATGGACATCTTGTGTATAATCCGTCCTAGCAAAAAAGCTAGAAATAAACTATTCCTGTGATACATGTGGTAGTTCAAAGTAGAAATGTGATACTGTGTCTGTCCTTTACAGGAGTTAAGACTAAGCAATATATAGTACAGCTGCTGAACTACAGGATAGGTTGATGGTGGTTTGAAACTACAGACACTCTGAGAAGTTTGTTTTACAAAGTCTCTTGCACAGTGCATCATGTCCCATGTATAATTTTGAAAATTGAATAGAATGCAACCATTGCTTCTGGTGAGATTGAGAGCTGATACAAGTTGTTTCCAATGGTACCCAAGTGTAGCATGCCATGAAGAAAACTACTGCTTGTTTTGTTTTCCAGTGTTTGGGGGAAAAAGGTAAATTTTTTTAACCATAAATACAGAGTTTTGGAAGACTTTTTCTTCAAGGAGCTGCAGCATATATGTATTAAGCTGAAAAAATTAACATTTTGCAGTTGCCAGAGCTGATAATGTTAGTATGAAGATGCTAGTGCTATGATGTCAATATTGCTGGCCAACTGAAATGTTTATAAACTAGTATTTTCTTTTCTGGAAGATGTATAATGACTTGGGTGAATTTGCACATCTTTTCAAGAGCTAGGCTTTTCAGATACTTGTGTTCTGAACAGAAATGGAGTCTGACAACATGTTATAAAACAAGGTTTTATTGATACAGTGGAAGGATGAACAACGTGCCCATACAGTGGCTTGCACAATCCCCCTAGCAAACACAGGATCATAAATGATGCCATTGGACTGGTGAACTGCCATGGATACTTGGTGTCAGGGTCACCTTGCCACAACAGCCAGTCATGCAAATGTCTTCTGAATGTGGGTAAGAGTCACTCTGCCCCTTGGCTCCACCAGAGGTAGTGAGATGTGAGAGGATCTTACCTTATGTAAATCGTTTGAGCCTGCACTGCTGATGTCAGCCAGGGGCAGGGTGTTGTCTATCTGTCTACATGGCTGCTAGGATGTCAATAGTCTGCAGTGATGGTACTTGTCAAGAGGCAGGGTGTCAGGAGCTAGATATTCTGTGCACTAAGAACCATGACAACAAGCTCTCAATTCCTTGACCATGTTTAAGCTGACAATATGTGAGAAACAGTCTCTAACAGAAGTTAGTATAGAAGTAAAACCAGGTAAATTGTTCATAAGTAGCAAAGTTTTATGGGTTGTTCTTCTGTACTTGTAAATTTTTTCTTGTTTTGTCTGTAAGTTACAAGTACAGAAGTTCTCTACCAGCCTGCACCACAGGAAGACTTCCCTCATCCCCACAACACATAGGTGAATCAGAGCTTAAGTCAGTCCAGCAGTTCAGCTATCTGGGATGCATTATTTCCTCAAATGCCAAGATCAACAAAGAGGTAGACAACAGATTAGCAAAGGCATACAGAGCATTCAGAAGACTTCATAAAAGAGTCTGGAGCAATAAACACCTGAAGAAAAGTACAAAGTGTCTACAGAGCCATTGTACTGTCTCCTCTTTTGTATGGGTCTGAATCATGGGTCATCTACCACCACCTACGACTCCTCAAACGTTTCCATCAGTGCTGCCTCCGTACAGTCATAAACATCCACGGGACTGACTGCGTGACCAATGTTCCTGTCCTTGAACAGGCAGGGTCACCAGTATTGAGGCCACGCTACTGAGTTGCTACATCTGTGCCTGGCAGGGCACGTCTCCAGGATGGAGGATCACCACCTCCCTAAGATTGTGCTCTATGGTGAACTTGCACCGGCTGCCTCAACAGAGGAGGCCCAAAGAGAAGATACCAGGACTCCCTGAAACAATCCCTCAGCTTTGGCCATATTGACCGCCATCAGTGGTCCACTCTGGCCTCCAGTCAGGAGACATAGAGACACCATCCATAATGCTGCTGCCTCCTTTGAGAACACATGTGGAATCAGTCTGGAGGAGAAAAGACAGCGCAGAAAGAGCCGTGCCTTGGCTGTCCCCTCACAGGAGACTTTCTGCTGGGCCTTTTGCAGCCACACTGCCTGTCCCGCATTGGCCTTATCAGCCATCAGCGTGCTTGCAGCAAGCGTGGGGAGAGAGACCCCCTCCTAAATTCTTAAACCTTCATTCGTGAAGCCAAGTCATGATAGGATATGATACTACTTTTATTCCTGTTGATACCTAGGCCAGTTGTTGTTTAGTCCTGGCATGTACAGATGACTTCTAGGAACTAAAATTGTAGCGTGGTGATGTGGGTTTTTTTGGGCCAACTGAAGGCATAAGGTTTCTTATGCACCACCTGCTGGGAGCCTGCTGCACACCCTTTCTGCTGGAGGGTCCCCGGTGAGACCAATCAGCTGATAAGGGGGCGGCACCCAACCCTGTCACGAGGAGATTTAAGCGACTGCTGGGAGCGCCAGCAACCTGGAGCGTGGCCAACAGGAGCAGGCAAACAGGAACGTGGCACGGCAGTGAGCGAGGCAGTTCGTGCAGGCAGAGCAAGCAGGAGGGGCACAGCCAGCAATGGTTTCCAAAAAAGCTAAAGCTGTTGCTATTAAGACGAAGGGTGTGTCCACACAGATGGAACCCCTTAAGAGGGACACCAAGATGGACGTAGCTGTCCAGGCCTGTCGCTGTGTAGAGTGTTTGAGCCTGGTGTTGGCACCTGAGGACAGTGTGGGTGGGGTCTGTGTGCGATGCAGGTGAATGACTTGCTATGCATGGTGGCAGAGCTCAGGGAGGAGGTGGAGAGACTAAAAAGTATTAGGGATAGTGAAAGGGAAATTGACTGGTGGAGTCACACCCTTTCCACCCCAAAAGAAGTCCAAAAGGAGATGGTGAAGTATCCATCAGGCAGTCATAGAATCATAGAATTGATAGAATCATAGAATCAGATGGGTTGGAAGGGACCTCAGAGATCATCAAGTCCAACCCTTGACCCACTACCGCTGCGGTTACCAGACCATGGCACTGAGTGCCACATCCAGTCTCTTTTTAAATATCTCCAGGGACGAAGAATCCACCACTTCCTTGGACCTGCTGGCCACACTGTTCCTGATACAGGCCAGGATGCCATTGGCCTTCTTGGCCACCTGGGCACACTGCTGGCTCATGTTCAGCTTCTTGTCGATCCAAACCCCCAGGTGCCTCTCTGGCTGCTCTCCAGCCACTCTGTGCCCAGCCTGGAGCTCCCCATGGGGTTGTTGTGGCCAAAGTGCAGGACCCGGCACTTGGCCGTGTTGAACCTCATCCCGTTGGAATCAGCCCATCTCTCCAGTCTGTCCAGGTCCCTCTGCAGAGCCCTCCTGCCTTCCAGGTGATCCACACTCCCCCCCAGCTTAGTGTCCTCTGCAAATTTGCTGATGATGGACTCAATCCCCTCATCTAAATCATCAATAAAGATATTAAACAGAACTGGGCCCAATACTGATCCCTGAGGGACACCACTGGTGACCGGCCGCCAACTGGATGCAGCCCCGTTCAGCACCACTCTCTGGGCCCGGCCCTCCAGCCAGTTCCTAACCCAGCACAGAGTGCCCCTCTCCAAGCTGTGGGCTGACAGCTTTTGCAGGAGGATGCTGTGGGAGATGGTGTCAAAGGCCTTGCTGAAGCCCAGGTAGACCACATCCACCGCCTTCCCCTCATCCACCAGACGGGTCACAGGATCATGAAAGGAGATCAGGTTGGTCAGACAGGACCTGCCCTTCCTAAACCTGTGCTGGCTGGGTCTAATCCCTTGCCCATCCTGCAGGTGCTGTGTGATTACACTGCAGATGATCTGTTCCATAACCCTACCAGGCACTGAGGTCTTGAAAGTATGGAATTCAAGAGATCTAGATGAAAAGTAAAATGCCAATATTTAAGAGGTTGAACAAAAAGACCTAGGATTTTTCACCTGAAACTGATAAGGGGCAAAATGAGATCCTAACTGATGCAAGATGTTAAAGTACTTAATGAAGTTAAGACAGATCAACGTGTGAAGTTGACATAAGCCTGTTTGAAACTACTGGTCTCAAACAATGATTTTTAGATATGATAGAAATGTCAGTGTGAATATATTTTTGTTAAGGATTTAATTTTACAGAAGTTTAATTAATGGAGTAGTAGAAGCCTGATCCCAGTAGGCTGATTTAGCACTCCTGAAGTAAATGTATGCAGTCTCAGTACATCAGTAACACAATTCAAGAAACTCAGGCAGCACCTGGAGCTCCAGGGGCCTTCTGACAGAAACGTATGCCAGCCAGGAGGTGAGCAAATGATGTGATAGAGATGTATAACCTTAGATGAAGGGTTTCTGTCTCTGTATTAGTCAGCTAAGCAGTGCAAGCCATGGGCACTGAGTTGTTATCGTCCATATTGTTAAATTGACACTGGAGAGTACTTAGAGACTACAGCACAGCTGTATGCATTCCCCAGCAGTGCAAATGCATCATATTGATGGTTAATTCTAAGAAAAATCATAATTAATATACTTTTGGCACCTGTAACATTTTTTAAAGATTTATTTCATACAAAATTTTATGTTGCTAAGATCTGAAAAGAGGACTCACTGTTAAATAGCTGCTCAGATTCGTACTGCTGAGCAGTCTCTGGGCTGAAGATCATTGTTGAGCTCTACTGTTCCTACCTCTTTCCCCCTCACTTCTACCATGATACAGAAAAGATTGCATGCCAGCATAAGGTTATTCTTTCAGCAGTTGTCTTTTACCGTGCTAAAGTCAAGCATTATTTTTTTAACCTTCTTTCTGATCTGCTTGCTCCTCCTCATTAAACTAAATAGTTGTGGTTAGTTAGGAGGGCATGAGAGAGGCACTGGTATTAGCTCTTGAGATGAAATTGTGCTGTGTCACACACCTGTTATGAATTCAGAAATGCTTCTTTAGTGTTTCTTTGGCCAAAATGCATTTCATGAGGAGCTTTTCTCACATGGCTTGCAATTTCTGCTTTAAACAAGATTGTAGAATGCTGGCCATGTGCTTATCATGCACAGCTGATAGAAGATAATAAGACAAGGACTCAGTTGGGAAAAGTAAGCCATTTTAATAAAGAGTTAACAACTAGAACTGACTTCCAGAGCAGTATATTACATTTGGGTCTTGGTTTTAATCTGACTTAGCATGTGTTAGAAAGTTTTATAAGTAAATGTGAGGGGTGCATAATAGTCCTTTGAAGAGAATCAACCTTGTTGTACAGTAGCATGTTTAATAGAAAATGATGATCTGGTTCTGGGGCAATATCTCGATCTTTTAATACATGTAGGAAGTTTTTGAACTAGATAACTAAGCATACATAATTGGCTGATGGTAAAATGGTACAGTTAGAAAATTCCTTCTTTTGTAACTGCATTAATTATGAAGATAAGATCTGCTATTGTGTGTGGGTGAAGAGATCAGAATAATGATTCACTTCGTCTTCTGGTAAATCATGTGCTCAATTCCAATTCTGTCATTGTCAACTCTAGTTGTCAGGCTGAACATTCAAGAAACAATGTCCTACGTTATTGCAAGCATCTTGTTCAGCATCAGCCAAAGTACAATCTGAGATATAGCTGACAAAGAGCCCAGGAGTGCCTCTCTGGAGCTTCCTTTGATCAGTTTTGCTTCCTAGAAATCACAGTCTGATGTGCAGACTGGTGTTGTATATAAATGGGAAGATGCTTAATTCTTACTCCAGCAAAGAAAGTTAAGATCTCTCATGAATAAATCCAGAATATTTGTTGTTTGTTGCTACTGCTGCTTTTGTCTCCTGTTGGCATTATCCAGGATAGAAAACTGTAATGTTAACATTTTCCATGTTTCTTCTGTCATCAACTGACTGTTTTGTGGCAGCAGCTTGTTGCATTAAAGAAAGCTGCAGAATTTTCTTTGTGATCTGATCAGCAGTGGGAAAAGTGTCATCTTTCATTGTCTTCCCGTGCTCTTCATTTGTCATGCTAACAGATCAGTGGCATCATGCAATGATGTGAGCTGTATCTTATACCTGAAGCTGCTATATGGTGCACTAATTTGCTCCCAGAGGCAACAGTTCAAACATGTATCCACAGCTTCCCTGGGCAACCCATTCCGGTGTCTCACCACCCTCTCAGTGAATACTTTTCCCTAATATCTAATTTAAATCTACCTTCAGATTAAAACAGTTACCCTTTGTCCTATCACTACATGTCCTTGTAAAAAGTCCCTGGCCAACTTTCCTGTAGGCTTCCTTCAAGTATCTGCGCTAAGGTTTCACCCAGAGCCTTCTCTTCTCCAGGCTGAACACCCTCAGCTCTCTGTCTGTCTTCCTAAGAGAGAGGTGCTCCATCATCTTCATGGCCCTCCTCTGGGTGCACTCCAAGATGTCTATGTCCTTCTTATGTTGGGGACTCCAGAACTATACACAATACTGGAGGGGGGGTTCTTACTACAGTGGGATAGAAGGGGAAAATCACCTCCTTCCTCCTGTTTTGCTGCTGGTATATAGATCAAATCATGGAGTTAGAGAAATATCTTTTAGGAGCGCAAAAAGCTATTTTGAAATTGCCTCCATATGAAATTATTATAATGTTAATAAGCTGTACTGTACACTAGTATGGTTTAGCTGCTTATATAGAGCAAACATCATAATGTAAAAAGACATTTGAAACCTCATCTTTTCCATGAAAATGTGAGAGGCTTAATCTTTGTCACAACAAAGATCAACCCTCCTTAATCTGAGGAATAATGGTACAATAAACCAAATTTCTCCATTGTTTTTAATCTTGATGCTTGATTGAACTTGATTTTTATCCATTGTTCTGGTGATCCTTTTCTGTGCTCTCTGCTCTTACTGCTACCTTTAATTTTTTTTTTATTTTAACTGAATTTTGTTTTTTTAATATGGTCTATGCCCTATCTGTCTTACGAAATGCCTTTGGATGCATTGTTGGGTTTCCATTTTCTCTAGACTGTTCTCTTTGTGCTGTGCTTATTTTTTTTTCTTGGTTGGAACCCATTAAAATTTACAGTGGAGTTTTTGTTCTTCTTCCTATTTCTATCTAATTCTTTCCAGAATTACTTTCAGCAAGATCTAGACCAAATATAGCACCCAGTAAATTATTCTGTATTTACATTTTATTTGTAGGGTGGATGTATGTTGATTTTTCCCTAGGCATCAGCTTATCATCCAGTTTTCTGTGTGTCTGTACATAGTAATCAGGGAAGTGATAGCAAATGAACTTACTCTATGCTGTGTTTTTAAGTTATTATGAGTCTATATTTTCCCAGCCTGATGATTCTTTTACCAAATAGCAAAGTAATATTCCCTCTACCATTACACACTACAGATGCCTTTTCTACTTCCTTGGCTACATTCAGCTAAAGTGGCTTCTTTTTTTTTTTTTTTTTTTTGGCTATCAGTCTGAATAACACTTCAGTTACATCCAAAAATTTTATAAGCACTCCATATTCCTGTGTTCTGCAAACAGCATATGGGCTGGCATCTGTCTTCTACCATGCTGGCTCATTCAGTTGAGACAATAAAGCATGTCCTATTTTGGGCCAGGATAGAACTTCCTTTCTTTCTTGAAATTTTACTTTCAACTGAGTCTCTTCTGAGTAGCTGCACTTGCTGAAATCAACAGCAAGTTTCTCAGTCAGTGTCTGCTGCTGGGACTGATAATGCTCAATGCTTATAGGTACAGCTGGAGACTGGTGTGCAGAGCCAAGGACACTGCTCGGTCCTGAGGAACATCTCATGCTCTGGAAAGAGAAAAGGAGTAAAGGGGTCACACCTGCAACCCTCCTTTATGGAGGAGTGGAGCACACAGGTAACCTAAACTGATGGAGTATCCCATCCTGGATGTGTCAGACTTGGTATAAATTTGAGGGATCACAAAGGGTAAAGGTTTTATTTGTCCACTGCTGGCATCCTGGGAGGATTCCATCCAGCTCCTGTCTGGTGCTGACTACAAGAGCCCAGCCTGGGACTTTTCCAGGGATGCCCTGCAGCCTCGGTGGTGATGTGAGCATTAAAGGGGGGAAGGAGGGAAGAATGTGATATTGCTTTTGTATTATGTTTGTATATATTTAATCATGCTTCTTTTTCATCATCACTGTTTCATTAAAGCTGTGTAGTCTAGTTTCCAACCTGTTAGTCTCTCTCCCTTATTCTCTCTACTTTTTCTGTCAAGGAGAGGGATTAATAGAGAGAATCTGTCATCTGTTTAATTGCTGGCCCAATGTTAAACTATGACAAAGTGCTATTGTAATGTGGAAAATCCCTTCACATAGTTTTAAGTATCAAAATTCGTGGGTGGAAAAACGCAAGGTGTAAGGGCAAAAATTCTATAAAGACCAAAAAAAAGCTCTTTACTTGGTTTTCATATTTTTGTGCCAAGCTACCCTGAGTATAAAATTCTAATAAATAAACGAATAGCTGACTTTACTCATATTACTCCCTTTGATCACTTGCTATTAGCTGCTACATACTTGGCTTTTTTTTTTTTTTAAATCCCCTGTATCCTAAATTAAAGTTAGTCTTTTCTACTGGAAAACTATATTAAATACATATATTGTATGTGAAACTGGAATGACGGCTTATGAAACAAGGTTCACTTAAGCAGATAGTTTGTGTAATTAGTATCATTAACCATTCCAAATTAGTATACTAATCTAGTGAAACGATATTAAAAATATAAAGAGTAATCTTTCTTTTTAAGTTTTCAGTGTGGAAGAAGTTTTTAAAGAAAGTGAATCTTCTGGAGTAATTTATTTTCTGATTTATAGTCTAGAAATTAATTGTATTGCACTATCAAGTTATTTTACCTTTGAATCTGTTTTACACAAGTAATAAAGAAGGATGGACAACAAATACATAAAAAAAAATTGTCAAATACTGTCTGCTCATGTTGAAAATAAGAACTTTGTTCTGAAGTTTGTGATCAATACTGTGCTTAGTGGGTCTCACAGCAAGCCTCTTCCACTGTTATTATCTCTTAATTGTATCCAAACAAGAGGGAAGGTGGGCTAGCAGGCACATTTGAAGTGCCTGAGTTCCTCTTGGAAGTTTTATTCTAGATAAATGAAAGCTATTGGTTTGTTGCAGGAATAATTATGTCAGAAACAGAATTGGTAGCAATCTGTCACTAATCCTTTGTTTCTGAATCAATAAAAACATGTCACTAAAGCCTGTGTAGGGAACTGCTATAAGAAGGGGCACAGTCATAGGAAGAGAGAATTGAATCTGATATTTCTGGTGCTACATCTTGAATCACTAACTGTATCTGTGTGGGCATGTGATTTTGATTTCCATGTTTCATCATGGCATGACAGGAAACACTCCAGATCTGTGCTGTGCACATTGTAGTAATTTCAGTAGCACTTAGATCACCATTTTACTGTCACGACACATCCAAAATATCTGGAAGGTATGCCAATCACTACTAGCAAAGACTAAGCAAATCTAGCAGAGTTGTTCTCCACCTCAGATACATTTTTCAGTTTTAAAATAATTTTGCTTTTACATGGAGGTTTTTATAATGATTTATTATGAACTGTTTTTCTTTTTTTTTTTTTTTTTACCCTGTCTGTATCCAGGACAATCCCTGAGTGCTGAGGGTTTGCTGAGTTCTTGCTGAGCTGGTACTTTGATGTCCATGAAACATCTTACAGAAGAATCCTGTGCCCATTGAGTAACATCTGGAGTTTAGCTGAATGGTAATTTAATGATTATGAATGGCACGCTACTGTTAGCTATGTGCCCCTTTCTCTTGGAGGTTTATAGAGAACAGAGAGCAGAGGCCTAGACTGATGAGCTAAAAGTGTAATTTATACACTGGCATATGCTTTAGCAAGGGTTCTATCATTTCTCACTAAAGGAAAAAGTTACAGTCCTCTAGACAGCAGCAAACTGAACTGGCAGTTAATAAAGTAACCCTGGCATGTTTGCAGTAGGAGTGTCCAAGGGTAGGACTGATTTGGTGCACCTTGTCTGGATAAAGGCTGTTCCTTTTAATACCTTAATTCCAGATATTACATTATCTAGTTGAGCCAGAGCAGTTGATGGCATCCGTTTGCCAAGTAATTGTTTACTGAGGGATTTTCTAGAATATGCACACTGGAGATGGCCTCTTTCCTCTGAGTTCCCCATGTCTGTTTCCCTGCCTGCAGGCCAAACCTCTGCTGCTCTCCAAACCTTTGCTCTCCTTTGCATGAACATTCTCACTGGATGTCTTTATACTCCACTGGGCAACAAACAAACAAAGGTAAATAACAAGGGTCTGCAGAAAATATTTCACCACTTGGTTGCAGCAAGACACCTCAGTACATACAGGACAGCTGCTCTCACTGGTTGCTGAACCAGAGACAGTGCAAGCCACTGATCCAAATTCTTCCTAGATACAATAGGCAATATTAACAGTTCACAGTGCTTCAACAGGTAAATGCATCTGTCTCTCTTTGCTAGCAGCAGTTTCTGCCAGTAAATCCACATGCTCAAGTAAGTACCAAAAGTAAGTTTTCTTTGTTGGCTTCTAAGCCTCACTGCAGTGGGGAGAAATTAAAAGAAATGTGGATTTTTTAAAAAAAGAGAACCTAATATGAACAATGTCTTTCAAATAATCCAGTAGCCAAGGAAAACAGCAAAGGGAATGACATCAGCAGTCAAACTGTAGTAGGTGTGAACCAGTAGAGGTAAAATGTATAAGGCTATGTATGAAAAAAAACACCCGCTTCTCACTGTGGAAAACACTGGGCTGGATTTCAAGTTGTGCTTCAGGACTTAATGTATCTATGAGAGGAAATTTGAATTACTCTGGAATGACTGGTACAAAAAATCAATGGAAGTAACTTCTAATTGCAGGGTATTGCACATTTTGTAGCCATTATGTGTCTCAGTTTTCATATGTTTTTTTTTATATGGCCTGTTATGTTTATGTTAAGAGATTAGCAGGATAACTAAAATATTAATGTAAGCTCTAGCAGAGCCCAGAGAAAAAAGTGGAAGCAGGGTGTCTGAACATTTGAAGCCTATTATCTAAAATTTACAAATGCTGAAGGAAGCATCCATGGCCTGTACCTTGCAAAGTGCTCTGAGTAGTCAAGGAATATGCAGGCATCCATCACCCACAAAAAGGGTGCTGGGCAGCTAGCCACTTCATCTGCCATTGCCATCTACCTGCCAAACTCCCCTTCCCTGCCTATTTGGAGAAAATATATTATGCAGAAACATTCTGCTCACATATAGTACTAATAGCCATCCACATCATTCTGTGTTTTGGTTTTGTCCCTTTGTAACTGATGTTTTTGTCTCTGAGGATGAAGAGAAGCCCAAAAATGAGCCAGCCCCACAATATCATTTGTACTTGGCAACTGTAGTGAGCTCTGGAAGAAGTGGAGAATAGATGTGAACTATAGATGGAACCACAGTAAAGCATAAAGTGCTACACCATCAGCAAGCATGATTCATGCATTCTTTAGCTAATGATCTACTTTTCTTGCTGCAAATTTTCAAAGGGAAGAATGTAATGCCCCTTTATTCACTGTACTTTTAATCAAAACAGCAGCTGCTTCTTTTTCTTTTTTATTTCCTTTCTTGCAAAACATCTGGAAAGTAGTAGCACACAATATTGACCAATACCTTATTTTGAAAACAATTTCAAGGGAAATGATGCACTACTGGGGACTTTTCAGACTCTAACTGGTTTTCTTTAGAACCTAATGGAAACACTGGAGGTTATGTTCAGGTGTTAACTGAGAGGGTAGATTGAGACTGGACACAAGGAAGAATATTTTATGATGAAGGCAGTGAGACACTGGAACAAGTTGCCCGGAGAAGCTGTGGCTGCTCCATCTTTGGATGTTTGAAGGTCAGGTTGGATGGGCAGCAGCCTCAAAGTGAAAGATGTACTTGCCCATGGCAGGAGTTGGACTAGATGATCTTTGGAGGTCCATTCCAGTGCAAAGCTTCTATGATTCTGTTATTCAAAAGTATCTCATTCTACATGAATAAATCTTTGTTACTGCTGTGCATTTGGAGCTGTGGTTTTACTATGCAAAGATAAACAAAAGTAAATAAATTAAGAGAACTGGCCAGCTTAATAAGTGCTGTCTCGGCTAAAACCAGTGAAGCACAAACAGGTTGGATAAGCCTCAGCTTTGAGACTTTGCAAACTCAGTACAAAGCTTATATGTTACTAGCAATGGCAATAGCACTGCCAGAGTTGCTGTTCTGCAAAGCAACTATAAGCTTTTTGACAGCTTGTCTTGGAAGTCATATGGGAAAACTAAGTTTGTGGAAAGTGACTCCTGAAATCTGCAGTCAGGTTCCCACAAGATCTCTGGCTGCCTGGGAGGCCTGGTTCTCCTGTGTCTCTTTTCTCTGAGGTGGCTTCTGAGTATTTTCACAGGCATCAGTGGTTTAAGAGATAAGAAGTTTCACACTGTAAGTGGTCAGTAAAATAAGATTCAGGCTTGAGCATAGCTGAGAAGCTCTTGGACAGTTTAACCACCTCACTTCTCAACCTGAGGGGTCCTCTGTCAACTGTGATTCAGAACCAAAATGATCCATATATGCAAGGTCAACAGCTCCATTTCAATTCTCCAACAGCAGCACAGCCCGTGCTTTTCATGGCAGGAGTACTTTCTCCACACTAGTAACAACAGCAATCAATTTATATCTGTAAGGTTATTTCTGCTTCTAGATCTACTTTTGCTTTTACTTACTTCCTTTTTTTCTTTCTCACAGGAATATCCTCTAGCTTCTACACAAAAGGAAAAAAACCCAAAACAAAACCAATCCACACAATATTTCCATTTCCTAGATACTCTAAATTTATAAAAAAGTATTTTCCTGTCTCTCTTCCCTAAACACTTGTAATTGTCTCAGGAGATGGTTGAGAAGACAGAGCTGGTATTCCAGGCTTCCTAGCAGCCCTTTTCTCCTGTTCAGACAATTAGCTGGCAAAATAGACTTTTTGTTCCTTTTATGCCACTGGAAATCACATACCCATGGAGCATTTTCTGACTTTTTAGTGCACTGAGATATTTATATTAGAGAGTTTGCTTGCTGGAAGTTACTGCAGTCCCAGAGATTTTTCAATAATTCTGTGCTGTCTTTATCAAAAACATGCTGACCCAAACCATACATTTGTCAGCAGTTTTTCCCCTCTGACATGTGAAAAAAATGAAAGTGGAATGTGAACCAGTCGCTAAATAGTTTAGCTGGAAGAGAATGGGCATGCTGATGGTATTAGGGATGCAAAGTCTGGGTGTTTCAGAACTTGCCGCTGAGAGATGAGGAGGTAGGAACCAGGAAAACAACAGCGTTATTATGGAACAACTTGAACAAATGAGTTCTTAATTTTACCACTGTGGTGGTCAAGTATATTGAAAACTTGAGCATATTTACTTCCAGAAATCTAAACAGGAAGCAAAGGTCAGTCTAAACCCATATTTTATTTGAATGACTTGGAGTTTAAATAACAGTAAAAGAAATTAATCAGTAAAACTACCAGCTTTCCAACACAACAAATAATGATCTTTTAGTTTTTAAGCACAAAAATGCAGCAGTTAAGTCTCACTCAATATTGTTGAAAGGTTGTCAAAATTAAGCACAGTCAATGATTTGAATCTATCTAAACCGTGCTAAGAAGAATTAACCTACAGCACTATTGGCAACCTCACACTTGCATGATCTTTTTTCCTTGTCTCTCAAATGGTTAAGTATTTTGTAGGATAGCCTGGATTCCCTAGTTGTAGGAAATATGCTTCAGGATGTTGTTGTTGTATTCTTACCCTCTTCAGAATGTCTTGTTCCACTGACAATATGCAAAAGAAAGCAAGCAGTCATTCAGAGAGCATTAAGGATATTTCAGTTGATTCTGTTTTTCTTAAAGATTTAAATTATCTGTGTAAAGTTTTAGATCACATCTCATATTCCCCAAAATGCTATTTCTTTAGAGTGACAGTGCAACGTCACAGTTAGTCTGAAGGTGAGGCAGACCTGTTTTCATTTAATATAGCAAAGTACCTTATTAATCAGTTGAAGGGAAAATAGACTGAGACTATAACCAAGACTAGCCCTGGTTTAGACAGTTCAACCTTAACAGCAGTAAGTCAGAAGACTGATGGGACTCTTGGCAAATTATGTGTTCCTTTGCAAATGCACATGGAATAACTACCATAACACAATTTGTATATGACTAGACAATAGATTGTTTCATAAAGAAAAGTCTGCATTCTAAAAGTAGTCAGTTGAGACTGTGCTGCCTCCCTCCCAGTTGTGCTGTAACCACTAGTGGAGGTCATGATGGCTGCATCCTGCTTATGCTGGACTTAAGGGGATAGATGGCAAAATGATAGTCAAGGCTGTCTGGAACAGGAACCCAGATGCCATGCTGGAATTCAGATATGAGTATAATTCAATCATCTTACTCTATAAATAGTGGAAGGTCTAGGGCCTGCTGAGCTCTCCTGAAACAGCAGTGGGCTGCATGCTAGGATCTCCCATTGAGCATGGACACCTCTCAAGGGATTTCCTTGAGACTGAGAGATTCCTTGCCATAACAGCTTATTGGTAAGGGATTCATAGCAGGCAAAACTTTGAAATCTTAGCTAAATGATATAAAGGATTGGTTGTACATCTATAATCCTTTAAACATAAGCCATTGTCCAAATCTGCTATTAGGGCTGTATACAGCTGCACCTAGACTCCTCTCTGAGAAGTTTAGAAAACAAGAGGATCCTTTCTGAACCTTGAGAATTAAGGGTCTTCTGGCACTTTTGTCTGTCCCTGTCCTCTATGCAGTACATAATGGAGTATTTAGCCATCAAATCTCAAACCATTGTCACATTTACTGCTGAGCTTTGTAAACTCACTGCTTTATATCAATAGAGTATATTATTCCTTCTCTCTTAAGAGTGAAGTCTCTCAGTCCATGCAATACAACAGGGAATCCTCCACCAGACTCTCTGTTATCCTAATTTCTTACACTGTGTCACTGTCTGAAATTATTTCAAGAATTTATAGGTTTAAATGGCTTAGGTTAACATAAGTCTGTTAGAATTCTCAGACACTCCTTTTTATTCAGAGAGGAGAGGAAAGGGGAAATTAGGAATTGAGACTGAAAAACCTGTTACATGGAGTTGCAGTATGAGCATTGTATTTCTGAAACTTAGAAGTAACTTTTGACTAGCAGCTGTAAGATAGATTCCCAAGAAAGTGAACTAGATAGCTTCTAATGTACTCTTTTCCTTGGGCGTTGATTTTGATCACTGAGTGGTGGCTTGAGAGAAAAAAGAAGATCTAAGACTGTATTTTGAATATCATCTCCTGATTTCAGGTGTGAAATTAGAAGACACTTCATGCGTAGACGAAGTTTTTAACATACTAATGACATACTCTGCATGTCATAGCCATAAAAGACTGTAAGCAATGAATTCTAAAGCCCTGATTGTGATTTTATACATCACTCTTAATGGCTGGTTTGTTCTGAGAGATAGTTCTACAAGCCCATGTCTGTCCGTATAGACCTATTGTACCTACTGAGGGACTAACATACTAAATGTTGTCATGCAATGGATTGTTATCTTTTAATGAAACATCACCTTTCAGCTGTATTTGGGCCTATCAGTTTTATGCTAATGTACTTCAATACTCCTTTTTTGGTTTTTTTTTGTCATGTGAAACAAAATGTTCTTTAGCTAATTTCTTAACATGGTGGGTATAACTGTATAACCTTGTCTGTCTGTACTTTTCTGGACTCAGAAGAAGAAATTAAAAACTATATGCTTTTGTCTTTCCAACTATTTGAATTGGCAAAGACCAAGAGATTTTGTTTATGTCTAAAACCTATTTCTGTACAAACTGCAGAACTTTGATCTTGAAAACAAAGTTTTGGTGCTGTTAAGGTGAAGGGTCTGTTCATTTCCTTAGGCGGAGTTTTTGGCATTAAAGATGAATTCTTGTTTTGACTCAGTTCTTTACTTTATCTTTACATAATACAGACTATATATTGCATGAATATCATTATGCAGGAAAAAACATCTTAATTCAGTTATGTGCTCACACTGAAAGCTTATCCAAACATTTATTATTTTTTTTTTTTAGAAATGTCACTGGAAATGACATAAGATAATGTATTCTCCAGAAGTTTATAATTCTTTGGCTCACTTTCAGATTATTGTGTGACCATCTGAGAGAGATTTTGGCACATTACTTTGAAGCTGTAATGTTGTAACCATATATAATCATACCCACACAGTGGAAGCTGATGGGATGCAGCTGTTTGGCACATTGTGGGTTGTTGACACCAGTCAGCTTTAACATTACCCAAAACCTTAGCATTTCATAGGTCCAAATTCCTGGTAGATTGTGGCAGTCACATCTATCCTTTGCCAAAGCTTCTCTTAATGGGAGGGGGGGAGTAATGCTCAAAATCCACTTGAATTTCAGTGGTATCACCATAAGTTTTTTTCATGAGGGCAATGTACGTTATCCAGCAGATTTTGGCATGACTGACATGAAGGTGGGCATCTTAGGCATTTGGTACTGTCATCACTTCCCATCAGAGAAAATCTACAGTGAAATCTGTCGAATGTAGGGTGACCAAGGAAGTCTGTAGGGATGCTGCTATGTTTTAGCCTCTAAGTGAGACAGGCTAGCAGAGTATAAATGGACTAATTTGCAACACCTGGAAAGGCACAGAGGTGCCTGTTCTTGGTCAGATGCAGCCAGCATAGCCCAGGAGGGTGAGGAAAGGAACTGAGAAACAGAAAGACCAAAGAGTGAAAGATGAGACTCAAATCAAACTGCACAGCAGGCTGGGCAATTGTGCTGAGGCAGAGCATGCTAGGGAAGGACAGAAAGCATCCAGATACTCTAAAATGAGATGACATCCCATTGGATGATTCGTAAGACAGGACAGAGACTTTTTTTGGATGTTTTCAAAGAAATCTGCATTCATATGTAACACCTGAAACCTGACAGACTATACTGTCTGTATGATACTCTCAGGACTGGTCTTGAACCAGACAAGCTCTTCTGGGTTTCAGAGTGATTTGGGAAGTGGTTCTCTCTCTGTACCACAGCCCCATGAACATTTACATCAGTGTTTTGCATACTGCCCCTTAACCATAGTGCCTGATTGCAGTGCAAGCATGACTCTGGGTCCTGCCTTTCTTGGTTTATCATTCATCATACTCACACTTCAGCAGGCTGGGCTGTTTTTTTCTTGTGTAGAATTCTGCATGCATTGTGTAGGACCTGACATATATTCCTTAGATTAATCTGTCCCCTGCCTTTTCTGGCTCCTTCTTTCCCACCTTTGATAATTATCTAAAGTACAGATGCTGCATTTATTATCCCTGTAACAGATTAAAGTTGATTTGATTTTGTCTGCTGTGTGTCCTGTCAAGATAGTGCATGATATATAAAAAATATTTTCTTCCTTCTGACTTGGCAGTTGAGGTCTCACCAGCACCTGTTTGTTGACTTAGATTTGTGCTGTGCAACTGGTCTTGAAAAAATAGTGAGGAAGATAATGGACAAAATCTGAATCATGAATGTGCATCTTTCTCTACTGATTATAGGGAGAGCTGAGGACCAAAGGTCTCTAATCCAGGTGTTTTAATTAAGTACCATTATAAGGTGGGAAAGATGCAGACTCAAGCATCCAGTAAAATAAAATATGTGAATATATGTGGCCATGAGGGGAGGAGAGGAGGAGACTGTGTATGTATGTGCTTGAATGGCAGGTGTTGTCTGACATTAATTCCACATAGCCTTAGATAGAAAAAAATAGGGGAAATTGCTCAAGTTGCACACTAAGGAAAATTCCCTTATTGTGTTATTTTGCAGCCTATATGTCAATTTCTGAGACTGCAACATCCTCAAATCCTGCAGACTTTAAGCTTCTTAATGTTACAGAACTAAGGAAAAATTATTTTCTGTTAGCAATGAAAATATCTAGTAAGAGATTTATGAAAATGAACAGTGAAAATGAAACAAAATCATAGAAACTATTAATTCATCTCTCAAATGATGATCCAGTGAAAAGAAACTTTTAACATCACCATCATCCATTATTCTTCCAGCGGTACCAAAAAGTAAATTCATGTAAAAGAGAAAGTAGATAAAGGTAGCTAAAATCTCTCATTTCTTGCACAACATTTACAGCTGCTGTTAAAATAAGATTTTTACTTTGCCAAGCAGTCTTTCAGTAAAGCAAAACTCATTTGCTGTATGACCTTTAAAAGTCATCAGTTTCAGATGACCTCACAAACAATGTAGTACACCTTTTCAGGTAGTAATGAACTGTCTGCTCTAATACTTCCAGGGAAAGGGGCAGTTAAAGTTATAAATGTGGAGAAAATAAGCTCCCAGGCTTATCTTATTGGCTTCATCTTTTAAAGACCATCACACCTGCACAGCACACTAGCTTAATACAGCCTCAGAATAAAGTTTTCAAGGCACCAGAAGCAGAATGCCTTGCATTTTCCATTAAAGTAAAATGTGTGTCAAAACTTGTAAATATGTCAGTGTGATAAATTCTTTTTATACTTGACACTGACTAAAGAATAGAATTTAAATTTCAAAAATGCTGTGTTATAGCTTGTTGCTTCCTGTCATTATTAATATCCCAAACCAGTAAACTAGTCCAGTATTTGCATGACTGAAAGGTAAGTGTAAAATAACTTAGTGTAAAATAAAGTATACCATCATTTTGGATAAAGAAAACATCAGTTTTTAAAACTCTTGTTGAAAATGAAGAAATTATTTTGATATATATTACTCTGAAGAAAACATTGCTAGTGCTGTATGACCTGTTTTTAAGATAAAACCTGCTCGCTACTATAGAGAAAGCATTTCTGCAAATGCAGAATATTAAAATGATTAGTCAGTCAATAAAAATACTGTGAGGAGAAGACTGATTTTTTAAAAATAAGGTTGGAAACAGGGGCTTAAATTATGTACTGTGTTCCTGAGGATTTAGAGAGATATATATTTACATCTTTCCAGGCTTTATGTGGTTGAGGATAAAGAGATGTTGAACTGTTGCAGTTCATTGTAATTGTTTTGCAGAGCACTGAAAATAGCCTATAGAATGGAAACAAGATTACAAATAATTGTTATAAACTGCTGTTAGTCTGATTCCCATATTATTAAGAAATCTCTAGGCAGCTCTGGTTAAAGTTTCATTACAAATAACTTAAAAACTTTACTCCCTAATTTCTAATACCAATTATTTGCTTCATGATATTTTACAAAGATATTATTTTAATTCATGTAGTATTTTGTCTAAAGAAGTAATTTAAAATATCACTTGCACATTAAGCTGATAACGTGGTTAATTTTGTGCATGAACATTTTCCTTTTAGTTAATTTGGGATTTCTCATATCTGTAAACACCAAACGATAAAGCAGTTAAGGAAACTGTTTAAGAGCTGCGTGTGCTCCAGTACTTGCACTTCAAATCTAAAAGTTTTGCTCATTATTTCATAAAGAGAAGTAAAGAAACTTGGAAAAAAATGAGGTTTTGATAAAAAAATCAACAATTTACATTTAGTAATTGGAGAGGAAAAATGAATGGGTGATAGTTGATAATAGTTTAATAAATCAGATCTGCTGATCCTTGGAAACTAACCTGCTAATACTTCCTGTTGTCGGTGTCCCGTGCCTTTGTCTAATGAAGTTGGGGGTTCCTAGAAGAGCATCTCCGTTTCCTGTGTAACCACAGTTCTTTATCTGATTAATGGCTAGCCTGTACCTGAGGCAGGAGCCCCCAATGAAAATAATTACAGTATGTGGATAGAGAAAAAGCTGAAAAGTTTGTTTGGACAGTTATTCTTAATAATCATATTTCCTGAATATTTTTCTTTCCTACAGAAAGATTATTAACTAATTTTTTTTTTCTTTCTTCTTTCTCACTTGCCTTAAATTTCATACCGTAGATACTTTAAAAGGAAAACAGTGTGTAATAGAATCAAAGGACACTGAATGAGGGATGAAGTTGCTAAGCCACTTTCCATCCTAGTTGAAAGTCATGGCAATCTGATGAAGTTCCCACTGACTCTAGAAGGGGAAACATACCCCAGTTTTTTTCAGTGGGAAAAAAGGTAGACGCAGGGAACTATAGACCAGTCAGTCCCACCTCTGTGCCTGACAATATGATGGAGCAGATTCTCCTGGAGGCTTTGCTAAGGCACATGGAAAATGAGGAGGTGGGTGGTAGCAACCAACATGGCTCCACCAGGGGTAAATTTGGCCTCACAGATTTGGTGGCCTTTTACGATGGGGTCACAGCATCCATGGACAAGGGAAGAGAAACCTACATCATCTACCTCGACCTGTGCAAAGTGTTCAGAGGGCTGGAGCACCTCTCCAGGTGCTGGGAGAGTTTGGGTTGTTCAGCCTGGAGAAGAAGGCACTCTGGGAAGATCTTATAGTGGCCTTCCAATATCTGAAGGGGGCCTACAAGAAAGCTGGGGAGGGACCTTTTACAAGGGTGTGTAGTGATAGGACAGGGGGTAATGGATTTAAACTGGAAGAGGGTAGATTTAGGTCAGACATCAGGAAGAAATTCTTTAGTGCAAGGGTTCTGAGGCACTGGCACAAATTGCCCAAAGGAGTTATGGCTACTCCCCCCCTGGGAGTGTTCAAGGCCAGGATGAATGAAGCTTGGAGCAACCTGGTCTAGGGAAAGGTGTGTCCCCCATTCACAGCAGCTGGAACTTGCTGATCTCTAAGTTCCCTTCCAACATAAGTAATTTTGTGATTCTATGATCTATAAGGGTTTATGGCCTCCATATATACATAAAAAATATAAAATAATACAGTACAGCTACAGTATATGGTTCTGCTTGAAATAGAAAATATATTCAGCACAATGATTCTTGCTTGTAAATCCAGTTCTCTGCTACAGTTAGTAACTGCAGATTATAATCCTTTTAAAAATTTTGAGTCTGAATTGTTCTAGCACACAGACCTCACACAATTTCCAGTGCAGCTCTGTCGTGTCTCCCATTGCCAATACTGTTTCATTTATTCTCTTATTTCCATTCTAAAATTACACATTGTTAATTCATACTCATTTATTCTGGTCCTTTATTCTTTATTTTAAATAGCTATTCTCCTTTCCTGATTTATATTTCTGGATGTATTTATAGAGAGCAATAAGGTCTTGTGGAATTAGTACTTTTAAAATAGATATAACACTGATTGCATTCTTATTCATGCAAATCTTATAGGCTGAAGGGCCCTCTCTAGCCTGGACTAATAAGTGAGAATTTCTGTCTTCCTTTGCAGAGTTCTCTCTGTTTTTCTGTTCCTATACCCTACAGAAGATACTTAAGGGCATATAGGGAGAGAAGATGAAGGTAGGAGTATTCTGAGCATCCAGTGCTGGCAAGGGTTAGGCAGTTATCTACTTCTTATACCCGTAATTCTGTGGTTTTATATTTAGTTCTTCAGGAAAGTGTAAACTTGTCTTTGCCTTTATTTTGCATGTGTGTTTGAGGAAATTTGTTTATACAAGTGCTGAGCTAGTATAACTCTGAACAGCTGTGTGAGATTCATTTCTCAAAAGGGAAACAGGAATATCATCTTTCTCTGCAACAATTACAGTTTCCAAAAGATATTAGATAAACAGAATCAGACAAAGAACATAAAATTGAATCCAATCTATTTAGTAGAATTCCAGTGTTGATTAAATTTCATTGATTTACAAAGCAACCTTTCTTACTTCTCTCCAAAGGCCATGGTGTACTTTTTCCCTGCTCCAGAAAAGGAGGGAACAGTTATATTAGCAGGTGTAAGTATTAGATATTCCCACAATTGACCCTAGCTGGATAACTGCAATGCAAGGACCCTTGCTTTGGCTAGCAAAGGGAATAACAGTGTCAGACTTGCAAAGAACAGAAGGGAGAACAAGCTCTGAGCCAGGCTGCCTCTACTACCTTGTTAACAACTTTGCAAATGTGATTAAAGATCCTTCACTGCATCTGAGAAGAGTTTAGAAGGGGCTTGGATGGTGAATGTGTGTAATGAATAAGTGTAACTGCCTTCTGTTGTCTGGATTCTTCAGCTGCATAAGATAAGCTCACCTGTCTCAGTCTGGGAATGAAGCTCAAAATAGTCTGAGGGCATCACCACTGCCAACAGAGAAAACTCAAGTGGGTGCTGGAAATTACCTTTTCCTGGAGCTCTGTGTTCAGTTTACACTCCTAGTTCACACTCACTGGGAGGCTGTTTCTTGTTTTGTGCTTATTCTAAACCAATAGTCAGCTGAGCATCTTCATATTTAATATTTGAAAGAATCACAAGTATGAAGACAGATCTGAACTATCTAGCAAAAGGAAAAGATGGCTCTATGGTAGTTCAACAAAGTCAGTAAAGTCTTTCAAAGTAAATAACTTGCATTAATGCTCTAGTATCACTGAACTGCTGACTCCTGGGCACCAAAGGATTCATCAGATTTTATTCTCACAGGAGAAACACTGATTAAGATTGGGATTTTTTTTTTTCATCAGAGGCATTTGTGGTTTACTGCTGATGCTAGCAAAATTGCACAGACACAAATTGCACTAGGATGATATCTGTAGCTTGTGGGGTGAGAGGGTGCTTGCAACATGCATTTTTATAACGTGTTATAAAAGAGATGCTGTTTGAATTTGCTGACACTGAACTCCTTTATCACAGCCAACCAGGTATTGCAAACCAAGAAGCAGAGTGTACTTTTGTGTGTGGTTTATATATCCTTAGCTTTTATCTAATCTTGGAATTTAAATTGATAAAATGTGATTGGAACCACACATACATAGAGATTGGAAACATTTAGTGCTTTTGTTTCCTCTTTCTTTTTAGTCCCACTGGTTTATTAGATGTGTTGTCAGTGTGACATTTAGAAATGCTGGCTTTCTGTGAAAACTATAGTAGTATACATTATTGTCAAAACTTTTCGAGGTGTGCTCAGGGTTTTCAGTGAAGAAGCTGTCACTTTATGGGAGATAGTGTGAGTTTTTTCTAAATTGGACACATTTTGTCTTGGTTTATGTTTACTGCCTGCACTGATTCTGTGATGGAGAAAGTTAGATGTTACATTTATTTTATGCTTCTGTTGGCAGTTCCTTATCATTTGAGCTGTTGATTTATTGGGTTGTTTTTACGTACTTCAGTAAAGCATAGTTGCTGTAAAGAGTTTTGGTTGGCTGATTGACTATGAGCAAGGGCATGTGATGTTCAAAATGTTTCTTGTGATAATTTAGATAGCCATTTCAGCTATACAAATTATGGCCTATGATATGAATCGCATGGGCTGGTGAATAATATTGAGCATATAGATTTCCTATGAGGCACTCCTATTCTACCACTATAATTAAGAAAATTTCTATTTGGAAAACAACATTTAGTGTTCTTTAGCAGTCATTACTGTACTTTCTTCTAATACTAATGTTTGGTTTTTTTTAATGGATATGCAGGTATACATTTGTTTACAGATTGGATCAAACCAAGGAAGGCCTATTCTTCCTTACATAGAATGGTCAGATATGTTTTCCTCCCTAGAAATCAGTTATCTATGAAAATAATTTAGTAAGAGAATGATTTCTTTATTATTAAAACCAAACTAACTAACGTGTGTGAGGAAAAATTATCTGATAGTGAATGTGGAGTCAGGAATTATGAGTGCTGGGCCAGAAGACTGTGGAACAAAAAGTCAGTTCTAGGATCATGCAAAAAAAGGAGGAAAGAATAAAAAAAATTTTAAGTATCTGCAATATTTCATGAAAGAAACATAAAAAGATCTGCATTAATCTACTCTTTGTGGATTTCTTCCAGTTGAGGTTTTCATTCCTATGGCCATTTTAAATAGTCTGAGCTTTTGCAGTGCTCCACAGTAATAAATTAAAACATTTTGCTGTCCAAAGGGAGGTGGAATCTCCTATGAATCTGTATTTTCTGTCTTCTAGTGGGTTCCATGTGATAATAGCCTGCACAGATGAATACTTCTTTTGCTGGTATTCCAACTTCTGTTTAGAGAAGATGATCTTTGTGGATGAAAGGCTGAACGTGATCCGACAGTGTGTGCTCACAACCCTGAAGGCCAACTTTATCCTGGGCTGCATCAACAGAGACATCACCAGCAGGTCAAGGGAGGTGATTCTTCTCCTCTGCTCTGTTCTCTTGAGTCCCCACCTGGAATGCTGTGTCCAGTTCAGGAGCCTCCAACACCTGAAGGTCATGGAGCTGTTGTAGCAAGTCCAGAGGAGGCCACAAAGAAGATCAGAGGTCTGGAGTACCTCTCCTAGGAAGACAGGCTGAGAGAGTTTGGGTTGTTCAGCCTGGAGGAAGAGAAGGCTCTGAGGAGAGCTTATAGAGGCCATTCAGTACTTAAGGGGAGCTCATATGAAAGACAGAGACAGATTTTAGTAGGGCCTGTTGTGATAGAATAGTGGTTTTAAACTAAAAGAGGTTTGATTTAGACTGGGCATAGAGAAGAAATTTTTTTATGGTAAGGATGATTAAATAGGTTGCCCAGAGAGGTGATAGATGCCCTGCCCCTGGAAACATTTAAGGTCAGGTTGGACTGGACTCTGATGGGGGTGGATTAGATGACCATTAAAGGCCCCCTTCCAACACAAACTGTTCAATGATTCTGTGATCTTCTACCTGTTACTGAAATAGTAGCAGTCTTAGTTCATGTGTTGTCTGTCCCATGCTCCCATTCTTATAGTTTAATATCTTTTTATTTCAGCACTTCAGAATCTCCCCTGAGAGATCCTTTTCTCATAATGGCCTGAACCAGGAGACACCTGAGGCCGTATGTTCCTTCTAATCTGTGATGCAATTTTCCTCATGTGGTTGTTGTCCTACTTGTACTCTGTCAGTTACTACCTGCTATATTCAAAAAGAGAGGGATGAGAGCTGATGGGGTGAAATGTATTTAAACACTGTACATTCACTGATTATAATATTAGGCACTGTGTGTGGTGACTTCTGTAAACAGGGAAATTCAAAGATACCATAATCTGTGTTTCATGATTGATCCTTAAGTGTGGTTTTTGGAATTCATTAGCATGGGAAGAGTGAGATTCACTGGTGAGAAACAGTTACCTGGCTTCACTAGACAACATTTATGACTGAAGACTTCAAAAGGGAATTGGTACCTAAAGATTTTTGTCATGCATCAAGCATATGAAAATCAGAAAGATGTTCAGGGTTTTCTTCTGAGAGTAGAAGGAAAGTATGGTAGGTGGATAGATAGACAGAAGAGAGGAGCAAATGTGTGTGCCCTGTGATAGCTATGTATTTAAGGCAGCGTTATGTACCTTAAAGCTATATTTCCCCATCTCCTTTTTCACTCATGTGCTCAACTTTTACTTTCGTTCAGCTTTAACCAGATCTAGTCAGAAGAAAGTAATTGGTTTACTGACATCAAAACTTCACAGTTTATGTCTTGTGATCAAGTCTCGCAAGAGATTTTCTTCCCTTTCTTCCCTTCTCCTTCTCCTCCATACTTTGATCGACTGCTGCCTTCCTAAGCACATTCTTCTGGGTGTAGAAGCAAATCAGAATACATAAATTTACATGAAAACGTTGGTCTTTTCTGCACTGTACTTCATGCCTCTTTATTCAACTGTACATTTCAGTAGCAAAGCCAAAGTGATCTCTGACAACCACAATTTACCACAAGGGATGTCAAGGAATTTCAATCTCATGTTTTGTTTACATCTGGATTTTAATAAGATAATTGTCTGATAAATGTGAAACATTTGTCTTTGAACCAGTGCCAGGTTAAAATGCCTAAGACTGGATGTACATTAATGGCATGGACCCTGTTGGTACTGGATGATGACAACAGGGATCAGTGCCCAAATGTTTATACAAGAACTGCCTCACTGCTGTCCTGGAAATCCTTCCATAAGCCCATTTTCAGACAGGTGATTCCACTTGTATCAGGCAGAAATGAGATTCTGGGGGAGGGAACAAGACAAAATTGGTGAGTCCTTGTCTGTTGGGACTTTGGGTTACCTGTTGTGCAGATGGATCTCTAATAAACCATGTCCTAAGTAAAGGAATGCAGAGCTGTGGGCCTCCTACCTCCTATCTTAATTGATACCCATGCTGATGTGGGCTTCTGTAAAGGTTTGAAAAAGAATAAAAGAGCCAGAGGGTAGGCACAACTGTTCTCATGAGGAAATTCCCGCTCTTGATTAAGCTGTGATTAAGTTTCTCCATTTGAGAGAGGAGAATTTCATTCTAAAGGAAATAGTCAAGCAGAGAAATACCTATCAGGAGGAATGATGCGGTGCCCTGCAGGTAGGCTCCCTAAATCTTTAAAATTTTTTTTTTTTTTAACTGTAATTTTTTTCACTCAAATACTGGCATCAAGTAGGTAGGCACAATTTATCTAGCACTATGCAACACAGTAATTTTCCATTCAAGCATGCACTGCCCTAGTTCAAGCACAAGGGTTGTCCTTTGGATAAAAAGTACAGAAAACTTTTAAAATAATTTTCATTATGACTCCATCAAGATCTTCAGAAGCTGCTGTTGGGCACTACGTATTGGTATTTGTGGAGGAGCAGAACCTTGAGGTAAACAAGGAGGTTTAGGTTCCTTCTAGGCTGAAATTAAAGGAGGATGTAAAAGAATGTGTACTTGTCTTCTCATCACTTGCTCACTCCAGCAGTCCAGAGGACTCCAGGGATGTCCTCTATGTCAAAGAGTAGCCTAATATGAACAGTTTCAAGATGAAAGATGGAACAGGTTGAATATCCCACCAACTTTCTGTGTGAGGGCTTTGAAATTCATTATTTGAATGTGCTGGTGTTTGATCTTTCAAGGATGGTGAATAGTCTTGAAATAGACAATGGCTTGACTTTACTGATTGGTGAAACTGATGCTGAGAGAAGCATCACAACTTCACAGAGAGATAGCTGGATAGCCCCAGTTAAGTATTGCTGGAATCAAAGTTCTAGGAAGGATACGATAGGAGTACCTGAGAATAAGTCCACTTTGTGAGTTCTGTGCCTGGAAAGATGGAAAGAGAGAAGAGAAGGGGATTCAACAGATTTAGTCATGAAAGACTAAATCAGGCCACATTTTATAGAATCCTAGTGTCCTAGAATCATCATGCTTGGGAAGGACCTTCAAGGTCATCAAGTCCAACCATCAGTCCTGCACCACCTCAACCACTAAATCATCTCCTGAAGCAACACATCTGCCCATTTTTTCAATACCTCCAGGGCTGGTGACTCTACCACCTCCCTGGGCAACCTGTTCCAATGCTTCACCACTCTTTCGGTAAAGAAATTTTTCCTAATATCTAATCTGAACCTCCCCTGGAGTAACTTGAACCCACTACCTCTAGTCCTATTGCTAATCACTATAGAATCATATAATCTGAGTAATTTCTAAGGTTCTCTCTGCTAATTACAATGATAATTTGGATATCATGATAAATGGTGTGAATCACATTTCAGGAATGATTTGCTCTCTCAGTTTTAGTCTGTGAAGTTTGATGTTATGTCATTAGTCTCTTATTCCCACTGGTGAACATTTCCACTGAAGACTGTAGGACAATTTTTGTAAAACCACAGTGAAAACCATCTTTGGTTTCTGCAGACTTATGTGTACATGTATTTCCCTATTCAAATCCCAGTAAAATTATTGAGCTATCAGACATTTTGTGGGGAATTTTTGTTCTTTTAAAAAATAAATAAAAAAAACATTTTAGCACAGAGGAATCCATCAACCCTTTGATTCAATAAAATTTTGGTACTTTCATATTTCTTCTTATTTGCCCTTTCAACACAGTGCTATCAAAACAGTTGTTGACCAATTGCAGGGCACACCCATGTAAACCAAGGTAATTTTAATAATAATTTCAGTGGGTCCAGGATCAACTCTTTAGTGAATAAGTAGTCTTACTTCCAAACAAAGTTTTTAACACTCTGAAAATATTCTAATGTCAAAGCCTTGTATTCTTCTCCTATTAATATTCATTAAGAACTGAAAGAAACATGTATTAGGTCCCACTGGAGTTTGGCTTCTACTTTTGTGTCTCACTGAAGTTTCTTCTTATGTGTTCTGAGAAGTCTTTGGTAACCTTTATGATCTTCAGTTGTGTGCAAGCTTTTACACTTCTTTCTCCACAGAAATGGGTCTGCTTCTGCTTTTTGTTGTTTTCTTTCATGTCACAGAGCTCCTTTGTAGCTTGTTGAGACTGAGTGAATCTTCTGTTCATCTTGAATGAAAGCAAGTGCAGAAAATTGGACATATTCGCTAGGGTAATTGCATCTATTTGCGGTTCAACTTCCAGTGGTTTTGTTGCAGTGAGAGAATTGAGATGTGGTGACAGTGTTAGGGTTTTTGACGCAAAACTGCCTGAGACTTAAGTATAATGCATTCAGTTCATTTCTCTTTCTATGTCAAAAAGACCTATAGAAAAGACTCCTGTTTTCCCAGTTACTATCATATAGACTCACTGTCTTTTTCTTCTATCTGCTACGTCCTTATTAAAATTTTGCCTGCAGTTATGTTGTACTTATATTTGCTTTCAATAACTTTAAAAGTGATTCCCCTGTATTGGAATACTGTTAGAAGCTGAGAAATAAATTTAAATGTCATCTTACACAACTATCAAGAATACACTTGGTAAATGCGGTGCTCAAGATAACTTATAGATTGTTGTCAAGTGATTTAATTACAGAGTAAATTTCTGATTTACTAGGATCATTTTTTTTTGGAGCTGATCTTTGGAAATATTAGTTCCAATGCTTTTTGACTGATCTTGGTTTCTCAAATGATTTATTGACAAACAGATGAATGCATAAATCATGAAGAAAATCCATTTTCATACTCCGTACTGATGGAGTGCAAAAAGGGATACTACCATACTTCTGTAAAGGTTTCAAGAAAAAAAGTATATATGGTATAGATTTATACCATTAGAAGTAGATATTCTTTTAGATAATAGATATAGTTTCTCTGATAGTGGCAGATCATGTTTTATAGGTAAAAAATTATTGAAAAACTCATTTATATATAAACCTGTGGTGAAATCTTATGCAAATATCATATTTTTCATCAAATTCTGATGAAGTCAGTGACAGAGATTACAGAAGTTTTCAGGCAGATGAGTAGCTTGGAGTTTCATCAGAAAACAAAAATATACAATTTTTGACATAGAGGTCCAGCCCAAGCTTTGAGTGGCACCTTTTAAATTACTGGATTTGGGAAGTCCTCTGAAGGACTTAATGAAGATCTCAGTAGCATGTTGGTCGAAAATTCTCAAACATCATAAGTAGGATAATGTTTACCCACTCAAAAAAAGGTATTTATTGTGGCAATGAAAACAAATTTACATGAAGCAGTTTGAAAGTCAAGATATTGAAATTAATACAGTAAAGGATTTTCAGTATTGATAAATTAGAGTGTTCAGTGACAGGTAGCTCTTTGGTCCACAAGCTGTTCAGAGGTAAAAATAATACCATAAAAAGCAGCTGCAAGTCCTCAGTACCAAACCTCTCTCTTAGTCTCCTTCTGGCCTTGTTAGTCTTGTCCTGTGAGCTACATGGTGATACAAATTTGCCAGAGGATAAGGAGAGCTTTCAGCTTGTTGACTGCAGTACTTTCCTGGGAAACGAGAGATGCAGTCTTATTCCTCCTCAAGCTGCAGAGAATGCTTCTCTGTGTTTTAAAAGCAAAAGAATGAAGCAACTGAGTTACCCAGAAGAAAGACCCAGAGGCAGCCAAGTGCAGGAATGGGACCAGGTTGTGAATCACTCACACAAAAATAAAACCAGTTTAAGGGAGAGAGGTATTTCAGACATGACCCTGTATTTGATGCCTTTGAAAAATTTATGTTGTAAAAATTTTTTCCACCTGGGATAATTCTACAGGTAGCTAAGCCCCATGATATTATTTTGCTGAGGGGGAAAAAAAAACAAAACAAAACAAAACCCAAGCCTAAGATAATGCTCTTAGGTAATTCTCCTATTTCAGAATATGAAATATGCTGTGAATAGTAAAGTAAAGAAAAAATGTTTTTGCAGTGATGAGTATAGGTTTGATTACTGAGGTTTAAAAGAGATGTGAATCTCTTTGCCTCTCTTTGGAGCCCAACTGAACTCTGCTGTTGACATACGGTGAAGAGAACAAAAGGTAAATAAAGACATTCCTGTGGGCAGCCATAAAAATGTTTATTTTATTGTTGTTATGGTTCTTTTGGGATTTGGGGTGATTTTTTAAGTAGACATTTCTATTTTTTAAAAAAATGAAGTCTGCTAAGTAAGTGGTGAGAAGTTTACAGTTATACAGTTTATGGTCATAAATGAAAGACTGTGCATGCGAGTTATGGTTAAATGCTCTTGAAAAAAGTGGTCACCCTTGTCTTAGCAGCTTGCAAGGAAAGGAAGAAAGCATTGTTAATGCCCTGAGGGCTCTGCCCAACCTCCCCTTTGACCTCTCTCACCCCTGCCTGAGGGCCTAGGAGGCCAATTTTGGCTCAGCCCAGAGCTCCCAGTCCTGGCATTTACTGGTCACTTCAGCGTCCAGACCTGTTCCCTCATCTTGTGGTTGGGCTTCCTGGATTGATCTAGGACCTGACTCTTACAAGGAACTCCTTTTAGTAGAAGATATCTATGTTACACTATGAAAGCATGCAGAATAATTCTGTGTATATGTAGACATAGCACTAATGAAGCCCAAAGCTTGGCATGCAGTTCATATGGATGTGATAATGTACTGAAGAAAGCCATGGGAACCCTAGCAAATATTCCGTTCTTCCGTACATTGCTTTGGGGGATGCAGGTTTAAAAGGATGTGCTTTTATGGAAGATATATGGATTGTGTGAAGAACAGTATTGAAGAAGCTCTTTAGTGGATGCTTGTAGCTAGGAACCCTCTTCTGCATGTGCAGCTACCCAGGGTATTGGGCAGCTAATGAACCCCAGTGGTGCTTGAGGTACAGCAGGGATCATCACCACTCCTTCCTGGTTTGGGTTGATTTTGTTTTGGTTTAGTTTTTATTTTGTTTGTTTGTTTTCAAAACAAAACCTTTACTCTTTAGTATCTTTTGTCAGATTTTTTAGATCGCTTTTGCAGGCTCCACCCCATCTGGTGCTACCAGAGCATCCCTGCCCCAAGTTTTTCTTGGGATTTTGCTGCAGGGTGCAGAGCTAGGGTGCCCTCTGCTGGGGCAGAGCCAAATGCAGTGGGTTTTCTGGTGGTGCTCACCATCAGGGACATCTGGGGACTTGCTGAAAAGGAGACTGTTCTTTTAGAGGTATTGGCCATATTTATGGGTTTTTGTGTGTATGTGCATCTCCAAATATCAGAACACTTTTTCATGCCCACTGGGGATGTTTTCTGCTTTGGTTACTAAGGAAGCAACAATTTTGCCTCAAGATGTGTATAACACTTTTTCAAAAAGAAAAGAAAATCTTTCAAGTGAAAAAATAAGTAGTTACAAAGAGGTGTTTTTCAGGATGTTCAGAATGCACTTTCCATCAATTCTGACTGTTGTCCCTACTCATCATCATACACCTGTTGTAAATTAACTTCCTTGTTAAGAACAAATGCTATGTGAAACGTCAAAGTAAATTGCAAATGGATCAGATTATGTTCCTTTGCTGTGAAGAGAAATAAAATACAATAGCAGAAATTGCACAAAGGCCTACTTTTCAGTTGCTGTTTTGAGAAAGACAAAAATGTTAGATTACAGTAGTGTCTGAGTTTTGTGTATTTAAGTTCAGTTTTCGTTGCTTTCCACTGTGTATTGATTAATGTGATCAGGTTTTCTTGTGAACAAGGAAATGCTACTCTATTGACGACATGATCTCTAACAGCTGCAATGGCTAGCAAAAAAAATGAGAACATCTCATAAATAGTTTTTATTCTGATTTTTTGCTTTGTGTAGTGCAGAACTAGTCTAAATTATTGTATTTCTTTGTCTTAAAGATACACACTTCTCTTAAGAAGTATTTTCTTTGGTACAACTGATGTGTTTCAAAGATGCTGTTACAAAGTAAGCTGGTCTGGGAAATTCCACCTTTTCAGCATCATAATACAGCAGTTTATGAACCTATGTGAGGTTCTACTGTGAGGACACAGGTGGACTGGGGAGATTGTGGAGTCTCCCTCCTTGAAGAAACTCAGAAGCTGTCTGCATTTGGTCCTGATTAACAGAGTCTAGGTGGCCCTGCTTGAGCTGGAGGGAGTTGGACCAGATGACCTACAGAAGTCTCTTCCAGCCTTAAACATTCTGTGATTGCATTCTGGCATCCCATGGTTGTTCTGCCCTTGGTTCAGAAAAGTGAATGACCTATGCAGCATGCCCCAAAGCCAGAACAAAACTATTACATGTTAACCATTGTGAAGCAGGTAATAAGATCTAATAACCTTGAAGGAAAATCTAGGGGTTTATTTCCTTAAATGATTGCACTTGCACTGCCAGCTATTCCCTTTCTCTCATTAGTGGGATAGTAGACTGGCTCAGGTAAGAATATTCCAACAGGCAGCAGCCATATTGTTGAAGCCTCTTGATATTAAGGTTCTCAGAGGTTAAACCCAGCTCCTAATTTTTTCTTGGTATAGACATGAAATCCATTGAAGGTGTTTATAGTACCTTGAGAAAGGACTCTGCTTAATGGCATTGTGTCTTTATTTTCTGGATCTGTCCGTTGGTCTTAGAAAAGATAGTATGTTTCTCTCCAAATCCCGCCTTCTTGTGTGGTTTTGGAGGTTTTTGGGATTTTGACCTAGTTTTATTGGATTTGTTGTCAGAGAAGTTATTTTCAGCTTTGTGCATGACCTAAATTCCACTTGACCTACAACTAAGGTGTGCAATAGCCAAACTGTTCCAGGTTACAGCGCTGCAGAGAGCTTCAACTCGGTGTTACATACTTACAGAGACTAAATTTCTTTTAAAAAGCAATATACTCAGTAATCTTTTGCATTATCAACATCCATCTTTATAATAACATCGGTATTGCCACCTTGCAGTGTAACTGGATGTGCTGTAGTTTTATTGTTAAGCTAACTAATAATCAGACTGAATAGAAACAGAGGGAACATCTCTGCATTTTTTTCTTTTTCTTCTCCTTCTCATTTTACTACTAGGTGTTATTGAACAGTAAAATGATTGAGCGCTAAATAACAGTTGCTCTTTTTTCAACAACTTCCTCTCACTATTGTTCCTGTACTAGAGATCATCTAAAAAAAACTGTGTGTAGTGAGAAATTGCCCTATTTATTTCACATTTTTCATATCTTAGCATGAAAAATAATAGATAGAGGCTTGGTTCCGGGACATTTAAAGATTGCCTCACAACTGTTTTTATTGCTGATGTTCAGGACATGCATATCTCACAAATTATTATAGTATTGCATTTCTTTATCTTGTAATTCCCTTCAGAGGAGAAAATACAAGACCTTTGAAATTAACCATGGCATCATCTTCATAAACTGGGCAGTAAAGATATTCTTTAGATATTTAGCTAAGATGGTAAGAAAACACATTGTGAAGACAAGTATAGGAAAAAATCTGAAATGTTTTCTTTGAATTATCAGGGTTTGTTTTTCCTCAGGAAAGAAAGCTTTCCCAGGATCTGCATATTCTGCAAGAAATTTCCTATGTTGATGTATGTACTGGTTGAATTGCAGTCAACTCATGGGTACAGCTCCTTTGATCTTTGTTGGCCTTTCATAGGATCATGTCAAACTGGAAGGTCTCTAGAGCAGACTCGTGTTCAAAGGAGAGCGAGCTACCAAATCAGACCAGGCTGCTCAGGGTTTTATTCAACTGGATCTTGTAGATTTCCAAGGCTGGAGGCTCCACAGCCTTTCTGAGCAACCTGCTCCACAGCATGCCTGTCCTAATGATGAAAGTGTTTCTCCTTGTATTGTCTGACTCTCTTGTTTCAGTTTGTCTCTCTTGTGACTTGTCTTACCGTCATACATAACTGAATAACTTACTGCATCTTCTTGATAAACTCCTCATAATTATTACAAGGCTGTTTTCAGTCTCCCCCTTCAAGCTTTTCTTCTTCAGAAATGTAAATTTTTTTTTTTTAAGAAAGATTTTATTATTACTTCATTGCTGATATTCTATTATTAGTACTCGTACTTTCATAACTATGCTGGTAATACAATTTTACTGTATTTTTTAAGAGGAAAACTAGTAGCAATATAAAATTAAAATTAAATAATTGGCATTTTCCATTATCTAATTGAATACTTTTGCCTTTACCTGTTATATAAGGCACAAAAGAAAATTGTCTGTGGCTCATTTCTGTTTAAAAGCTAACTCAACTACATAAGACCACTGCTCCTTTGAATAGGCAGCAAAACCTGTCCTCCCATTAGAAAACCAGATCGTGATTAGCTTGCTAACTACACTGAAACTTTACTCCCTCAAGTGACTGATGAGCTGTTCATGCCTTCTTCAATAATACAAGGTCCTGATTGTATTATTGTATTATTCCTTGTTGACAGCCAGTCAATTTATCCATTAGGAACTAATTAAATTACAGGAATTAAAAAGTACAACCTGTGAAGTGGACTGTAACAGTATGTTTGAGGCAGCAGAAAATCAAGGATTGTAGCTAGAGGCTGTGGGACAGACCCATGCAATTGGCCTTTCTTCTATGAATGACCTGGAGTGCTATCTGTAAACCACAGGAAAACTGAACAGACACTGTGCTTGTCCTAAACAGCATCCATATACACCCTCTTCAAATTAATTACCACCAAAAAAGGAGGAGACCCTCCAGAACTCCTATTACCTCATATCAAGGAAGCACAAGGGAAAAGAAAATAATGTGTGACTTCAAAACAAGAAGTGAACTCTTAATTTTTTTTTCAACGTAAATTATATTCTTGTTATAATAGTCTGTTTGAAGACATGATTCTTATTTACTGTTTCTGGTTGCCTCTCATTTGTGTTCAAATTATAGTCACATGACATATGTAATAATTAGGAATGTACAATCGTTGCAGAAAACTACAGCTTTATCAATAACTGTTACAGGTTATGTTTCTTTATCACCATAGAGATGGCACGCCATGATCATTTGTACTATATTACATTTACAACTATTTTACAGTGAAAGTTGATACAGGCTTTATTGCACATCGATCTTTAGTCAGTGTTTCTTTCATAAGTGATGTGATGGAAAGGAAGGTTCTGTAAGCAGAAGGGTTCACAATCATTATTGAAACTTATTATACCCTGAGAAATATAACAGTTACAGATAAATCATAGAATCATAGAATGGCTAGAGTTGGAAGGGACCTTAGAGATCATCTGTTTCTGAGAAGATTCCACAATCTCCCTGTGCATCCTGTTCCAGTGCTCTGTCACCCTCATGGTGAAAAATTTCTTCCTAATTTTTATACGGAGCTGCCTATGCTCCAATTTATAACCATTGCCCCTTGTCCTATTGTTAATAACCCCTGAGAAAAGCTCCACTCTGTCCTCCTGCCACTCACCTCTTACATATTTGTAAACATTAATGAGGTCACCCCTCATTCTCCTCTACTCCAAGCTGAAGAGACCCAGCTCCCTCTTTCCTCATAAGGGAGATGTTCCACTCCCTTAATCATATTTGTGGCTCTGCACTGGACTCTCTCAAGCAGCTCCCTGTCCTTCTGGAACTGAGGGGCCCAGAACTGGACACAATATTCCAGGTGTGGCCTCACCAGGGCAGAGTAGAGGGGCAGGAGAACCTCTCTCGACCTACTAACCTCACCCCTTCTAACACACCCCAGGATGCCCTTGGCCTTCTTGGCCACAAGGGCACATTCCTGGCTCATGGTCATCCTTCTGTCCACTAGAACTCCCAGGTCCCTTTCTGCTGTGCTGCTCTCTAGCAGGTCATTCCCCAACCTATACTGGTAGCTGGGGTTTTTCTTTCCCAGAGGCAAGACCTTACACTTGCCCTTGTTGGAATTTGTGAAATTTGTCTCTGCCCAACTCTCCAGCCTGTCCAGGTCCCTCTGAATGGCAGCACAGCTTTCTGGGGTGTCAGCCACTCCACCCAGTTTTGTGTTATCAGCAAACTTGCTGATAGAACACTCTATTTCCTCATCCAGGTCATCAATAAATACATTGAATAGTACTGGTCCCAGTACTGACCATTGAGCAACTCCACTAGGAACAGACTTCCAACTAGACGCCAACCCATCGACCACAACTTGCTGCTCCCAATGCACCTCACTACACAGTCATCCAGGACACACTTCAGTTTAGCTCCCAGGATGCTGTGGAAGACAGTGCCAAATGCCTTACTGAAATCAAGATCAACTCTGTCTACTGCTCTGCCATCATCCATCACCTGGTTATAGCTGCATAGAAGGCTATCAGATTAGTCAGACGTGACTTTCCCTTAGTAAAGCCATGTTGACTGATCCTGATAAGCCTCTTGTCCTTGATGTGCCTGAGGACAGCACCAAGGAGTTGTTCCATCACCTTTTGAAGGATGGAGGTGAGGTTGACCAGTCTGTAGTTTTCTGGGGCCTCTTTCTTGCCTTTCTTGAAGACTGCAGTGACATTTGCTTTCCTCCAGTCTTTAGACACCTCTCCTGTCCCTAGTGACTTACAAAAGATGATGGAGAGTGGCCTAGCAATAACATCCACCATTCCCTCATGTTAAGCTTCTACTTCCCATCACTCCCAAGCCCTTCTCCTCAGGGCAGTCCACAATCCTTTCTCCTCCCAATCTGTATGCGTGCATGGGATTGCCTTGACCCAGGTGCAGAACCTTGCACTTGGCTGTACTGAATGTCATGCAGTTTGCATGAGCCCACTTCTCCAGCCTGTCAAGGTCCCCCTGGATGCCATCCCTTCCCTCCAGTGTGTTGACTTCACCACACAGTTTGGTGTCATCAGCAAACTTGCTGAAGGTGCATTCAATTCTACTGTCCAACTTGCCAACAGAGATGTTAAATATCACTGGTATATGTAGAAAAGAAACATTTTCTACAGTTCTGAATCTAAAAACTTTGTGTACTGATGTAAAACTTATGTCTAATGCTGCTGCCTTGTCAAAATTATTTTTCTGTTTGTATATTAAACTGCATGGATAACGGAAAATGCAATTAAAAAAACCAAAAAAAGTTATAAATTAAGCAGTAAAGGTATGGCGGAAAATACTTTAGTCTTTTTTTTTTCCCTCATCAGGTGGAACCCAAAATAAGAGTGTAAAAACAAAAATGAGAATATATGACTCTGGAACAAAAGCTAATTTCACTGACAGCCTATGACATGTAATGGAAAAATATTTGTGATCAGCTAGTATAAGTAAAAATACCACTCCTTCAATTTTAAGGTCATACTAACCTTACAGAAAAGACTTCTTTGAGGAAAGTGTAGGAATTTGATTGGCGAGTGGCTCTCTTGATCTTCCATTTTCCTCTGTGACACACTGACTGAGCACGCTATTCTGATTCAGATGTTAATTTATGGAAATGGATAATACAATGTATCTGATTGCTTAATTATGCATCCTGGGGATTCATTCAGAATCCTTATAACAAATCTTGATGACCTTTCAATGGCAGAACTTGCAATTTGCAACTTTTATTGGGATTTAATTAACTGGACAATACATCTCATCTTTTTCTGATGAGGGTACTGACCCTGTCTCTCACAACTTTGCATGTATTATAATCACTAATCTCAATGCGAAGAGCAGTCATTCCTGTGTTCCATAAGTGAATCCAAGAGTGAACAGAGTTAGCCCACAGTTCATGCTTTAGTACTGAAAAAGATGCTAAAAAGGTTTAACACTGAGGGGGTTGCAACGTGCTAGCAACAAATGGTTGTGAAGGCCAATTGAAGCTATCAGAGGATGTGGGAAGTTGTACAATTTACAGTATAATAAATGCCATGGATAAAATGGTAGTGTAATTCTGATTTGAGCTCTTTCACTATAGAAAAACAATGTGTTTCTGCTGGAATTGAAAAGCAAGTTAGTGAAAATGGAAGAAAGGGCTCTTTACTGCACACACTACAATTAACATGCATAATGGAGCAGGTGTGACTGAATCAAAAAATGACAGAATAAAAAATCAACTTTTCACATGTTCATATAATACAAATATCTTGAGTTATAAATATGTAGCTGTTAGAAAGAATATAAATCCTTGTGTCATCCTCCAGGCCATAACACTAAGTCTCTATCTTTGAATCTAGGATCAACCCTGCCTTGGGTTAAGTTAACTACCAACTACAGAGTTTTCTCATTTATGTCAAAATAACTGACCCTCTATACTGCTTTCAGCCCATGGGGCTGGATAGATTCTCATAACCAGGGGATTCTTAAATAATTATGACTGACTGGCTGGCTAATTTTAGTAAGAAAGGGGAGACTCTTGACCAACACTCCAAAAAAGCAAGAAAATAACCCCGTGTGGAAATTACATGTCCTGCTTGTGTTTTGTATTTTAAAACACTGAGGCAGAGAGATGATCTTGAAATTGAAACATCTGTAACAGTTTTAATATTTCATTACTCTTCTGCAAGACTCTTAATATAAATACCATAAGTAAATGTATTTACACCTTTATAGATATAATAATTAAGGATGCTATGTAAAGATGAAAAAAAGAAGTGAAATAGCTTCTGTTGGCCAATAGAGATACTTATAATAATAGCAGTCTGGCACTACTTTACAGTTTATATAACTCACTGCCAAAAATTAAAACTTTAACATACTTTACTTCCTCTTTTTAAATTTTTTTTTGTGGGTCTATTATTTATGATTATTGCATGCATGCAGCAATTTCTCTGTGTGTTGAATAACTACAGGTCTTAAATTTAAAAAAAAAAGTCCCTGTTAGAGGTGAAAATCTAGAAGAGGTAACCTTTTTTTGAATTAATATGACATGTAGGAAGGAAACAAAAGCATCTGATGGTGTGGTATGGATAGGCCACTATATGGCAGTTTTTGCCTGCAGAGTTGGCATTGAATTTGTTTGAAGACACAGAGGAAATACATGACTGCTGACACTACTTGAAATGTTCACCACCTGCTACATAAGCTGTGCAATGTACATGTTGCTCTGTCATGTGCTGGATGCATTTGAGAGTTATCGAGGAGCTGGACTTGGAATAATGTCATACTTGCAATAGTGATAGGGCAGAGAGACAGCATTTTGATTTTCAGTAGTTGCAAATGATCTCTGATTTTCTACTCATGTAGTACAGAGGTACTCTGGGTTTCTATCTTCCATATTCCATTATTTCCTCCTCAATTTTATGAAACTTATGGCAGTTTACAGTAGTGAATTATATGATAAAAGGAAGTAAGTGAGCAAATACATATTTTTCTCTCTTTGGTTTTACTTTGCTTTTATCTACCTTCACAAATGGAACTGATAATGGATAATACTATGAAGGAAGATTAAATTTTTCAGATTTTGTTAAAAAATACTAGCTGACAGGTGCATAAAGTTTAAAATTAAAATGTATGTTTACTAAATTGGTGATCTAATTTAAATTACTAAAAAAATCATCACAACATGCAAAAGCATTGAGAGTATATGCATGCAAATATAGTCACAGCTGGTGTTGGGCTGTCAGGTTGAGAAGATGCTGTTCCCCCTGAAAGAAGAGAGAACAGGTGCCGCTGTTGGATACCCAAAACTCTGGGACAACTTTGTGTTACTTAGTCTGAAGCTAATCTTCTGCACCCTGTAGATAAGAAGTCAAGGTGAGATGTGGACTTAATTCATTTAAGTTACACCAAAACTGCTTATTTGCATGTTTAGGGAGATTCTTGTAGATATTAGCTGTCTGAATTACAGTGAACCATCAAGTCTTTTTTTACAAAACCATTTGTTTGAAATATTTTGTATGGCGGGTTACAGATTGTGACAATTACACCAGGTCAGAGAAAAGAAAGTCATGTAATGCCAGTTCCTATAACAAAGCATGCTGTGATATGGATGCATCTTGATTGAACATGTCATGCTGCATTTCATATGGGAAATTAAAAAAAAAACCAAAAAACACATACCCTTTTTTTCTCGATACTGTTTGTTTTTAAAAAACTTGGCAGGCAGGAGGATTGTTACCTGCAGGCAGGTAATTACCAGCTGGGATAAGGCCACCCAGTGCCAGCACTGGTACACGAGTAGCTCCTGTTCTTCTGGGTCATTTGCTACTGCTCTACCTTCTCTCTAGAGCAGGGATGTACTGTTGTGCTGGGCCATCCTTGCTAAGGATGGAATTTTCTTAAACTTACTCTGTCTTTGTTTCACTTCAAATCACCTAATTTCCATTTGTCGTGTTCCATGGGGGACTCTTTTTTGTCAAGGATCCAGTATATATTCCTCAAATAATTCCAGTCTTACTTTATAATGCAGAAAACCTTCTGGCTGGTAATTTCTCATTTTCCTTTTTTGAAAGGCAAAGCCTTTTATTCAGCACACAGATCTCATAACAATTTGTATTTAATTTCAGATGTTGATTTAATCTGTAGTTCTCCAGCTCTCATAAGTGTATATTAACAGTGAGATTGTTTGAGATTTTAAGTTTATGTTAAAAAAATCCACATTTTGCATGACATTGCTTTCAACTTCTCCCATCTCTGTTAGCTCACTTCCTACTGAGCTCTTTTTTTTTCATCAAATACATTACCTTTGAGATAGATTAATTCCTAGAGCTATTCCTTTTTTTTTCCCCTCTTTTTTTCTTGATATGTGGTTTTCCTGGTGTAGCCAATTCTGAACAATGGCTGCTCTGCTGTTTTTAAGACCATTTTTCGTGTTGTGATAGTGGTGTTATCTCACTTAGGCAATGCCAAACAACAACTAAGAATCTCTTTTACCAACCTTATGTGTAGTTGTTAATCATTGCAGAGTATTTCACATATCTGTAAAAGGTCTTGAACAAATGGGCATCTTTAGATGAATTTCAATGAGAACTGTTTAGTATTTTTGTTGTACTGTTATTTTTGCCTTCCTAATATTTTAGTGATCTTCCAATTAAAGATTTTCCTTTGAGGGAATTTTTCTTCACAAGATGCTGTCTTTCTCTGCTTATCATATTTTGATATTCATCTGTGTGAACATCCATCTGTAACTGCTGCAGCTGAAGTTAAACCATTGCTGATTGCTGGGCACTGTTCTTCACACCACCTGCAATGCTTATGACAGTGCCTTAAGTGTACTCTTTAGTTTGTTCTAAATTTTGCTTGAAGAATTGCATAGTTATATGATTGTGGTTGCTCTTGATATGTATGGCCTAGTATGTTGTTATATTTGTTGTTCTGTCATTTGGTGAGTCTGTTTTTTCTGATGTTTTATTTTGGGGGAAAATAATTGCCAAACAAGACTAGGAACTCAGCACAATTGGTTTCTGTCCTTGTGGATTCCCAATGGTCTTTCCACAATCCAATTGTCTTTTTTAATTTAGCATTAACACCACCTGTCAGAAGGAGTAAGCCACGCTCTGGTATTGCCAGTGACATCTTATGCAACAGAGCTCCTAAAATGTTTATTTGTCTTTATAGTACTATTTTATTAAGTAGCTAATAAGTAAAAACATGCAAACTCTGTTCACAATGTAATTCTATGAATTTTTAATTAGTTAAGAAAAAATTATGTCAGAGAAGCATAGCTGAAATAAAGTAATCATTCTCACCCATTCAACAACATATTGTTTTAAAATGTATTTTTTCTTGTGCTTCAAGCATTTATGAATGTTTTCCAGGATGGTTTCAGATGTTGGTTCTGCACTTGAGAATGTTGGAAGACTTCCAGCATGCCTGCCTGAGTACAGGGAGCTTTTCAGAATGACACAAGGAGCTGATCAGAAAATTTTGGAAAGTTAAACTGTGTAGCTGTGAATCCAGGTTCATACATTCCCACACCTAAGCCAGTTCATGTAAAGTTATCTTGTATCTCTGTATAGTTATATGTGGTACTGTAATTTTATGCAACAGAGCTCCTAAAATGTTTATTTGTCTTTATAGTACTATTTTATTAAGTAGCTAATAAGTAAAAACATGCAAACTCTGTGTTTTCCAGGATGGTTTCAGATGTTGGTTCTGCAATTGAGTAGTTTGATTAAATGTTTGAATAGTGCCAGTCTTTTCAAATGCAATAAGCATGTTCAGCTTGCCAGAATATTTATCCTTTAGTTGTTAACTCCCTAGTGCCAGCCATGAAGTGTTTAAAAATGGATGATGACACTGCTGGACTTAAGAAACAAGGAAAAAGTAACTGGGGCTCAGCACTGCAATCAGAGGTGATATTGTTACACAGATAACACTTCTCTTGCTGGTGGTATGCAGCCTGTAAATACTGGAGTTGTGCATGTTCATTACTGCTCCTTTTAGCCCTGGTTCAACTTGGTGAGAATGGCGAGGTGGTTGTCCTTTAAATGGAGTTTCCTAACTTTAGGGAATCTCACCGTGTAACAATGAGTGATTTGCTAATCACCGTTAGCTGTACTGGTGATTAAATTAAAACAAAAACCTCATTAGGGTCTGGTACTTAAAGAGACATCTGTTTTTCAAGCAAATGATCAGCATGAAGTTTGCAAGGACACACACACTGCACACCATGCTGCTAAACCAAACTTATTTACATTAATGCATCTGCTGTAAGTATAGTTTTTCTCAATACTTTTAAAATTGTAGGCCAAATAATTGTTTGAAATTTTGTAGACTGTTTAGGATTATATGTTGAGACTGAAGGCACAACAGAAATTAGCACTGTTTCTTCTGCATGTGCTATTCCCCAAGGAAGAGACTGCAATATTGCAATACAACACTTAAAACTTATCTTAACGTTACTTTTTCTGTAAGAAAAAAATGAGAGATGAGTTTAACTGAGTAACTTCTCCAGGATTTGGTGAGATCAGTAGTGATTCATAAGCACAAAGTGCCTGAAATAGGAAAGTGCTGGAAGCTGGAATGTGCAGGCAATTCCTTCAGACTCCATGTTGGAAATTATATCGCTAGTTACCAAAAAGCTAATCTTGGTACCACTCTGGTGCCTTTTACTGGGAGATTAAACAGATAAATTAGTACAAACTAGAGGCCAATGACATTGGTGAGAGATGAAAAAAAACCCCAAACACTGCAACAACTGTGCAACAACCTTGTATTCCTTGTTTGGTTATGATATAGGACAATCTAAATAATACATTTTATTTTTAGATCAGGTACATGACTGGCTGTTCTGCCAGAAAGCAAGGAAAATTTTACTATTTTCTTCAACAGGAATACAATTAAGGACTAACATATATAGCTGACTCACATGCTATGTGTGCTTACTCATTGTCCTGTCTGTTACTAATTGAGATATATTTTTTATAAAGCATAGCAGTGGCTGAATTTTCTCACAGAGAAGATGGCTGCTTTTCTTTAGGCAATGTTTCATTCTTCTTTCTCATGTTCACTTGAAAGCCTGTCATCTGAAACCATTCTGTGCTTCAGGTTCTAGGAATCAGATGAAAGTAAAAAATGCTTTCATCCCCCATAGAGTTTAATTTCATACTCTGACTGAGTTATTTTAAAAGAAGCCTTATAATGTTGCTGTTACACAAGTTGAACAGAAATTATATAAAGGAGAACAGAAGTTTTTTATTTAATTTATTTTATTTATGTGAACAAGGTAAGTGATTACCTTTGCCATATGAGCATTTCCAGGAAATGCAATCTCTGCCCCTTGAATTTAAGAGCAACCCTGAATGTGTGTTTTTTCTGTAAGAACTGTCATCTGCCCAGCCACCATGTAGCATCATTAAATTGACAGCCTGTATTGGACAGTACCCAGCTGAATGCCAGTGAGAGAGACCAATAATCAGAACATTTTTTCACAATTTTCTCTAAGATGTGGAGAAAGGAGCTCACAGAGTCACTGTGCCACATGGCTGGATTGTCCCTGTTTCCTTAGTGTAACAAACAGTGCTAACTCCATTGTGCAGCAATGAGTAACTGAAGTTCTGGATTTCATCACTCCTTGTAGTACTGGTTAAGGAAGTTAGTAGCATAGGACATTGAAATTGTCCAGCTCCTGCTACAGATCTCCCTATTTCATTTTCCCGTGTCTCTGAACTTCAAATTTTTATTTTATAATTGTTTGGGGCTTTTTTTTTTTCTTTTTTTTTGTTTTAGTTCTGGATTAACTTGGATGCCCAATACTTAAATGTATAATAAACTGGTGAAAAAATTTAGGTGATGTGGAATTATTTCTCTACAGAATTTGAATAGTGATGTGAAGGTCAGCTCACAAAGTTACTTACAAAGAAGAAAATGCTAAGTAGTAAAAATATCCATGAGTAAAAATGCCAGGTAGTAAGCATAAAAAACTCTGTGTTTATGAATTTCCCTGTCAGGTAAGAAACACCCTATACCACAATATGGTACTGTGGAACTTCTTACTTGATGTTGAGGGGGAACAAAAAGCTTGTGATAGAGCTTAAAAAGTTGTAAGATTTCACTGAACACTTGTGACACTTTTTTAAGGGTGATGGCTGGCTGTATCATAAAAGTGGGTGCTAGGGACTTCTGCTTGGGCAAGAGGACAGCAGGGAACATTGCTGAAACAATGGCTAATGATGGAATATTTACTAGTTATTAGTCAACATTAAAGAAATTAAGAGAAACTGGAATTAATATTACATCTCACTGTTTAAAAAGTAAAGAAGTCGCAATAAAATCAAGCTTTTTTATGTAACGTGGTGAAACAGTAAGCATTTAATAAAACTCCTGAAATTTTCTACCTTGATTTTTATCAGACATCTTTTATAGACTATGTAAAAGCATTTTGCCAGCTTTTGTGCAAAATGACCTTATAGAAGGTTGAATGTCTTAAGCAGTTGTGAGGGTGATAAAGAATGAAATTCCTTTTAGAGAGAGACATTGAATAGTTTGTCTTTCAGAGTACAAAACAGTAAATTTGAAATGGATTGTGTAAAGGGAACTAGAGAAATCGTATCAGCTTCTGTGATAGAGTTGCCTCTGATATTGAACTAGGTTTAATGAGAAACAAGAGTTGCATTAGAAACAAAGCCAGTAATGTATTGATAGGGAAATGATAAAAGAGTTTCCTGACTAGAATGCATTAAATGAAGGAACTAAGACTAAAATATTTTAGTGCTGCAAGATACAAAGTGAATAGATGAATATTAAGGGTAGAGTAACCAGAAGATGAATGTGTCATCCTAAAGGATTAATTTATGAATTTCATTGCCCATCTAAAGTGCAATATCTTGAGAAGTAACAGATTATCTGAAATATTAAAATGAGATCTGGTTGGGTCTTGCAGCTTTTGTTATCTTCAGCGTTGGGCCAGCAATTAAATGAATGATAGATGATCTCTTTTAACCTCTCTCCCTTCCCAGAAAGGGAAATGAAAGAGAATAAGGAAGCATTATTGATTGGGAACTAAACTACATAACACTAATGAAAAAGTAGTGATGAAAAAAGAAAATGAAATATGTACAAATACGTGCAAATGTATACAAAATCACTATCATATTTTCCCCCCCAAAAACACTCATGTCATCACCCAGGCTGCAGGGCAGGCCCTAGGAAAGTCCCAGGCTGTGCTCCTGGGATCTCAGTTCTGAACGTCACAATGTTTAATGACTGCTGTCATACTACATTCTTGCTATATGTATATATATTCCTATTATATAGATATTCCTATTATAATAGCCTGGCTAGGGTTAGTGTGGTGGTGTTTTGGAAGCATGGAGGGGCCACAGGGGTGTCCCTGTGAGAATCTGCTGGAAGATCCCCTGGTTCCAATCCTGTCCCCACCTCTGCCCAAGGCCGAGCAGATATGGGAAGCTGTATGTGCCTCTGTGAGTAACGTAGTCAAGAATGGGGAAACAGAGCCGCAAAAACAAAAAACAAAACAAAACAACAACAACAAAAAAACAAAACAAAAGCCCAAACAAACAAACAAAAAAAAAAGAGAGAGAGAGAGACCTGCAAAGTATAAGAGAGGAAGAAATGAGAGAGCAATGCTAGAGCAAAGACACCAAGTTCACTGAAGAAGGAGGGGGAAAGGGCAGAGGAGGTGACTGTTCCTGAAGCAGCTGTGACTCTGTGGGCAGCCCAGGCTGGAGCAGTTCCTGGGGGACTGAACCTTATGGGAGGCATAGGGGTTCGTGAAGGACTCTCTTCCATGAGAAGGACCCCATGTTGGAGGGGGGAAAGGCTGTGAGGAGTCCTCCCCCTGAGGAGGAAAGAGCAGCAGAAACACCATTTGGTGAACTGACCCTAAAAATCCCACTGCCCGTCCCCCTGTGGCTCTGAGGGGGAGGCAGCAGTGAAGTGATCTGGACCCTGGAAGAAGGGAGGTGTGGGGGAAGGTATTAATATCTGGCCATGTTTTCTTTCTCCTTGTAGATTAAATTAGTTGGTTTCCTCTCCCAGCTGAACCTGTCTGTTCTTCACCTGTTACTGTAATTGAGGAATTAAAACCTCCCTGTCCTTGTCTTGATTAATGAGCCTTTAGGTGGGTTTTCTTCTCCCTGTCCCACAGTGGGTGTGGAGGGGTAACTGGAGTCCTGGCTGGTACTGGCGGGGCCTAAACCATGATGTAGTCTCTGACCAAAAATCTTCTGTGTAGTGTAGAATTTTAAAATTAATCTTAGTTTTATAAAACAATGTCAATCTTTTATTCAGCTTTGAAGTTCTGCCTGTTCATTTTTTTTTTTTTAGTATACCAGGTATATATACCTAAGCAATCATACTATGTTTTCTTATATGAAGGAACTTTTATGACATTTTGTGCAGGCTGATATAAAATTGTATTGTGTAATGCTCACACAGATTATTGCTTTGTTCTCGATGTCATTATTTATAAACAGTGCTATAACCAATAAAATGCATATTTTACAGTATCATCTTCACATCCTACTAAACCATTTTTCTATCCACCTATAATCTTTTTGATACGTACATTTCAGTCAGGGAAGTCATTTAATGATACGGGGCCCATCAACAAATATATTTCATAGATATATCTAATAACCAAGTCTGATGAGGGCATCATTCCCCTTCATGGAGACATTTTTCAGGCTTTTGAATTTATTGGGAAACTTTCAGGGAGCAGAATTTTCTGTGTCTACTGTATGCAACATAAACAGGATGTATAGACAGATCTTTATTCAGTGTGATGTTTCCCTTAAATGAAAAACAGTCAATAATAGTTGAAAAATCCTCATGAAGAGGTAAGAAAGAAAGAAATGGAAAAAGGATCAAACTTCTGAAATATTTGTGTTCATTAGCAAATAATAATTAAAAACCAGCATATCTTGTATTAACACAGGTTTCTATACTCAGCTTCCTTTTTGTGATTTTTCCATTTTTCCTAATATCTGTCATTTTTTTGCAAAGCACCATTGTAGATGACTAGTCTGAACAGCTGGGATTATGTGATGATACAACTAAGAACACAGAGAATAAAAGGATCACTCAAACATTTTTTCTCAATGATGACCGACTGCATTTTGAGCAGTTCTTTATGATGCAGTGACATTAAATTGCAGCCCATTTTTTGTAACTTTTAAGGCTCTTGCACTTGCTTTTCTGTCTGTGGAAAAGGGTCTGTGTTCTATAACAAGCTGATCCCACTATTTATAGTTCTTGATCAGTGCTCAAGTGGAAATGAGTTTCCCTCCTTTTTTTCATTTTCACACGAGAAAAAATGTGTTATTTCTAGAGTGATGGTTTCAATGTTGTTCTGGCAGAGTATTAATAATCTTATACTCTGACTGACTGTATGTACCTCAGTTTAATGTGTTCAGATCCACTGTGCTGGAGAGCTTGTGCTGCTACTTCTAGGCACTGGCCAGAGAGCTTTCACTTAAGCTTTCACTTTGGCTTACTCTGGCTTTTGTGGAACTTAGTAACTCCCACCTTGCAGAATCCCTAACTTGTAAACTGAGGTGGCTTTTTACCTAGCTCACAGGATATTTATGTGGAGCTTGGAAGCTCTAATATGCTAAGCAAATTTTATAGTCTATTCTTATGTGCTACATTCTTACTCTTTTGAAAGCATTGCATTGCTCTTGCAGTTTCTTTTAGCCAGAGCTACCTCATTTCAGGTTAAAGAGAGAGGCTGCCATAGCTTGAAACAGCCATTTACATACAGAAAGCAAATGGTCAATGTCTTGATCCAGTTGCCTGTGTGCAGATTTGAGAATTGGCAGGGTCTTTCCAGGACCCACAGAAATATACCACCAACCCCTGTGTTCTACCAGAAATGTGTCTCTAGTTGCTGCCTCTGAGGCAATTCAACTCTCTGCTCCCTGCCATATTACTCTGATAATAGAGCCATAGTCCAGCTCACCAATTGCATTATTTTTGTATAAAATCCATGAAATTGCCTCAGACAAGTCAAATGTGTGATGCAAAGGGATTGTATACAGATAAGGAGGTTCTGAGAAGGCACTGCCCACAGGGTGTATAAAGTAACTGACATTTTTACAGTCACTCAAACCCCCAACATCTATTCATGGGGGATAAAGGTATTAACTGGTATTAAACCTATAATCTAATCTTGCAGTCAATGTCTTCTCCAATTGATGGGATTTTCAAGTGTAATTGTTTGGTATCCAACTGTCCATTCATTTCATAACTGAGAAGGAAGAGGAGCAACTTATCTTTCCTGGTGCCTTTCTCTTCTTTCTTATTTTTTTATTTTTTTTATTTTTTTTTCTTTCCCAGCCTAAACCTACAGTAAATACTTTGGTCTTTAAATAAAGTATCAAATAAAGTGGTATCTTGGTTTAAGATTTCTATCCTGTGTGAATAACTGAATATACACATAGATTAGGCTCTGTATGTGTTGTGGTCTAACTGCTTCATTGTAAAATAAAATTCTGTGATGTCTGTTTTTTTTTATGTCAGGTAATAAAAATAATCTAAAGGTAACATTACTTGAAGTCTGTAAAGCACAGGGTAAATCATGCTTATTTGGTCAGTCTATTTTAATTTTAACCTTCTTTTCTCATTGCTTCAGCTAACGGGGATCTAAATGTTTGTTCAGGTCACAATAAGTTGTTAATATTTTGTGCCTTTGTTAGATAATAAGGCTGTTAATCTTGTGTCTTGAAAAAAATTAATTCTTAGAGATTTTTAGTCTTCTGTGTTCTTCAGTGTTTGCATGTGTATACTTTTCTTATGGTAGCTCCTTCGAAAGATTTGGAAAAATTAAAGGAGAGAATGCAAGTGCAATTAATATACTGAAGTTATAGGAAAAGAGGTGTTAAAATGTATAATAGTGGGTGAAACATTTCACTTGATACAATTCAAAAGGTAGTAACAGGAAGACCATTCCAACTCATATTGAGTCTATTATAATTTTCTGTAAGTTTTCAGGGTCTATCAATAACTTTATCCTGCTGTTTCTTCCTGGATAATTAATTTAGGGCAAGAACCTACCTGTACAGAGTAAGACTTATACAGGATTCAGCTTTATACTGGAAAAGTTCTGTTGAATTGCTGTCCAAATCTGGTTCACTGTCAAGCAAACCAAGGTCCCTCAGCAGTACTAGAGCTGAGACCATTCTTGTGTGGCCATGAAGCCAGAGTACTCTCCGAAGAAGTGGCAGTGCCTACGTGGCAGGAAGCCTGTGCTATGCAGGAAATGCAAGCAATCCAGCATTCACTTTCATAGTGGTTAAATGGAGGAGAAGGCACTTCTGCAATATTAGCAAGGGCTTCTGGCACTGATAGCCTGAGACTGTACTTTTTTTAGGTTTTATGTAAAAATCTGTCTGGGCAAGTGTCTCTTTTGTACAAGTGTTACTTATAGAAGTATACACAGTGGTTTTGCTTTTTGCTTCCATATTTCTGAACACGAGTAGTTCAAGATAGAGATTTTTTTGTGGGGGTAGTTTTTAATAAGCCTAACTCTAGGCTGTTGTAAAAAGGGGTAGTGCAACTCTGCCCAGGTACTGTTGGTCACATCTGCCTACCACTCTTTAATGCCCTGGATCAATCAGATTAAGAGTTCATTCCCTGACAGCAGCCAGCCACCCTAAAAAGGGGGAAAAAAAAAGAAAGAAAGAAAGAAAAAAATCTAACAGCTTTGTAAAAATATCTGTTGCTATATAATACATACTTTTGTGCATAGAAACTTCTACAAGTATATGCTAGTATATTTGTCAGAAAGCTTTGGATTTAAGTCGATTTTTAAATCTTTTCTATCTAAGCCAAAGGTCGTGTTCTCAAGTCTGGAATCCTTGTAACAAGAGAAGATTCAAAGTAAAAAAAAAAAAAAACTTTTTGAAAGAGACAACATAATGGCCACCAATCATGGGATCAGTGTTATTCAGAATAACTTTGCCAAATAGCAGATTATTCCTTTGCTGCAGTTCAGGAAGGTACTGCAGTCTGCTCTTCTTTTCAGAAAGGGGTCACTCTAAATTATCTCTTAGAATTCTGTATTTTAAGAAATTAAAAGGTTTTTTTTAATATAAAAATAGTTTTAAATAAAAATACCTTATTTTTATTTAATGTTCTATTTTTCTCAAGCAGTTAAGTATACTTCTGTTCTAAATGCAGATAATTATACTTATCTAGCTGGGTACATAATTTGAAATTCTTAGTTAAAAGGCATTCATCAAACATGCTTCTCTTCATAAAAGCAGATAAGAAGCAAAGAACCTAAAGAAAATTTTCTCTCTTGGCTGTGCTTTCCCAAGGACTTCATTACTTTGTAAGGAGAATATGCTCTAAGTCTTCCTGGCTCGTTTTGCCAGCAGAATTTCCTGACAGCATTTTAAGCTTGGTAAAGGCATTTTGTAGCTAGCAGGAAAAAAAGAGAGTGTGGCATGAATGCTTTGGGTAAAAAAGAACTTGAGGTTTATTTTTTCCAAGATACTAATAAGCAAAAAGGCAAACAAGGAGATGGGGCTGTGATTCTGTCTAAAATGAGAGAAATGTTGCACCATCCTGAATGTGGGGGAGCGGTGCTTGTACCAATACCTTTCAGATCCTCACCAGCTTTTGGCAGCCCACAGGCTACAGGCAGTGACAGCCACCTCCTTGTCAGGACATCTCAGTCATACTCTTTGACTGCAGCATTCCCATATTCAGTACAATTTTGAGACCTGAGGCTTATCGCTGTAGATTCTCTAGATGGTTATTCAGAACTTGCTAAATGCTTCTGTGACTGTTTCTGTGCTATGGGTTAAGCATATATCCAACCAGTGCTCAGGTCAAAACTTAATGACTGTCCATCTGATGTATATGAAGCTAGATTCCTGCTGTCTTTAGTAGGAGCTTCAAAGCATGTCAGGACAAGCAGCTTGCCCAGATAAGTCCATTGGTTTACTAGAAGGCTGAACACATGCAGAATAGCTGGACGGAGCATGCTCATGCTGACAGCTGTTGTTATATAGCTTGCCTACCAAAGTGTGTCCTGAAATACCTACTTGGTTTTAGAAATTATTTCCAGGGAATTCATAACTCTGTACAGAAATGGAGACAAAACCAAACAATCTGAGATTAAAGCATCCATCCCCTTTCTGCAACTGTTTTCATAGTGAAGGAGCCTGATTGTTCACAGAAAAGGCATGAAACTCTTTACACTGTTGTTCAAAGCATGTTCCAGGTGACTAGTGTTGTCTGGCATGACAGTTTATTCTTGCATCTCTTGAAATATGAATAATCTTTAAAACCATCCGCATCAGGTGTACTCGGTTCTACCCAGAACTATAATTTGCCAGACATTTGGAATCCTGACGTGTAAGATAAATAGGAATTCAATCCATAGAAATTCTTTTCAAAGGTCAAAATATTTAAATCTCCCCCCACAAAAAATCTTCCTGAACTGTGACAAGTAGAAGGTGGAGAGAGAAAGTACTCTAAAAACTCCTCTTGCGGTCTGCATTCCTGTAATTACTATAATAATTTCTCCTTTTGGTTTGGCTTGTTTCAAGCTCAGCCTGAAGGAAGAGTGTCTGTATGAGCTTTCTCTTCTTATTATAGCACAGTTGTGAAGAGGTTGACAGGTTATCATCTTTCACCTGGAGCTGCTAGCTGAACAGTCTGACTGATGCGCCTTTTGTAATTTTTTCTTGCTTTGTACTCCTGTTTCCTGTGTTTTTTACTTCTTTACTACATGACATTCACACAGATAAAAAGCAGGCAAAAGGAATGAGAATCAAGTCCAAAATCTAATTCACTCGGTAGACATAAATAATACACCTTCAAGAAGAAAATAATGAAATTGTCTAAGAAATCAAACACACAGAAGACTGCTGAGAAGTTTGTTAGTATCTTATAAAAGTCAATAGTCATGTTACTTTTGTAAGACTGTGGTGATTATAAAAGCAGAAAAATACAAATAAAATGGGGACTTAATGAAAATGAGCTTTTTTCTATTACAGTTCACTGTACCATGACTTTGTGTCTCTAGACTTTCCTCAGGAAGAAATGTCAAGTATTATTACAGTATCTGAAAAACATAAAAATGACAAGTCACTAGTAATTGGTATCCATATTTAATTATAAAAGAAATAATAAATAAGGGACTCTAAATATAGCAACACCTTCCTCTAAGTTATTGTGATGAAGGCAATAGTAATGTGGAAGTATAAGATTCAATAAAGTAACAGTATATATAGAATGAAAATATGCCAGTGCCACTCTAGGTTACCCTGTGATTTAGACAAGTAAATGATGATGAAAGACAATAGCATTTAATAACTTTCAATTACCATATTTTAAAAAAGGATTTACTCTCATATCATAATGGCAAAGTACTCTTCAGTCTCATAAAAGAGCAATAATAGAAAAAATATTTGAGATCAGAAACACTGGATAGCTGTGTCCAGAAGTCTTATATGATTCAGTAGATGCTCTTTTTAGACCTGAGAGTCCTGATGGACAGCAGCTTTAAGATTAATCAGCAATGTGTCCTTGAATCTCAAAAGGCCATTAGCATTTTTTATTTTATTGGTAAGAATGCAACCAGCAGGTCCAAGGCAGCCATCATTCTGCTCTCTTTTGCACACATGAAATCTGGAGTAGTGGTTCTGGTTTTGGGTTTATCAATACACTGAAGGCATACTGAAATGAGTTTGGTGAAGAGCCAGAAAGATGTTTTCAGGGATGGACATGATGCTGTGCAAGGAGAGACAGAAAAGTGTTAACCTTAACAAGGTTAAAAGGAGATCCAGTTGTAGCCTGTAGCTGTTTATAAGGAGATTACAGAGAAGGTATAGCCACATACCTTCTTAGAGGTCTTAGAGGTACACAGAGAAGGTTAGGAGATTCAACACAAGGAATTACCATTTCTTGTAAGGAAACATTATTTTTAGTGGATGGTCAAGCATTGGAAAAGGCTGTCTAGACAGGTATGTCCATCCTTGGAGACAGGTAAAACTGAACAAAATCCTTAATAACCTTTCTTAATGAGTGCATTGGGAAAATTACCTATGGAGGTCCCTTGCAGCCTGTATCATTCCATGATTCTCTGGTTAAAAGATACTAGTTTTAAATAAATATGATATTGTCAGAGGTCTTCTAGAATTATAGAAGAGCCCTCCAGTTAGGATTTTAACTGGGTTCTGCGCTGTTTAACCAGTTAGGTGTTGGTCAGTTAGCCAGACAGGAATCCTAGGAAAAAGTCATAGATGAAACTGCGTGCAACTAAAAGCAGCAGATTCCACGAGTAGCAGAAACAGTGCAGACTTTAAAGCCAAGACTTAAGGACCTACAAGGCCTGATGTCTAATAGAAGTAGGACTCATAGGTGCATTACAATGTCCTTTTTCTTGTTTTGTACCATTTTTCTATAGCAGAAACCTGAAACCTCTGAAGTCTCTAGCACCCTGCCAAATGGGTCTGAAATTACCAGTCAGCTCATGGTTTCTTAGGTGAGATTGATTAGCAAGCAAGCAAACACATAATATTTTATATCTGTAGGAAACCAGACTAAAAGCTGAAAGTATAATTAACACTAGGTAACTTAATATTATGGAAAAGATGCCATGTCAAAAAACATGATTTAGTTAATTTCATTATAAGTGGGATTCATAAAACTACGGTCTTAGGCACTTTATTAGTCACTTGTGACACCTTGACCACAAAACATATGCATTATGAAGTATCAATAAAGCATTTTTAAAGGGATTAAGAACTGTCTTGATGAACTGAACTGACAAATGAGGTGTCCATGGGGAATCATACCTGCATAGAAGTTCAGTTAGTAGGGTTCCTTAGTATTAAATCATTTCAGGCAATGACTGACAGTGAATATAAAATTACTGATAACAAAGTAAGTCCATTGAAATAAAAGAAGGCATGCATTTTCACCATTAGAAAGTATAGTCCCCTGTGGAACAAACTGCTAAGGGAAGCAGCAATGTTTTGATCCCATGATGTCTTCAAATCAAAGGTAAAGCCACTCTGCTGGGATGCTTTTATGTTAAGGCTGTTGACTCAGTTCAGCTGGAGTGATTGAATGGTACTCTAAAATCTTTTATTTCCAGGAGCTGAAATCATCTGTTTAATGGCCCATTCTATGCTTAAAATCCTAGTCTTTGGAAACAGAGACAAAAAGTCATTATGAGCCCAGAAAAATTACAAAAATTAAAAAGAAAAAAAGATAGGAGAAACAGACACCAGTAATTATAAACAAGGGGGTTATTGTTTCATTCTGCATCAATAAAATAAATATTTTTATACTGTATCTCCAGATAGGACTGTATTTCTCCAAACATGGGAAACAAGGGAAAGACTAAGAAGAAATTATTGATACTTTGTGGTGTGATTGTCAAAGTAACCCACAAAACAAACATATTTGCAGATTTTTCTGGAGGCCAGACTTGCTTATCCTATTTTCTTTGTTTGAGATATTTCTGTTTGAACTAAAGTGGTCCTCTGGGGTATCTTGCTTGACCTCCAGCTGCCACTCCAGAAAGGAAGGGTTTGTGCCTGTAGATATGTCCCTGGGGATGGCTTTCACATTCTACGGTAATTTAGCTGCTTTGAGATACCTTTAGGCAACTGAGGCATGGGCTTGATGCCTGTGTTGGACCTCTATAAACATCAGGTATCTAAGCCTACAAACACTGGTGAAGTGGTTTAGCTCTCCTAAAGCAGACACTAGCTAAGATATTATTTAATCCATGGGGCACACTGAGGAAGAGCTCAGTCAGTTTGACATATATGGGTGGCAACTGCTAACTGAGATACAAATCCTGAGCCAAAATGTACCCCGACAGATCGTGATCTCATCACATCTGCCACCCCTATGAAGGTATCCTGAAGAGCTTTAGTTTGTTAGATGGCATGAAGAATCAACTAAATCAAGATTTAGGTCTTTACTGATGAAAATGTCTGACTCTCTCTTCTGTGTCTAGAAGCCCACAATTCTAGTAATTATTTAAAAGAGTATCAGTAGTCATTGATGAACAAGATGTCAACTGCATTGACAAAACGCAGTGAAAAATTAAATCTTATTCTTATATTTGTCTTTGAAAGACAGAATGTTCAGTCAGCCAAGAAATCCCACCCCAGTATCATTTATTATATACTAGTGCTATGCAATAATTCAGATTTTCAGTAGTTTCCTGACAAAGATTTCAAGAACTTTCAGTAGCAAAGTTTTTAAGGTGCCTTTCAAAATAGAATGACTGTAAAAATGAGTGTGTGTTGCTAATGACTATCTTATCATGCACATGCACTCACTCTTTTTTCCCCTCTTTCTTACATGAAATTCTTAAAAACTCCAGAGATGAGGAATAGAAATGTATTTTTTTGATTGTCTAATTGTGGTTCCAGGCAGAAACGTGTGCTGAAACCCCTGCATACAGATTGCAGATTTATTTCTCCCCTGTTCAGCTTGTGGCCACTTCACCTGCAGTCTTACACCTTCATTATTTTGGAAACAATTGTGTTGACAGTTTAAGGAATTTTCTCACTAAATCAGTCTTGTTTTGTTCACTGTCTAATAATTGTAAGTCTGATTATGCTATTTACAGCTGTTTCATTTCCTATTTTTTTGTAGTTGTCCCATTTTCTGCTTTGAAAAAACACTACGAAATCCTAAACCTGAATTTAACCTTGTGTGTTGCCTTTTTACTTATTAAGAGCTGTGTTTCAGCCTAGGCTGTTAATTCTATACCCAGTGCCTAGTAACTACCCTCACACATAGCTGTGATCGTTACATAAACAGACTCCCTGTCACGTCAGAACACTCCACAGCAGCAACATTTATTTGAGTCTGCCCATCAAACGGTGGCTGCATTCCTGGAGTGTCTGAAAATATACTCTGTATGGGGACAGTGCTTCTCATGCCTCTATGGAAATTGGTGTCTCCTGTTGCTTTTTAGCTTTCTGTCTCTACCTCAACTTTAGCTGTTTCCTTTTACCTTCCTTCACTCTCAAATCCTGTATGCTGCCAGTGTAAGTACTTATGTTTTCTCTCTCCCTAGTCTTTCACCGACCTGTCAAATTATACTGTAGACCAGATGTCAGCTACATAGTTTTTTGCAATAATGATCCCCATCTGAAGCATATACTTCTGTAAACTTCATCAGAAATCATGTTTTTACTGTGTACTTTTCTTCAAGCATCTAGAATGAGCTCTTTAAGAAGTGTTGGATATGTACTAGCAAAAATAGCTGTAAAGAAAAAAAAGGACTACAAACAGAAACTATTGCCAAATTGACTTTTTTTAAAAAAATTTTTATTTATTTCTATGTAGCTAGGCATATGTGGAGCTTTTTGATGCTGCAGTCCTCTTTAAGTGTATGCAATGGTGTTATATTTTAGTCGTACAGGATTAACCGTGGTAGCAATTTACCAGAAAGTTGTTACTGCTTTGAAGTTTTGCTGCAGTCGGTTTTTTTAATCTAACTACTAGAAGCAGTAGCCAGAACTGGGATCTCACCCTTTACTAGATCACATCATCTCATAGCCTTCTACCAACACTCCTCTTTGCATTTTCTTACTCTCTCTGATTCCTGGCTGAACAGTGGCTTATCTCCATCAAATGCCCATAGCAGGTTGGAGGTAAATGTTGCCTTCCTTCAGGCTCAGTGAGACATGCAATTACAAGCAAAATAATAGATTTTTTGCTATATGATTTGTTAAGAATCTCCATCTTCTAGTGTCACTAATAGAAGCATTATGAAATATTTAATTTCCAGTACATTTCTAAGCAGAACAGCATTCTCAGACTTGTGCCATTTCTTTTACTTAGTGTACTCTATAAGATTCTCAAGTACATTATGCCAAGCTATATTTCATCTTTTCAAGTGAAATGATGCTACATTTGTTGAAATGCATTCACTCATGGTATGAACACTCCTTCTGTAATGTATGTGAGTAGGGATAAGCCCAGCTCCATTGTCCTTCCCTCACCAGCACACAGGTAATAACTAATGATCTGTCAACAGTGCTAGGAAAATGCTTTAGAAATATAATCTTCTAGTTCTGGTGCCTTCAGCAACTTCAGATCAGGTCCTTGGTACCATAAAAAGTTGCAGAACAATATCATACTTCTTACTAATTATATCATAGGTTAGCATAAAAATTCCAAAGTTACTAAGTTTAACACAATGGATAAAACCATGCCTTCAGCATGGGACAAATGAGAAAGGCAGAATCTGCTTTTTACACTTAGAAAAGAAACTTTGAAGTAATTATTAAAAGCTCACTGTCAAGATCAGATTGATGGTCAGAGCTAGTCCAATAAGCAAAGATAGTGACAGGTGTTATCAAGAAAAGAAGAGGCAACAAATCAAATATATTATGCCACTGCCATGCTTGTTATGTGCAGTTCTGGGCTGAAAACAGTTATAACAGAACTTGAACTGACAAAGAGAAGAGTGAAGAGAAATATGGAAGAATGTTGCAAGGAAAACTGAATAAAGCTTGAAAAGGAGACAACTGAATGGGAAAACATAAAAATTTGTTGTCATGTGATGTGCAGAGAAGATAAGAAGGAAAAAGTGTTAATTTCTAAGGAAAATGTTCATTTTTTCCTTAGAAATAAGTAGAGAGAAAATAAGACAATGCAAGGCAGCAATTTAAATACATTGAAAGCTTTACTTTTCCATATAATACAGTTAATGGTGAAACTCAGGATAATGAAAAAAAATATTTTCATAGTCTTTCACTAAGCAGCCTCAGTATGTTAATGCTGGAAATATGATACTGGACTAAAAAATAAATTTATCTTTAATCTTTTACTGTGTCAGTGACTTTTCAAAGCATAGATGCAGTCTGTAGAAGTAAAAAGACCACAAGTTCTCAGCTACTAAGAAGAACACGGTGAGGGAAGTAGCTGGATTCCGAATAAGCTGTGGCTGTCTGTCCTGTTGAAATAAAAGAAAATGCTGTCAAGATCAGAAAATTATTGCAGGTACAAATGAGAAAGGGCATTTCCCATGTTTTCAACAACTTGTCAAAACCCAAAAAGTTATAATCATAGGGACAGTTCATGCTGATTGTCTTGTTCATGTTTTACTTAACTGGTTATATATAACTCACCAAGAATTGAAAGGGAGTGAATGTGCAGTACTAGCAATGACACTCCCTGAGGGGAAAAGAGAACTTGAAATGAACTGAAATGAGGCAGAATGGAGTCAGGAAAAAAAAGGATGTGAGTGTGGGAATCAATGCTCTCTTCAGAAATTTTCAAGGAAGGATCTTACCTTCCTCCAGCTTCACAGTTGCACAGTATTTTTGGAGATGCTAGCAACTGTTTTCCTCTTTCATTGTTACTTTTGGTAATATTAGAGGGTTGTTGCAGTATGCTACATCTATATTTTCCTTCTCTGCCATTGGATGTTCTGTTTTGTTTTTTACTGACATAAATTCACAGGTTTTTTATTTTAATTCTCATTCTGAGCACAACAGATGACTTGCTAATGTGTGGAAAAGCATTACCTAGAATTAATATGATTGCATTCATGTCATCCCCTACCGTGTTCTTGTTAGCCCTTGTAAATTTATACTTATTTTGGACTGACCTTTTCTCTAATTGAACAGGAGAGCATGAAGAATAGCTAGGTTCTAGAATAATGCCTTACTATTGTAAACAAAAATATAAAAAAAAGGAAAACCTTCTATAAGAAACGTCATTTCTTGGATAATACATATAGTCAAGACCCTGGCCCTTTTCCAAGAGCAGTTTCTGCTTTTGTGTCTGTCCTAAAATTTCTTTTAACATGCATGTGTTTAGAAAACACATTGATTGAGGAGATATTTATTTTCTTTCTCTTCTGAAATATTGCCTACTGTCATTCTGAGCTGATACAAAAGCTATGTGCTTAAACTGTACTGATTGTTGCATTCCTTTGAGAAGGTAGGAACTGCTGGACTGGATCAGGACTAGGAGAACGCTTTCATTTCTGCCTGTGATTTGTTGCAAACAGTGCAAAAGAGCATTCCAAAAACCTCAGCCTGCAGGTGTAAGGTGGTCTTCATGCTAATCCTTATTACTAAAGTTTGTTTCAGAGTGTAGGATTTTATATCCTCTCCTCCTTTTAAAAATTCTTTTTAAATTGATTTTTGCCTATGAAGCCTCAGCTCTGCCTTGTAGTGTATTCAAATGTAGAGCTGTGTCTGTCCTAAGCTTCATTCAGGTCAGTGGAGTTCAGCAGAAGGGCACATTGTGCATTTGTACAGCTCTGGGTACAGGATGGCAGCACCTCCTCAGATCAGTTCTTTCAGTGAGAGCTGCAGTTCATGCTAGATGTGCCTCTGCTGGAAATGTTATTCTCTTGCCTAAAAGTTATTAATCTCTGACAGGCACTACTGCTGCTGATGTGAGGTTTTGTCCCCCATATGCTGTATAACATTGAAGCAGATTAGTGTATTATGTGGGGTGAGCAAAGAGGTCACCCTATCTGACCTAAACAGGTGTACCTAGGAAAAGCTAATATTAATCCATCTCCAACCCTGGTGAGAACTCAGGATTTGCAACACCACCAACTTACCAAATGGGACTAGAAGGCATTTTGCTTCTACCCCCCTTTCTTGCTGTTGTCTCTGTGGGTGGGAAGCATTAAAGATGCTACTGCAGCATCCTGGGACAAGAATTTTGTGAGGCAGCCCAGCAGTAGGAAGTTGCCTTCAATCTTCACATTTGGAAAAAGAAAAAAAAAAAAATCATTTTATTGTCTTATGTATCTGCTTAAAATTTGCAAGAGCAGAGCTCTAGGATGTGTTTCAGCTTTGTAGCTCATTAGTCAGGGGGAGATGCAAAGTGGCAAATCATGTAACATTTACATTCTTGTTTCAATTTCCAGGAAGAGGCATGCAATATTACAGTCACAACTCGGAGTTCCATTTAATTAATGCCACTCGCCTAGCCAGTACTCCTAAAGCAAAAAAACCAGCACAAGCTTAAGGGAAAATATGGGTTCTCAGCAGCTTTCTGAAATGATCTACCAAAACATGGATGATATGCAAGCAACAGGAGCCCCAGGATCCTAAAGCTGCTGAGGAAGTCAGGGTAAAGGAGGAGTTTGCCTTGGTTGATGAGGGCTCAGTTAAGGATCAGTTACTAATCTGGATATTCATAGATCCATGTGTCCTGATGGGATGCACCCATGGGTGCTGAGGGAGCTGGTGGATGTCATTGCTAGGCCACTCTCCATCATCTTTGGTAAGCTGGTAACAGGAGAGGGGCCTGAAGACTGGAGGAAAGCAAATGTCACTCCAGTCTTCAAGAAAGGCAAGAAAGAGGACCCAGAAAACTACAGACTGGTCAACCTCACCTCCATCCCTCAAAAGGTGATGGAACAACTCCTTCTTGGTGCTGTTACAGGTACATCAAGGACAAGAGGCTTTTCAGGCTTTACTTAACATGGCTTTACCAAGGGGAAGTCATGTCTGACCAACCTGATAGCCTTCTATGCAGCTATAACCAGGTGATGGATGATGGCAGAGCAGTAGACAGAGTTTATCTTGATTTCACTAAGGCATTTGGCACCGTCTGCAACAGCATTCTTGGAGCTAAATTGAAGTGTGTCCTGGATGACTGTGTAGTGAGGTGGATTGGGAGCTGGTTGAAAGATAGAAGCCAGAGCACCGCAGTCAATAGGATGGTGTCTGTTTCTAGTGGAGTTCCTCAAGGATCAGACCATTCAATGTGTTTACTGATGACCTGGATGAGGGAATAGAGTGTTCTATCAGCAAGTTTGCTGATAACACAAAACTGGGTGGAGTGGCTGACACCCCAGAAAGCTGTGCTGCCATTCAGAGGGACCTGGACAGGCTGGAGAGTCGGGCACAGAAAAATTTCACAAATTCCAACAAGGGCAAATATAGAGTTTTAAATATGGGAAAGAATAACCCAAGGTACCAGTATAGGTTGGGGACTGAGCTGTTGAAGAGCAGCACAGAAGAAAGGGATCCAGGAGTTCTAGTGGACTGAAAGATGACCATGAGCCATTGATGTGCCCTTGTGGCCAAGAAGGCCAAGGGCATCCTGGGGTGTGTTAGAAGGGGTGAGGTTAGTAGGTCGAGAGAGGTTCTCCTCCCCCTCTATTCTGCCCTGGTGAGGCCACACCTGGAATATTGTGTCCAGTTCTGTGCCCCTCAGTTCAAGAAGGACAGGGAACTGCTTGAGAGAGTCCAGTGCAGAGCCACAAAAATGATTAAGGGTGTGGAACATCTCCCTCATGAGGAAAGACTGAGGGAGCTGGGGCTCTTCAGGTTGGAGAAGAGGAGAATGAGGGGTGACCTCATCAATGTTTACAAATATGTAAGGGGCGACTTGCAGGAGGCTGTTGTAAAGCTTTTCTCAGGGGTTATTAACAATAGGACAAGGGGCAATGGTTATAAATTGGAGCATAGGCAGTTCCATATTAATATTAGGAAGAATTTTTTCACCATGAGGGTGACAGAGCACTGGAACAGGCTGCCCAGGGAGGCTGTGGAATCTCCTTCCCTGGAGACATTCAAAGACCCCCTGGATACATTCCTACATGACCTCCTGTAGGTGACCCTGCTTTGGCAGGGGGGGTTGTACTTGATGACCTTCAAGGTCCCTTCCAATCCCTTACGTTCTATTATTCTGTCACCTGCAGCACATAGGCACAACACAGGTTCAAATAGATCAGCGTGGGATGTTGAGCTCTTCATTTTTTCATAGTTGCCTGCCAACTTGTTGCATGTGTTTACAGAGCACATTTTGCTTGTGTGAAGACTGAAGATTAAATTCTTAATTTTAATGCAGCATATATTTTTGAGTGCCAGCATTAGTTGCCAAAGGAATGACCTCAGCAGTGGTTAGTCCACTATTACTCTGAGTAAGATCAGGCAGATGATGATTAAAATCATGGATCAAAACCTAGTATAACAGAAATAATTGAACTTGACATTTTCATTCAGTGTACATGGATTTCTGTCACACAGATATTTTTTCAAAATATCTCATACCTCATTCCTTATGAGATATGGTAAATGTCAAGACAATTGAAGTAAGTGCTTTAATTTTAGAAGATATGCTATAGCTGTACAGTGTAAGTGTAGCAGAAATATTGCCGTAGCACACTAAATCTGACTGCATGGTTACAGGCATCTCTCCTTTAAATATATAAATAAGAGAATTAAACTTTAAAAAAATAAGTGTCCTCATAATTTTTGTCTGCCCCAGGAGTGCTAAAATCAAGTAGACATGGGAAAGTCAGGAAAGATCTGAATATCAGACAACATTTGCTGAAGACAAGAAATAGACATATGCTATAACTCCTTTTATTTTTTCTTTGGAAATATATATTCATTTTTACAAGTATAAGTCTTCTGGAAGCTTATTCTGGTACCTGGCTTCACCAGAGAAAGTTCTATTTGTTTCAAACAGCAGCATATAGTATAGTCTCCTTTTTCCTTTATATTGGTATAAACCGTAGAATTCTTCTGAGATATTAAAATGTAGAAGGATCTGGAACACTTGTGTTTTTTCTTTTCTATTGAGCTGGCTACATTTGTTCAAGTCTGACATAATGAAATTGTTCATAAAAAGAAAGTTCTTGCCTAGAATTACTTTTGTTGAAGTACACAGTAAGAGGCTGCTTGATAATAGTGCTTCTGTTTGGAAAAGAAGCAAAATAAAATCAGATATTCTTGATCAGGTACTTCAGGATTTTTTTTATTTGTGCTTCACCACATCATTTTTCTACTATCTTAAGCAAATGTTGTAGACTTCTAAATAAGTAATATTGCTCAGAATCTTGGATTTATGTTCAGTGATCTCTCTGTTAGACTACTTAAGGTTAAAATCAAGACAGAATATCTGCCTTTCTAGCCAAATTTAATTTTGCTCTCTGTTTCTCTGCTTGGAAAGATAGCTCGAGCTGGAGGTGATACAAATTAATGAATGGTTGATTCCATTCAGAAGGATTAGCTTTTCCCCACATGCAGGGAAGGAGGATTGCCTTCTAAGCAGAAGGATAAGGAGATGAGCTCAGATGAGGTCTAGTATCCAACCTAGATAAGGTCTGAGCAGATTACTGTGTTGTCATAGTAAGAATGTAGTGTAGTACCATTGGTAATTGGTAATTGGTTTACTAAAAATACTAACAGCAGAAAAATTTTCACTATAACTGAGCTACAAGTTACGTCTTTCCTTGCTAACGTATTCATTAGAAAGATCATGAGGAACATTGAATTAGAAATTAGAACAAGAGCTTTTATTCTTCTTCCTCTACCTTTTCAATTATAGGAATAATTTATGACTCATTAAATGTTACCCTTATTTGATTAGACTGCAGTCTCTCTTGACCTAGCAGCATTTAAAGCATCCAGTTAAAGTGTTAAATATTAATGGCCGTGCTGGGTATGATTTCAGACTTCTCTAAATTTTTGGCATAAGTTTATTTTCCATTTAGAGGCAAGACAAAACAGCTGTGACATAAAAGTATTTTTGATACTGTTCAAAATATATTTGAACAAGTGGCCTGTTGATTTAAACATAACAGAAAAGCCCCATTAATTGACTCTGTGAAGAATACTTGCATAAACATTAAAATAATTCACTATAAGTAATAGATTAAAAAAAAAATTGACCTGAGAGTAGACTACTGTTTAAAAATTCCACATGCATTATATTTTCAGAGATATTTACCCATTCCAGTATTCACACTTGCCTTCCATTGTCAGCATATCATTTTAGAGCTAGCATAGTTCAGTTGTTTTTTTATTCACACTTGTGAAATACAAAATTTTTGTATTTTTTCAACTCTGTCATCAGCTAAAATCCTCTTTCTGTACAAACTGTGATGTACTTTTTTTTCTGAAGTTTTCTGGTGCTTTGAATGCAGAAAGTAAATTAGAGATACTGCTTTAACCTGAATTCCACTGGGAGAAGTCCTTGAACTTATGAGAAAAAGAGTCATCTCAGTCGTGACTTTCCATGTGCAAAGCTAACATGCAAGGTAATGAAAAAAAAACAATGAAAAAATGTATGATGAGGGAGACTATAAGCCAGAATACTCAGCAAGACAAACCTTACTGAAACTTCCAGGTACCTGAGCCATTTTTAAAGCTGAGCTCCTGCCTGCCACCTTCAAATAGCTCCTTCCAGATGTTTAAAGTCTTTGGAGCACTTCCTTAATTCTCCTGACAAAGTTTTAAGCTTCACTGGCTCACTCTCTCCTTTTCCTGCAAAAATAAATCCAGTGCAATACAAGCTGTAATAAAGTTATGTATGAAGCACAAGGAGTTGGCACTTCAGTGCTAAAGGCATCATGTGCCATTTATTTCACCACTTTATGTTCAGTGTCAGAATAGTTTGGGGAAAAGGGGATGCACAAGACAGCCTTGTTTGTAGTAAATGTAGTAAATGTAACCATAACCAGCAGATGGCATTGCATTTATCCAAGCTGTCATTTATATTATGGATTACAGTGTCTTTAAAAAAATATGAACTCTTGAATAAATCACGATCTGTAACAGTTCAATACAACATTGCTAATTACTCTCTGGAAAGTTAGTACTAAAATAAACTTAATTTTATTATGCCTCCTTCCTTATTCCTCTCAGATATATTTAAAACACTGTAGATTTTTTTTTTCAGGAGGACTTTCTTGATTTCTAGGCTTAGAAGGGCAATGAATGAGTGATTCTCCCAACACCAAATAATGAAGGAAACACCTTAACAGCAGTAAATAAAGTCTCCCAATTTCACTGGCATTAATAAGAGTATAGTAATTTGATCCCCCAACAGCCTCCATGAAAAATTTGCCTTTCTTTTCTATTTTATATATATCAGATAGCTTTGCTACCTGTCCCTTTCTTTACAATTAGTAAACCTTTTTTTCTGCACTGATCTATTCAAACATCTAATCTCAAACAAAGACCATCTTTCTGCTTTTATTCAGCTAGAAAAATAGTATTTGATGGTGACTGGGATCTTTTTTTCCTGTTTTTGAGTCGTTCAATAGATAACTCATAAAAGAGTATGCATATTTTCAATAACTGAAAATACTCTGGCAAGGCACACTATGAAAGTGCTTTTTAATATAAGTGGTAAAAACCTTAGAAAGTCTCCATTGTACTGACACACAGCACAGTCAGGAACCACTGTTTATAATTTCAGTTTTCAATAGAAAAAACCCTCAAGGCAGATTTGATTTGATCAGACAAAGCTGATAATTTTCGTAGGTTTTTTCTTCCTTTTTTGTGTGTGGATTATCTTATTTACACTTTTCATGTTAGCTTTAATTATAAAGACAGATTTTGTGTTTAATTGTAAATGAACTGTGACATGCACTCTAAAAGGGCAACTTGAGAGCATAAAAGATTGTAGGTATACGAGTTCTTCCCTCTTTTACTAGATATTTTGTAACTTCATTATAAGCATTAGGGTCTTTTGGTTAATGGCAGAGAAGCTGCACTTGTCATATGCAAAATAACTTGGTACTGCAATGTTTTTTGGTTTGTTTTTTTCTCTCCAGTGGATGTCTCTGTTTATTTGATGTACTGCTAGGAGAGTATGAAGGGATGAAACTTCTGTTTGCATTCTGACGTTTTGTTGGTGTATGGTTTCTAACTATAATGACTGATACATCTGGAGGAATTGAAATTTTTCAAAGCTTACCCTAGCTACCTTGTAACTTTTGTTTTGCATATATTTTCAAAAGCATTGTTAAAATAAGGTAGAGTTCCTCAGGTAAAGGTCAGCAATACAATATACTTATATAGGAATGACCTGTCATATATATGAAAGTGATTACAGCTGAAGATTAATAGCAGCTGAAAGTATCTCATGGCATGGAAAACAACTCAGATCTGATGGACATGCAAACTAATTTCAGGGCCTTCAATGGTGACATAAAGAATGGTTTATTTGGAATTGCTGGAGAACAACAAAACCCTGATGCATGTATGTGACACCATACCTGAGCTGTGCACACGCATGAAGGATCCAGCATCTGCTGTCTGTGTTGTTATTGCACATGACAAGAAACCTAGATAAATCTTAGTTTCCTAAGTATTCCCCCTGGTCAGTGACTTAAGCCTTTTCAGAGAATCATCTTGGGTCACTTCTTTGTCCATTCTGATGCTGGATATGTGTGTGATATAATTGCAAAGGAGACATGACACATGATACTGTCTCTGTGTGCACACATTGGGGTCTGCAGTATGCTTCAAAGCACAGGCAACCCCTGAGCCTGTCTCATGCACTGAACTGCTCCAGAAATTATTGCATGAATCAGAGATTTAACATTCATTAATAGAGGTGCACTTCTAGGTAATGTAAACCTTTATACCTGGGAAATGCAGATACAAAATTTCTTATCAGAATGATATTTTTCTCATTCCCTCCCCCATTTCTCTGTGTGAAAATAGTAATTCATAATGCACATTATTATCCAGGCTGTTTGAAAGTGTCTATTTTATTGTCCTATAGCCTATGCAGAGTATGCTTGCTGGAATATATATATATATATGTATATATATATATATATATATCAGAATTTTAATTTTATTCAAACCTCATTCTATATAGACATAATTAAAAACGTCATTGTCTTTAGATTACTAAATTATTTTACAATTGAATAAGAGAGGAGTTGTACTGTGATATTGCAAAAACATACATAGAGAAAAATCTGCACGCACCCTTCAAGTCCTGTTCCTTTTTCTGTAGTGTGAAGCAGTGTCATGACACTCTGGATGGCAATATGTTAATAAACTTCCAAGTGAAATGGAAATTCTCAGTACCAAAGAAGAAGGAACCCAAGCAAGAATTACTGAAAAATTTGAAAAAAAAATAGAAAAAATATATTCTACTCAGTTTTGTATTTTCCTAGATATATCTTAAACTCTCAGGAAGCCTTTCATGTAACCCAGATTCTGAGGGTTCATATAACTCACATTAAGAAAGTGATAGAAATTTAAGCAGATTTTATGAACTTTTGTTTGTCTTATATACTTGATATGTAAGCCATACATATCTACATATATGAGGAAATTGCTGACCAAAATCTTTCATGCCACTGAATTTTTCATGTGGGTTTTTGTTGGGTTGGTTCTGGGGGTTTTTTTTTGGTTTGGTTTGGTTTGGTTTCAGTTTTGGTTTTTTGTTTGTTTGGTTGTTTTTTTTTGTTTGGTTTGTTTTTTTTTTCTTTCATTTTGTTGGGTTTGTTTTTTTTTCATTTTACTGACTTTTAAAAGTGCTGTCATGTGAAGAAAAGTTTCTCTGGCCTCTTTGGAATGTTTTGTATTGATCAACCTTCAGTCATCCATTCAGTAACTGAAAAAAAAATAATTGGGCAGTGACTCTGGAAACTTGCCAATGTTTGAAAAATACAAAAGAGAGAGCTTTTTCTCTCCTTCTAGTCATGTAATTATGATGGGCTAAAAGGGCTCAATACAACCTCACAGTACTACTTATTTTGATAAGTTGCAATTTTGTGAACGGTGTCTTTATGCAGAATAGGCAAATCAACGGACCCAGTACTGCACTTAGTATCTGCTCTGCTATAGGAATTAGATGAGGAGGTTTGGCAGGCTCCAGAAACAGGGCATTTATTCATTTGACTTTCTTAACATGCTGTGATATCATATCACATCTCCCTTTCTCCCCCCACTTATCTAAAACGTTTTAAAAGTCTGATGATTGGCATGGATAAATTAATCACACCTTAGGATGAAAGTCTGCTGCATTTTATTTTTATTATTGCAACACATGGTTGAGAAGCTTTGAGATCCTGCAGAAAGGCAAGCAGAACAACAGCTAAAGAAACAGAAAAAAATGAGAAAGTGCTGAAAGCACTGCTCTTGAAAAAAGTACAAAAATAAGTAAATGTCAGGAACTGGAACAAATAGTCCTGTGGCAACAGGAGAAATAATAAAATGGGTTTCAGTGAGCAGAAGACATATTTAGAATTAAAAAATGTAGATATATTAACTGGACCTACGGATATATAAAGTATATATTCATGCAGATCTCAGGACAGAAATAGATTGGATTCTATGTCATCACTTTAATGGCTTTATTTAAAAAAATTGAAGTTAGTGCTAGTAAAAAAGATAAATTTTAAAAGTAGGCTCTGCAAAATCATATAACTTCAGCTGGCACTAAAGCACTTAGAATATTTGCTTACTGGCTTTTTTTTACTCCAAGGGAAATATCTGATTTAATCTATCCATGTCCTAAGAGTTCAATTCAACCAGAATCTGTAATGAGTAATGAAATATTCTGTGTATGTTTAAGTGGATGAGTCTGACAACCTTCCTCTTCAGATAATGGTCTGTTTTATTATTGAGAAGGACAAACTGTTTATTCTCAGATTTTGCTTTCAACAGTTTTTAATTTCACAAAACATAGACAGCATGCACAGAAAAGTTATGTTGTATTTGCTTTTGCCTTGCTTAAGTTCATGTTGGAAAGCTTTGACTAAAACTGTTGTGTTTCTGTGAATGTCTTTGTGAAAAAAGAGTCTTAGCTGTTAGAAATATTCTTTAAACTCTTTCCAATTGCTTTTATTCTTAAAATATTGCCCAATAGTACCCCATTCCTCTTAACTCTACTCCCTCACAAAATCAGTGTTCCTTTACCTCGCTGCCCCCTAGGGAAATGCCACCTACCCACATCTCTATCCACTGCCTCCTGGTGGTAATTTTTGTGGGGGTTACTCTACTCATTCTACCCTGTTATGCTGTTCCAAAGCTGAGAAAGACCAGGGACCTAAACTGCAGCTCTGTGAATTACTGGTGCCACAACAGACCCAGTTTGCATATGAGACCAATTGGGAATTTGTCTAGTTGATAACCAGGTGAGAAATTTGGTTAGCATTTCATTAGCTTTAAGGTGTGATATCCCTTGACTGTGAGGTGTAATGCCTGTTTCTATGGATACATTTTTGGTCACAGATAGGTAGCTAATTTATTACAATTGTAAAAAAAAACCAAACAAAACAACAAAACTTAGACAAAATTTGCCACAAGAGGCTATAAATGAAAATAAGTAATTGTGCTGAGGGACAAAGTTTTGGCATGGATCTGACACTTGCTAAGAGTCAAAAATGCAGCTGCATTTGCTTGCTCAACATGAGGTGAAGAATCAGTGCTTCGAAGGGCATTGAAACCTTCAAAGTGACTTCAAGAAGCTAGCTCAATATAAGACCATAATACATTAATTTTGGGTAAATGCAAGAGAATTACAGCTGTATAAAGGGCTTTTGACTAGATAGATTTTTTTTTTTTTTTTTGTTACTTAAAAAACCCCTTCTTGAGATTCTGACTACTCATGGCCTGGAAAAGTGGTCTGTGAGGTGAGTGGGGAACCATCTGAACCCCAGAGGGTAGTAGTGAATAGTCTGCACTCCAACTGGCAACAGGTCACAAGTGGAGTCCCCCAGGGACTGATATTGGGCCCAGTCCTGTTTAACATCTTCCTTAGTGACCTGGATGATAAACAAAATATGCAACATAATGATAATTTCATTATGTTAGCCAGTGGTAGAGTGTTAAGTGAGCAGCTGAATGTGATTTAGTTTTCTGCATTGAAAAAGCCTTGACATGGCTTAGCAGTGGCCAGGGGTCAAGGCTTGACCTAACCAATTTTAGTAACAAAGATGTCAAGATCCCAAGAGAGTGTTTTTGTTGCTGCTAATACTTTACCTATTAAAATATACTTATTTTAGGTATTTTAGGTATTTTAGGTATTTTAATATACCTATTAAAAAATACTTTTTCAGAATAGAAATAGTCTAGGAAAACAATGAATTTTGATTGGTTAGGTCAGAAAAAATATTTGTGACAGTACTGAGAAATAAAATATAATGCTAAAAGCACTTTTAAATTTTGCTAGATTGCTTTTAATTGTACTTTTTCCTTTTCAGCATTTAGAGGACTTGGAAGAAATTTAGTTTTCCTTGGAAGGTGTAGTTTAATCATCTCCGATAGATTCTTACTTAAATTCTTAAATATAAGCTAAAACCTTTGTGCTTTTTTATTTCTAATCTGAAAGTATGTGTCTGCTCATTACAAAAGAATAAATAGTGGTAAATAAATAAATAGTAGCAGATAAAATATATTTCATACAAAACTTCCATGAAAATGGAGTTTACCTTCAAGGAAACTATGATACATTGCTCATGAAAATCATCTACCAATCCTGTCCCATTCAATTGCTAAAATATTTTTTTTATGTTTAAGCAGTTAATTATCACAATGTATTGTGTTTTATAGGTCACAGCCTATCAGTTATCACATTTTAATCACAAGAGAGAATCCCACTCTAGTACGGCTGTAGACGTAAACATCTTTTTGTTAGATTGTAGCTATAACTTTCTTTCTCTTTAGTTAAGGAGATCTTTCCAATTTTAACTGAAATAAAATGTGTTGGAATTTCATAGGAAGTGGGTGGGACTTCCAAAACTAAACTCTTCTTCTGAGCATTCAGTATATTATATTCATATAAACACTTTTAAAGAAAAAGGTAATCAGTAGCAACCATCCTCTAGAAATTAAGGTTGAAAAAAAAAATATTACAAATTCAAAACAAATTCTTTTTCAGGAGCTTAGTTTCAGCATTCTCAGTAAGTTATGCTCTGTTTGGTTCATTATCTGGCTTTCTTGTTCCTGGTTGGTTCTTGAATCCTTAGACTAATGTTCCTGACAAGCTCAATAAAGGGTTAAACAGAGCTTTGGCCTGACACAGTGCAGCCATCCTTATGGATGAAGTACTATTTTTTAATGAAAACAACATATTTACTTGTAAATATTTGTCCTAATAACTACTCTCAAAAGCTTTATAAAGGCTAAGGCATTGTGTTTGAGTGCTGGTTTGTACAAAGAGATTATGTATCAAAAGGCTTAATTTTGCCAAACCATAAACCTCCTTGCTGATGTTCCTATATTTTACACTAGGAAAAGGAGAAATTATGATAAACTAAGAAATATCCTACAAAACTTGGTTTTATAAATCTGAATTGAGGCTAACATACCTGACCTGACAGTCTCTTCCAGTTTAGATACTGCAAAACTAAAATCAACTTGCAAATTCTGTGCATCTTAAACACACATCTTAAAATACAGAAGAAAAATTAATCTTGAAATGTTTTACAGATCAACTAAAGATCTTTAGATCATTACAGATCTACAGATCTACATATCTAGATATAGATTTCTGCATAAGAAATGAAGTGACAGTAGATGGTTAAGCTAATTCTTGGTTCTGTTACTTTTAATTAGCCAGTAGAAACTACCAAACTGTATCAAATTAATAGTGTAATTACTCTTCTGTTATGTTTAATGTTGCCTACATGTTTTCAAGCATTTCTTCCAAAAACTTAGATAATTTACAGTAGATAAATGTGAAGTTGTCTCCACTTTAAACTTAAACTTCTTATCTCCAGATTTCTAGAAAGTCTTTAGGCAATAGATTCGGAGATTATACTACATAAAACCCTCCAACACCATTTTTGTCTAATACTTCTTTTGAAAACAGTCCATGAGATAAATATGCATTCTGGGTAGTCCTGCAAGGGTTTGCAAGAGGCAAAGCCAAATACGTTCTTTCCTGAGCCCTCTTCTGCTGTGCCTAAGTGGTCAGAACACTTCTGGTGCTGGGGCAGAGACCAGCAGTGATATTGCCCAACATATGTATGTGCACATTCACACATGCATAGTGTAGTTGGGCAGGATCTTTTCCCCTTACATAGCTGTGTGCTTTAGCTTGAACAGCCCCTCCAAAATGTTGGATTTTGTGTCAAAAGTTCTCTAATATGATAATTGTCATAGAAGGAAGAGCAGAAAAGATGCAATACTGCTAGAAAAGCGTTCTGTATTATTCCTCTTTGTGCATATCAAACTGATATGTATTAAAGTGCTGTTGTTTTTATTTAGGTCTTTTTGGTTATGTAAATTCTTTTCCTCTCTTCAAAATTTCACAATGCTAAGTAATTACTAGGAGGTAAAGAACTAAGGAGTAGATCGCCACCTCTACCCTTCTCTTTCAAGCCCTCAAAATTTAATTGTGAAACTTCGTAGCCCTTTGCAATGCCTAGTTTGTCTTTTTGGCTCTTTTCTTCTAGAATAAATTCTTTCCATTTTTATGCAGGACATGGAAAAGAAAACACATTGCTAGTTAGTGTGGAAATTTGAAGGGCTTTTTTTTTGCTATAAAGAATATCAGGCAGAGTCAGGTTAAGACTTCTCAGAAGTGAAGCTGCTGGGAAATTTTCTGCTCAGAGAAAAAGGAAAAAATCAAAATCATTTACAGGCATTAAATGGTGCAGCTGTAGCATGGCAGATGTGGAATCAAGAGAGAAGTCAAGGAGGTCAGGAGCAGGTCAGTAGGAAAAGTCTGGAAATGGATCACTGCAGTTTCAAGCGGTGTAGCATGGTTTAGCACAGGGCAGAGAGGCTGAGGATCAATGGAACTTTGTAGCATCTAGCATTGGCCAATGTGGTCTTGCTTTTCACAGGTTGCTGTCAAAAAAAACGAGATTCACACTGCTCTGAATAAGGGAGAAGGTAGAGATATCTGCTACTTGGTGCTGTTAGCATGTGAGACAGACAACAGTGAGTCCTGTTATGGCCCATCGGAATCTGCCTGGTCCCATCTGCAATAGCACTGCTTTATAAAATGTTTGCTTTGCTTACACCCAAAGCTTTGCTTTCTAACTCCTGAGTGCAGGAAAGAAAACCATATAGTTACTAGTAATTGCTTAGATATTATTGATTTGAAAGGTTTTAAAAATTATATTTAAAAGTCAAGAAACCAAATATGTCCATATTCAAGACTGTGGCAATATGATATGCTCCGTGTTCTTTCAGCATCCCCAGTCTTGTACTTGTTTATCTTCTGTCCCTATACATAGGCTACTTATATGTTTTAGTACCAATACAAATCCCAAAGATAAAATTCCTGGAATTCTGCTCTCAGTTGGAGTTGATACAAATTAGTTCTTAGTATCCATTTTGAAGAAGAGATGTTAATTTTATGTTACTTACCCACTCAGTTGCTATGACAGAATAGAAGGACCCCATTTAAAATGCAGAGATCCATTTGTGTCATTTTGTACCCATTTGCTTGCTACAGCTTTTTTAAGTAGTCAGTGTTCTAATGGCCTGACTGAGCTTAATCATCCACGTTTCATTTGATTTCATTAAGCCTTATGTCAGTGAGACAGAGTGTTAGCATATTGCTACACCAAGCATATTCAAAATATATCATCTATCAAATTAAGAAAAAAATCACTAATTGAAGTAAGAGAGCTTGGTTACTTGAGATCAAAATAGGTATAACATACGTCTATATGTACACATATGAATATATGGATAATTCCCACAAATGTATTTTTAAAAACAAGTTTGCAAATAAATTAATCTAATATGATGGCTGGGTTCCATGTGTGATAGGTAAATAAATGTAAAAAACCCCAGTATTTCCAAAATATATGAAAAAAAATGGGCATTGTCCACAGCAAACAAAAATGTCTTCCATACCAGAGTTTGAAAAATTGAAATTCTTTTCAAATCGTGTCTTCATTTATTTAGGGAAAGTGTACACAACCAAGTGACTGTTTTTACTACTATTAGAAACAAGGAGATCATGCTAATGCCATGAAAGGCCCTGTGGTATCCCATATACCCAAAGTGTTCCTCTCGTGTGAGTTTCTCAGTGACTAAACAGTCTGTTTAATCAGTATATATACACACTTTTTTAAAATAGACTTTCAGTACAAAATACATTGTTTTTATTTTCTCTACATATTATCTGTATTTCAACAGAAGTTTTTGCAGGTGCCTCCCTGGCTTCTTTTAGAAATGGAAGATGTTCTGCCAAAATTTAAAAAATCTAGCCAACAGAGACTGGTGACATCAACAGTTATGACATGTAAAGATATTTGTTTACAGTGGGGGTTAATTGTTAGAGCTCCTGCTGAATTGGAAACCAGAATTAAAGCTTTGCTTTCACTGAGGTTATTGTGCTTAGAGAAAAAAATGATTAAACTATAAAAAATATTTCTGCATGAAGTTAAAACTTCTATCCTAAGTTCTGGGTTCATATTCTTTGTTTTGTTAATATTCCTTGCTAAAAATAGTAAATACAGTTTCTTTTCTTGGTTAATTTATACAAAATTTTTTGACAAAGTGTCGTGTGCTCGGATTCTCCTCTTGCTCCACTCAGTACTTGAGCTTGGGAATAGTTCAGGTTCCAAGTCCCTTTTTTTTTTCCAGTTCTGCCACAAGAAGCACATTTATGTTGCTATGTCAGTGCAGAACTTGAGTGAGAACAGTAAATTAGACCCAGTGGAAATGTGTCTAGACATCAGAACTGGAGATCACAAGGAAAGGAACCTTCATCAGCCATTGAATTCACCATCGAAGGAACAAAATAAAAACCCAAAGTCAGATGACATGACTCTGGGTCTTCACTAATTGCTCATAACAAGTGCACAAAGGAAACCCTTGAAAGGGACTTCTGTGTATCAAATATTCTCACAGTGGCTTATAAAGAAAATAGAGCAGAGGATCACTGCCACTATATCATGAATATTGTCTTTCAAGTTCACAGTTTGATCCTTTTTTCTCCCTGCACTTCCCTGAAAATATTTGTCTCTTGCATTATGTGTTTTTCTCTTGGAAAATGCGTTTTTAGTCTTACACAGATTTGATACTTAGGTGGAAAGGGAGCTTGCATTTTGTAGAGAGCTGAGAGCATGTAGGTATATTAACTTTAAGGCATATTCCCCAGTAAACTGAATTAAGATTTTGACATAGCTGTCAAAATATTTTACACAAGATTAAAAAAATTACTTTTTTTTAAAGTAAAAGTGATTTGGTGTGTAATCTGTTGTTTGTTTTCTTTCTCTCCTTGTTTTTCCTTAATTTTTGTTCCTGTGTCTCTCGCTTTTTGCTTTCTTAACACCCAGTGTGGAATATGTGAAATAAAAAATTAATGCTTATCTCTAGCGATCTCTTCCTCTTTTAAGCATGCTGTACCAATTTCAGATCTTTTAAGTAACCAATATAAAAAAAGAAAAAAAAAGCTATGTTCATTCTCTCCCGCATTTCCCTGTGTCTCCCTCTCCCTGGCTGCCTAGCTGAATAACTCAGCTCCATTAACTGTGGCAACTACATCAGCTGCAATGGGACATTTAACAACCAGGGCATATTTTGGTACCTATATTAGCCAAATAAATTTAGTTCCACACTGAATATGTGAAATGTTTACAGAGTTCTTGATACTGATGATAAAACTGAGAGGGCAACAGCATTTCTTGTTCCAAGAGCTTGGTTTGTAACATATTGACAGAGCAGGTCTTAGCAGGATGCTGTTTGTGTCTCCAACAGTAGGTAAAGGAATAAGTGTGGGTTCAGACCAGGTGCCAGATCTTAACACAAAGTATTTATGGTCCAAAGACATTGCACCATGAAGAAGAGAAACTATATCCCTCACTACAGGAACTCAGTTGTTATTTAGCACCAAGTTTGGAGCAGCAGTTTTGTGACTGTGACTGAATCTTACAGAGAAAAGTTAAGATGTGAGAGAGCATTTGAACAAAAGTCAGACAAGAAAAGAAAAAGAAGTGATACAAGTGTAACTGTTGAGACAATTAATTGGCAGTTAATTAATAATTAGTAGCTCAAGGCTATGATAATAAATACTCTGACATTAACATCCTGGTCTCCAAACTGGCAAGATATGGATTTGACAGATGGACCACTTGGTGGATAAGTAATTGGTTAGATAGCTGCAACCAAAGAGTTGTGGTCAACATTTCAGAGTCCAAGTGGAGGCAAGTGAGGAGTAATGTTCCTCAGGGGTCAGCATTGGAACCAATGCTGTTTAACATCTTTGTTGGAAACATGGACAATGGGATAGAATGTATCCTCAGCAAGTTTTCTGACAACACCTAACTGTGTGGTGTGGCTGACAACTTAATGGTAAGGGAGGCTATCCAGAGGGACCTTGGCAGTCTGGAGAGGTGGGTCCATGCCAACCTAACAAACTTCAACATGGTCAAGTCCTGCACCTGGGTTGGCCAACCCCAGGCACAAATACATGCTGGGGTAGAATGAATAGAGAGCAGCCCTGAGGAAAAGGACTTTGTAGGTGGGTGTAGATGAGAAGCTCAACATGAGCCACCAGTGTACGCTTGCAACCCAGAAGGCAAACCAAATCCTGGCTGCACCAAAAGAAGTGATTCTGCTCCTCTACTCTGCTCTTGTGAGCCTATACCTGGAATACCATGTGCAGCTCTGGAGTCCCTGGCACTGGAAAGAAATAGACCTGTTGGAGAGGGTCCAGAGGAGGGCCACAAAGACGGTCAAAGGGCTGAAGCACCTCTGCTATGAAGACAGACTGAGAGAATTCGGGCTATTCAGCCTGGAGAAAAGAAGGTTCTGGGGAGACTTTGTAGTGTCCAGTACATGATGCAGGCCTACAGGAAAGCTGGAGAGGGATTTTTCATCAGCAAGGTTAGAAAGAAGGCAAGGGGCAATGGTTTTAAACTGAAAGCAGGTAGATTTAGGTTAGATACCAGAAAGAAATTCTTCACCATGTGGGTAGTAAAATACTAGAATAGGTTGTCTAGGGAGGTTGTTGATGCCCCCTCTGTGGAAGTGTTTAAGGCCAGGTTGAATGAAGCCTTTTGCAACCTGGTCAAGTGGGAGCTATTCCTGCCCATGCAGAGGGGCTGGATCTTGATGATCTTTAAGGTCCCATTCAACCCTAACCCTTCTATGGTTTAGACCTACGAAAGGTCTAAAATTCTGAGCTAAAAAAAGCAATGAAAAAAAGAGACTCCACAGAGACTGAAGTTGAGCAAAATTAAGGCACAGCCTCTTCTGAAAAGCAGCAGATGGTGATCCTTCCTCATATGATTGACAGCTCTCTGGCCAGCAAATCCTCATCTAGCATCTAATCAGCAGCGGTGAGTATATTTGTGCTTAGCCTAATACCTCATTAACCATTAGAATCTATTGTGTGTGTTGGCCAAGACATAATTGCTTTGTTGTGTATATAGTATCCTTCTTTGCTCACAGCTTCTTTGCTCATGATAAAAGAGGTCCAAGCATAAGTAATCAGAAGGGGAAGGTTATAGCTGAATTTACAATGCAGCTTCTTAAATGCCAGTTGATATTTTATGATCTATGATATGCAAAACTGTTATTTTCTAACTTCACCAGGCACCTCCATTAGTACCAGTCCAACAACTATGTCACAGTCTTACTTAACAATTCTGATTAAATTTATCCCACAGAGTAATAAATTCATTAATATGTTGTAGGGACTTAGTGAAAGGTCTGACGTGTGCCAATTAGAAAAGCTTCAGTGACATTGCTGCTAATGTTATGAGCTGAAAATTGGCAGTCGATAGTGTTCCATTTTCTGTCCAACTGGCAAAGTGCGAGACAACCATTTGTGATCACAGTGATGGCACCTTGTTGATAGGGTCCCAGTAAAGCATTTTCCTGTTTGTGATGTCAAATTTTCTCAGGCCACATTTGTTGCAGATTGCTGGTCAGATGATGAGTTAGCAAACAATGCAATATCTTTAGCTCTCTGATGCTTGCAGAACAAAGTTTCATTAAAACACTTAAATCTGTGTCATTCACCATGGCAATCACAAAAAAAGAAAATTATGGAGAAGTAAACTTGTTATTGTATCTATTCAAATACAAAATCATATAATGTCCCAGCAAAATATCTCTGATGGGCTGGATGGAAATGTCACATCCCACAGTTCATTATTATACCTGTGGACTTCCCAAGGCTGGGTGAAAGATTTTTGTAAATTCTCAACACACAGTTCAAGGAAACACAATAAAAGTTTCCAGCCCTGGATGATTGATGGACAGACAATAGATTCAAGAAACTTTTGACCAAATAAAGATGTCAAATAGTTCCCTGAATGCTTGAAATCTGTATATGTATGTCCCTAAAACTTCACTGGTGTTGTGCCATTCCATAGTGAAGATGGCCAAATACTATTAGGGATTGAGAGGAATTCCCATCAGAAATGTTTGATGGTTTATGCAATTCTCCATCTCAAATAGAATGACAGCTGAGTCCAGGGGGCAGCAAACTTGAGTACTACTGTGCTAGAGAATTTGAAACCACGTAACAAATGTCACAGTGCAAGGTTAAGTACTGCTGACATTTTTCTGCCAAAATAAACAAATCTGGATGTTAGGATCTCATCACAAAGTATTGCAGCTCTTCACTGTCGCATGTTAAATGAGAGTCCACATTAGCTGAAGGGTGAAGATGTCACCAGCCTTCTCAAATTGAAATCTGTCCCATCACATTACGATAATGACTGGGATATATAATTTCTGCCAGTTATTGGGGAAATCTTTGCCGGAGTAGATCTCTGCAACTGTGAGGCTGAAAAGAATCCCTGGAAATTCAGTATTAATGCATGGTTCATGTGACTTTTAAAGCCATGAAGGTTCAAGAACAGAACAAAAGCAACACCCATGAGGGATCTTTGTCAGTCAGTGAAAGCCTTTTGGAGAGATCTTCACTGCATTCAGCTACCCCAGTAAATTTGCATTGTTCACTTGTTTGACAGTAAGCAGCTGTGCCCAGGGTCTTTTGCTATCTGATGTGGTCTTCAGAAATGCTCAATTGTTCTACTAGACAGTTGTGAGCAAAACTCCCTACATTTAGGCACGATGCCATGCAGCCCCACTTGCTTTGGTGTGGATGGTGACATGTTGGACCTACAGAGACCCTGAGCTGAGCTGAGCTGAGGGCCACTGAGGAAGTTGGCTCTGCAGTCGTGGGGCTGCCCCTGATACAGGCTGCAGCCCTCATCACTGCCTGCCTTGTCTGCACCATTGAGCATCTCATCCTGCACCTCAGCATGAGGGACACAGCAATCATACCTCTTCTTCTCCCAGTCGTGTACTGGCAGTACAGTATGGAAATTTGTAGACAAAATCTGCCAGTCTGACAGCATCCTGTCTCATTGCATTTCTTGATAATGAAGTCATGCAGAGGATAGAAAAGCTCATGTAGCTTTTGAGAGATTGTATCAGCATGTCTGGAATTAAAAGGGCATCTGACTTCAAACAAAAGTTAATGTGCATTTTATGGTTGTCACCGTTCTTTTATATGATTATAGCACTTGGAAAAATTAACATTTTTCACATCAAGCCTTCCAACCAGTTCCATGTGCATTATCTTTCTGCCCTTAATGTCGTTAAAATGTATAGCACAATATGATCCCAAGCCAGGCTGACGCAGTTTTCCTCCAGGACTGAGCTACACTTGTCCATGCATCTGATGCTTATCTCTTTAAAAATGATGGCTAAGAGCTATTTTCTTATTTTAAAATGCGTGAGCAGCTGAGAGGTCAACCAATGAATTGTTAACCAGACATGATAAAAGCAAATCTTCAGCTGTGTAGCAATGACTCTACAACATGGAGCAATGCAGCTAAAAAATTATCTGCTGTGCCAGTGATTATGAACTGATGCTGTCAAAGCTAATGAGCAAATCTGATTGACACTGCAGCACAGAGCACAGCAAAGGAAAGCAAGATGATGCCTCTCATGCATGTAGCTCTTTTGATGAATGTATCAGGCACATACCTCACCAAATTATCCATAAAGGCTTAATCCTTGTATGATTAGCTGGAAGAAGACTGGCACTAGTATATTATGTGTTTGCCATGTGGATACTTTGGAAAGTTTTAAGTCTCAGCTCAGTGGGGTGCTGGGACATATCATACAAAAAATAATATTAGAAGGGTTGGACTGGATGATCCTTGAGGTCCCTTCCACCCTAACATTCCATCATTCTATGATATTTCAGTTTTGAAGATTATGAAACTGAGTATCTTTGTTTTTCTCTGAAGAGAAAATGCAATAGAAAGGAGGATATAAAATAATGCAATGTGGTGTGTTTTAATTCTGTGAAAAGCACATTGGAAGATACTGACTGAGGAGAAGGCTGAAACATTTTAGTCAAAAAAACCCCAACAACTTGAAATATTTCTGTTTCCCATGAGAATTTTTTTCAGAAAAGATGAAATCTGCTCTTAACTGGTCTTTAGTGAGAAGTAGAGTACATAGCAATTCCTGCAATATCTTTTAATCACATTTCTTAGTTTTTAACTTTTTATCTTGTAGTTCGATATTCTACCCAAAAATCATCAGTTGAAAATTCACATAAACATAAATGTGAAGAAACATATTTCCACAGAAGAGAAAACTTGTTTGGGGTCATTTCACCAGAGTCTTTTTAGTAATATTAAGATTTCCAGGCATTAGTCTATCTCAGATAATTTCTGTCCTATGATGAAATAAGTGCTTTGATGAGATAAAGACAATTCAGTTTCTTTTAGAGGAATGTCCATTATTTCCTGGCCCATGAGCAGCAATATTGATTAAATAACCTTCATACTGCATTATGCTTTGCTTTTTATTTCTTGGCCTTCATTTTAATTTTTTAATCTCTGGAGGTAACAGAATGAGTCTTATTGGACAGCACATTGCTCACAAGGTTTGCTTCAAGTATAGTCCAAAATGATAATCCTGAACAATGTATTTATGGAATGAATTCAGTAGTTTATATTAAACTTGCAGTTTCTGGCTTAGAAAATTGAAGAATGGTTGAGGAATCCAGAGTTCCTGACTGCCAATCTTGGCATAGCCTTGTCCATCTCTCCTAACCCTCCTTTCTCCTATGTGGAAGGACAATAATAAATGAAAGTGTGCCCACTTAGTAGGAATACTAGATACTATTTTTGGCACATACTTATAAAGTATTTAGAAAAGAAAAATACCAATGTTAAGTGTAAATATAAATGATGTTGTGGCAGTCATTCCATTTGTTGCACAGGTCTATCTAATATGTTTCTGAAGATACTCAGAGGCTACCCCAGAGTAAATATTATGGGCTTAGTGTCAGTGGTAGGGAGAACTTGATCTTCCACCTAAAATTATGTCAGTTTGAGCTTCTGTGAATTTGCATTGCTTGTAACAGCATATAAATGGGAATAACTGACAATGCAAAGATCCTTGGTTCTCTCAGACTTTGGTTTTGTAAATAAATGTATAGTGGTGAAGTGCAACCACCACAAAGAATAAACACAGACCTTACCAGAGCACATGTCTTTCAGAGCAGGATTTGATAGCTTTGAACTCACAGCTCAGTGACACAATAAAAGCAGTTATGTGAATTATCATCTGGAGATGGTAATACTTATAAACTTCAATAATCTCAGTATAAAGGAAAGTGAGAAGGCTGCCTGAGCAAGCATGTGCCCAAATAACCATCTAGTATTAGTCTGGCATGGGAGAGGACTGCCAGCACATACCAGATTTGTGGACCAGGCTAAAAACCAAGCAGAAAAATCTAGGGAGAGTAATGATACATAATCTGATGAAAGTTTTGGTGTATTTCTGGTTCCATAATGAGAGTTTAAGATAAGACAGGTTTATCAACCCAATGTTAAGCAATATTGCTGGTACAAATAAAATTATAAATATAGCAAATTCTGACATGCTTCTTTTTTTGTTTTGTTTTGGTTTGTGGTTTTTTTTCCATTTTGTTTTTCATAGCATTATTTTTCACTTTATTTTTCATCGCATTATGTCAGTTTTCCAGTGGCAGATAATTAAGACGCAAAAATGGTCTAAATATCAAACCAGAAATGTATAACATTATTTACATACATATTATTCAAGAGAAAAAAAATGGATAATATTTATGGGAAAGTGAAGATAAACTCTCATATGCATCAAAATCATAAAGTCATGGAGACAAAGTTTGGCAGAAATTATTTTGGAAGTTTGCAACAATACGAGGAGATACAGATATCTTTTAATGTCTCCACAGGCATTATAGGAGATTTAATGGTCTGCTGCCAGCTGCAGCCTTTACTTATAACTTGGTGGAATTACAGATTTGTATTTTTCTCTGAAAAAGGATTGTACTCTCATTACACATGGTTTATATAGATGTAGCCTGGTATAGACTCTATATTAGAAAACTGATTCTAAACCTCGTGGAAATTAGTTATGGAGTAGCTTCCAGGAACCAACGTGCATATATTAAAATAGATGTTGGTCAATTTATGCTTGGGTTAGGTGACGAGCTAAGCTGGAAACTGTGTTCTATGACTTAGGGAAACTCTTCTCTCCTGTTCCAAACTATGTTGCTGTGAGACTTTTATTCTATGACTAATATATTTTCTGCTGGCAGTCAGCCTTAAATACTTCAAGAAAACTAATGCATTTAGAACAAATGACAGAGCTTCCTGCTACCTGGCTTTAGATTTCTAAGAGTCAGAAAGGAATTGCTAGTTCCCTTTTTTCAGACCTTGCAAATCTTGTTTCAAGAATCTCTGAAGGCTACTTAATGAAAGCAGCCCAGGATTGGATGACTAACACATATTTGCATTTTTTTGGAACATCAAACGTTAGACACTGTTTGGAAAAAACCACAGATCACACAAATTAAGTATAAAAATGCACTATTTAAGGTCAATTTGTGCAGTTTTTATACTCAAAATCAATAAAATTTCCTAAATGTGTTTAAATGTGTTGCTGGCAAATCCTCATGGGTTTGTGTTCTCCTTCTTCCCTGAGGCATGTTCATCCAGGTTTCTCAACTAAATACAGTACAAATGGAGAATCCATGGGTCCCACTTCATGCCTTGATGGTTTTTCAGGTTAGTTCCCTTCTTCTGAATGAGGCAGGAAACAAACTATAGCCACAAAAAGATTCTAAGCTCCTATGTATTATAAATCAAAAGAAGATGTATAGAGATGTCTATGCATCACATTTAAAAGTAGTTGGGCAGTTTGTTAAGCTTCTGATGGTGAGATCTTGGTAAAAACCATGCATCTTGTCACACTAACATGTCACACTCTTATGTCACATTAGATATAAGAGGAAGGCTCTTATTCAGATATGCCTTAAATGGCAATCTACTTATCCAGCTTCCTACTTACATGGATCACCTCCCCAGGAACACCCTGACTTATTTAACCTTGTATTAATTTTTTTTGATGTAACTGTCCTCACCCTATTAAAATAGTTTAATTGAATGTGTTGACAGGTTTATACATCTCTGCAGACCTATTCTGAGAGAAGAAACAGTGTGTGGATTATATTTATAAAAGAGCTAGAGTGATACAATCAGCTTAGACATGCTCCATAGTCCCAGAAATTGTTAGATTTGTAAGGAGTTCAGAAATTATTTAGCCATGCCTTAATTCTAGAGCTATTCTTCTTTAATGGAACCAGATAGAAAAAAAATAATTTAGATTCATTAAATGAATCTTTAATGTTTTTCAAGCTGTTCGGGATTTAGAGTGTGATAGCTCAGTTAAACGTACTTGTAAAATCCTGTATCATTAGAAGAAAAAGTCAACAATGTTGAAGAAGCAGTTTGATTTGTGCATTAGACACAGGGTTCAATTGGTATATAGAAAATGTGTGAAATATTTTGGTATACTTAGATCTGAGATATTCTAATTTATAAAATTGCACTTATAGAAAATCAATTAAATAGAACCTGATTTGAGTTAATGAAGAGGCTGACAATTATTAACATTCAAGCTGAGTTTCAATCAATTTTAGAAACTTTTTAAAATTCTAATTTTGGCACACATAATCCCTTTGTATTTCTGTAGTAAAATGACTTTCCTGAATCATTTCATACCACATTGTCTCTTTTAGTTGCTTTCCTCAGCCATGATTCAGAGTGAACAAATTAGTAACATACCAGAAGTATTAGAATTTATTCTCTTCCTAGTAACTGGGATCAAACATTACTTTGATTAAACATTTCATCTTTTGGAGACTGAAAATCCACTCAGTGCATTGAAAAGGGTAGGCATGTTTAGATTTTTAGAGCTTTAGATCTTTAGAGCTTAAAGATAGCACAAGTGAAATTTTTAAAATTTTTAATTTAAATTCTAAATTATCAAAAATCTTTCTGAAACATGCTTGGGTTTTTTTTTTTCTTTTTTTCCTTCAATGGATACATATAGGTTTTATTCCATATAAATGCTCCCCTGATTTTTCTGCTTTTATTGCTTCAGCCCTGAAAGGTTTTATGCAACACAGTACAAGACTCACCATATTTCCTTAATTGCAGACATTTTAATTGTACCAAACCTGTATCTACCAAGAATGATTCAGCTGAAGTGTGTCTATTGGTGACTGGTTGGTAGCAGTATACATGCAACTTTAGGCTGATGGAGTTCATTTTGTCTGTCTCAAACTGTAATGGTCAATGTGAACAGATGAGAATTTGAGGCTCATAAGAGGAAAAAAAAGATGACAAGTGGTATGTCCTGATTGTGGTTTACCTTAGCCTAATATATTTCTGATAGGTCAGTAAATTGTTGTCTGAGGCTATTTATCCCTACATGAACAATAGGAGGACTCTAACTAACAAACTGAAGATGAGCACTTGTGGTATGTGCTGTATACAACAGAACAGCAACATTTTAGAATAAATATACACTTTCATAATTCTCTAAGTATTTCTTAATTGGTGCGTTTTTCACCTGGTCAGATTTTCTGAAGGAAAAAATAGCATTTTCCCACCACTTTTTTACTTCAAATAATTTCAGGTTATTTCTATAACACTGCTCTTTCTCAGTTCCTTAATAAAATATATCTCAGTGATCAATTTCTTCCTTAAATTTTCTGGGTTTTAATAGTGAATGAAAAAATTCTCTCAATATGGAACATTCAGGGGGAAAATAATCCCTCAGAACAAAAGGATGTGAGAAAGAAATTATTCTTCAAGGACATTCTTCATAAGCCATGTGAAAAGAAGTGATGCTGCTCTGGTAAGAAAGTCTTGGTGTCACCATCCACAAAAGAAAATGTTGATGAAAGGACTAAGAATGACTTTTATGATGCTGACAGTTAATTATGTATGATATTCATGGAGGAGGAGGATCACATGAAAGGGTATCACTGTTGTCACATGGAGGCTATCAGTTACTCTATGGAACAATTCCAGAAAAATGGTATTGATGTACTTGCAAAGCCACATCTTTGAGCCTAATAACCTATGACTAAAGCAAAAGTAGTGACACTTGCATGACACCTCAATTAGACCATAATCTATTTGCTGCTATATTCATGCTATCAGAAAAAGTAAAGGCCACTGAAGATTTTACAGTGACGTTTTAGACAATATAATATGGTGAGGACATCAGTGTTTGATCCTAATAAGCACAGAAATTAATTTTACAACAAGAAAAGGAATGATTCTCAGATACAATATGAAATCTTTGAATTTTTTTATTATGAATACAATTTGTCTTTTATTCTGAATACAATGTGTGATAGTTCTGATATTTTATGGTTCTACCAGACCAATTTTAGGACTGAGATAAGGAAAGATTTTGACCAAACAGGAACTAATAGGAACCACTGCAATACCATAAGGGCTGAGTCTTCCAGAGTTAAAAACAAAGAAAAATAAATAAATAAATTCAGTCAGTGAAGTTGTGTAAAACCTGAATAGAAACAAACACATAAACTAGTTAGAATTAGGTCGAGGTCTAATCCAAGGTCTAATCAGAGACTGATGGAGAAGTCTTTGGAATGAGTCTAATAATAATTATTGAGCTGTTGTTAGAGTTAGTGTTGGGGTGGACACTGACAGTGGGTTTGGCCCATGAGCTATCAGGGTTGGATAGATCTACATTGTGTTTGTTCTGAAAACTACAGATAAGTCTGGGACTAGGTAGGCAGAAACCACTGGCATGGAGGCAGGGCCTGTTCTTGGCTTGTTAGTGCTTGGACTTGATTCAGCTGCCACTCAAGTCATTATCAAAAGACTTGATAGAGGATGCTGAGCTACTGCTAGGACATGAGCCCTTCAGGGACTGTTGGGCAAGATTTACTGATGTATTTCAGATTCCCAAATCATTTGAATAATTCTGGGAAATCCAGAATAAAACCACTAATGCTGATTAGTTGTTCACTGGTGTGGCAGCACTGCAGACTTTGTGTGTTAGTATTTGTACTGTGTTTTCTTTGAACCATAATGAAATAATATTCACCTCAGACTGTATGTAAAACTTTGTCATTATTGAATAGAATAATAATAAATAGTTCATTGAAAGCCCACTACTAAAGTTCACAAATATGCAGTCATTCTTTATGAGAATTTAGGAAATAAAATATGGCACAGAGCAGTTGAAGTAATTTTCCTAAATAAATAGACACATCTATTATTTGTGTCTGGTCTTTACTAGTTTTGTAAAATGGTGATCCTCTGACTACTTTTCTTAGAACGGTTATACATGCTTTTCCCTTCTTATGATTAAGAGAAAGAGGAACCAAAATAAATAATTAAACTCTGGTGCATCCTTTGATAGTACGAGCTATCGTAAAGCCTCAACATTTCATTATTTTAAGATGTTGCTCATTTCAGTGACATTTAGCTTCTGCATCCACAGCTTTATCCACTCCTTTACTCACATTTACTACAAAATATACTGCGTATTTTCTATGGATTTTTCCAATATAGAATAAACTAAATATTTTCCTCATTTTCTAATATCAATTGGGAGGGAAAAAATTGCAAAGAGTACTAAAATTTGAAATCCTTCAGTACCGAATCAAACTTCTAGGCTATCTCTTCCAATTAATATTGTAAGGTTTCAAAGGCCACAAGTCGCTTCTGGTCATTATTTAATGATATTAATATCTTCACTGGCAGACAAAAGGATGGATTGATAAAATAAGATGACAAATTATGTAATTTTGCCCCAGAGTGGTGTTGGACTGAAATAAACATTGACTTAAATGTCAATTGACCCAGTTACCTGAATTTCCAGGAAAACAAAATTTGGAACTTAGAAAACAGAGCTAACGAGAATTTAATTTAAGGTACATTATTCTTTTATTTCTTTTCATCTTTATATAACTTCAGCTGCAACACAGCTTTTCATTTAGCATGTTATGATATTGTTCTGTGGCACACTCAGACTCTGTCAGTGTAGTGCTGATAATAACAAGATGACGATCAAACAAGCATAAAAATCAATGCCTTAGAAGTCATGGTCTACCAGGACATCTTTGTGGTCTTCCTGATATCTCCCTCTCAATTACAGTTTTCTTGCCTCAAAAAAGTAGAGATGTCCATGTCATTATTTAAGGAGGCAGAGAGAAGTCTAGTATGTGGTATATTATATACATGTTATGACTGAGGAAGGAAAGAGATCTGAAGATTAGGCTGAAAGCTCATTTAGTGTTACATCCAATAATAATGTCCACAAAAATCACTCAACAGATTTATCATGACACTGCTAATATAAAATTTTGTGATATTGCTATAGAATTAAACATGAGCTTGAGATTGAAAGATTTCCCCTTCAGTTAAAGTTTGAAATGTCATAAGAAGTGTAAATAGCTCTGCATTGCAGGTAATCAGCTTCGTACAATTCAAAACTCACAATAATTCCGTAACCGCTAATGTAGCACATGTATTTGACATCATTAATGATTGTCTGGACCGAGGCACAGCTATTGAATTGAATAGTGAGCTCAAAGAAAGAAATTCAATAGGAGGGACAGTAGTTTTCCTTAAAGATTAGGCTGAACACTGAATTTGAGCTGAATATTTGTGTTCAGGACAGCTTATAAGAGCACCAGAGATCTGTACTCCCCCAGATCAGAGATGGGAGCAGATGCTTCCAGTTCAGATTTACAGAAATATCAGTGTAAAGTGGGACTACAGTTATTTTCTATTGAATGCAAAGGTGAATTTGACTAAACAGGATGATAAGGGTATGAGAAAAATATTCTGAAGGCCTGGGATACAACTGAGGATAGTGGAGCTTGTTCCACATCTTTGCAAATACACAGACATGCTGGAATCTGGCTTGATATAATATGAGCTTAAAAATACGATGACATCGTTCTTAGGTTTTAGTGAAACTGGAAATTTAATGACCTAAAAATTGGAGGGAAGAGTCCAGATTTTTGCTTTAGCTAGACTGCAAGAGATTCATACTACCAAAGGCAGTGGAGTAAATAACTTTGATCTGTAGAGGACAGGTGTTTAATGTGAAATTAAGAACATCAGGTTTGAGACCCTCCCCACAATGTTCATGTAAATGCACACCAGGGGTTAATAGATAAGGTGGGATTTACTCACCCCATGGGCGGCCTCCTGGGCCTACTGGTCCCACCTGACAGTATGTCCCAGGCATAAAAGGGGGAGAAAAACAGGAGGGAAGGGAGAATGACTTCCAGGGGATCATTGGTGGTCGCCATGGGAGGACTCCCATTACACTTAGGCCTGTCAACTGCTCCAAATTCAACCCCAGGGGAGGGTTGTTTTGTGGGCCCTTCTGACAACTTTAATTATGTAAGCTGTTTGTATCTCTATGTCTGTAGTAGGATGGTATAATAAACTGTCTCTGAGATGTTTATAAAGGACTTTTATTTTGTGATTTATTGCTGAATCTCGGACCTAACTAAAACAAGTATGTAGCAGAGGTTTGTGTCTGAGCTAATGTCCTTTATTGTCAGCACTTATAAAGAGGAATGTCTGTGGTAATATTAATCTCATCCTCTAGTAAACTTCTAAAATAAGATATTTTTTACCATGGAAGACTACAGTAATCTTGATTTTATTGGGTGTCTATACAGATGAAGTGAATATAAGTCAGAATGTAAGAAAAAACACATTATTATTAGAAGTCTCTTTAATTTATGAATTAATTTATTTTCAAAATCTCTATTCTTACAGTAACAATATAATTAAATAGATAAATAAGAAAACATTTCTGTATTCTTTAGGAACATTATCAGCATAACTGTGACCATGACTTCCTTTCACTAATTCTGTGAATTTCTTTACAATCTTGAAGTCACTCTTTAAAAAGTGAGTCCAAAATTCATCTTCACAAATGGGAAATCCATGGTATTACGCTTCTGTGAAAGAACATTTTCCCCTTATGTCTCATTGCTATACCTAACAATTTGTTCATAGAACACAGTACTAGATTTCATACAAGCACAGTGGTGGATAGCAAAACAAAAATCCAATGGACATCCTTATAGAAGGAGACAAGACAAATTCAGTCATTACCACAAGCTTCTGCTGACTCAACACACTGAGTATTGAGTACAATCTCATTTTCTGTACCACAGTTATCCATTATTTAGTACTGGCTGATGTCTGTTTGGTACTTATTATTCAGGAACAGGCATTTGCTTCTGGAGAATTTCGTGGTGAAGGGTAAGTAGACAAACAGGAAAAGGTTAGAGACGAGGGAATGTATAGAGAGCTAATATTAAACTTTTAATATTAGTGCTTCGAATAGCATTAATTCCTTTGTGGGGAGCACACTGCAAGAATAGGTCTTTGAGTGATGTTTAATGAGGAACAGATATAAATCACACAGATAAGACCTGGAAGTCATACCATGCAAATAAGCTATGTATAAGAGAACAGTGAAATAATGGTTATGGGGAAAACTTAAAAACGAACTATGTGGATGTGAATTGGGAATGTGCAAGAAAATTAAGGAGGATACTATAAAGAGAGAACTAAATTGTACATAGAATTAAAGGTAATATATATTTTTCGTGATCATTTGGTGAAAAAAGACACTGTTGTAAGGAATATGCATATCTTAAGGTGCTGTACACAAAAATAATTTTGCCTTCTTTTTTTTTTTTTTTTCCTTCTTTTTCCTTTTTTGGGGGTGGGAATTTGTTTGTTTGTTTTGTGCTTTTGGTTTTTTTTTACTCAGTGAGAGTACATCAAGACGTGACCTTCACACTAGGACAACTCCCAAGAGACAGCATGGGTGAGCTTTTTTGCATCCCTTCTCCCTGAACAGCTGTCTAACTCTGCAACAGCAGACCTGGCATCCCCAGCACAGCCCAGTGACATTCCTGTTGATGGCTGCCACCTACCTAACAAGCCATGAGCATCCCCATGGGCACTAACTTTTCTGCCTCGAGCATTTTGCTCCAGAGCCACTGGAACTCCACAGAAAGAGGAGGAGCTGTCAGGAGGTACAGTGCAAGCCACCAAATCCAAACTCCTCCTGAGTCTCTGAAGAGGGCAAAAGCTGCACTGTAAGTTGAACTCTCTCTCAATTTTTCCCTGTATCATTCCCAAATATTTTCCTCCATTTTGGGACTGTATACTACCAAACACTTCCTTATAAAGAGGTCTTGGCAGGTCCTTTTAGGGCAAGATGTGCTAGTTACACTGAGGGATGTTTCACGTTTCACAGAGATAAATTGACCTGCCTACAAAAGAGAAGAGAAAGATGGACTTATGGAATGGCTGAGATTTGAACAGACCTTTGTACATACTCTAGTTCAACATTCTGCTTGGAGCAGGGTCTCTTTGAGCTGTTTGGTGTTAAGGAGGCTGAATCATGCAGCCAGGAGGCAAATATGTCTCCATGTCCCTAGGTCCAACAAATTGTGAGGCTGAACATGTATCCCCAGAAATCCTCATCTAACACAGAGGCATTCACAGACATGGGTGGCCACACAAAGGCAGACACAACCTCACACAGACACGAGCAATACCAACAGCTTTTATCTTATTTCTTCTCTATCTGAGCAGGTTGGAGGTCCATTAGTGGAAAATACATATATGCATATATTGAAGCAGCTGGGCTCAGGCACTTGGACTGCCCAGTATCTGCCTCTGAATCTTTTGTTTTTCCAGTTGCCTTGCCCCTATGGACCCTTCCATACACAGTCACAACACCCTCCAGAAGCTGGTACCTGTCGCTGAGGTGTCCCTCTTCACCAGGCTAAACGGCTCTCAAGATGCCTCTGCTGAACAGAACATAGAATCATAGAATGGTTCTGCTTGGAAAAGACCTTTAAGATCATCCAACAATTAAGCTAACTCTGCTGAGTCCAGTGCTAAACCATCTTATTAAACACCACATCTTTATGTCTTTAAAACCTCCAGGGATGGTGATTCAACCAACTCCCTGGGCAGCCTATTCAAGTATTTGATAACCCTTTTAGTGAAGAAGTTTCTTTCAATATCCAATCTAAATCTTCCCTGGTGCAACATAAGACCTTTTCCTTTTGCTTATAACTAGAGAGGAGAGACCATCCCCCATGTCACTGCAACCTTTCAGGTAATTGTAGAGAGTGATAAGGTCTTCCCTCAGCCTCCCTTTCTCCATGCTAAACAAGCCCAATTCTCTCAGCCTCTCCTCATGAGGCTTGTGCTCTAAACCTTTCACCAATGTCCTTGTGCTTCTGTGGGCCCGCTCCAGCACCTCAATGGCTTTTTTGTACTGGGGGGTCCAAAACTGAACACCAGTGCTGAGTACAGGGGGCAATCACTTCCCTAGTCCTGCTGACCACACTATTTCTGATACCAACCAGGATGCTGTTGGCCTTCCTGGCTGCCTGGACAAAGTGTTGCCTCATGTTGATCAATACCCCCAGGTCCTTTTTTCTAGGCAGCTTTCCAGACAGTGTTCCCCAAGCCTGTAAGCACTGCATGGGGTTGTTTTGACCCAAGTTGGGGACCTGACACTTGGCCTTATTGAATCTTATGCAGGTGGCCTCAGGCCATGATCCAGGCTGTCCAGGTCCCTCTACAGAGCCTTACTAACCTCAGGGAGATCAACATAGTGTCATCTGCAAACTTTCTGAGTGTACCCTTGATCCCCTCATCCCTGCTATTGATATAGATATTAGAGAGAACTGGCCCCAGTACTGAGCCCTGGGGAACACCACTTGTGTCTCGCCACCAACTGGATTTGTCTCTGTTCACTACATCTCTCTGGGCCCTGCCATCCATCCAAGTTTTTATCCAGCAAAGAGTGCACCACAAGCTGCCACCTTCTTCAAGAGAACTGTGTGGGGGATAGTGTCAAAGGCTTTATTACAGTGCAGGTGAACATCATCCACAGCATTCCCTTATCCACTAAACAGGTCAGAGTACAGGTTGAACTCAGAATTAAAATATATGTATGCAATATATGTATAGACCTATGTGTATAAATCCATATAATCACAGTATGTAAGAACTGAGTTAAAACACAGTCTTTTCCTAATGTAGTTTCCTTTGCAAGGTTGCCACCACAAAACTCTATCCCATCTGATTTCTGAAAAAAAAAAAAAAAAAATAGAGCTCAGGTAAGTATAAAACAAAAAAGTAAGAGGGGGATAAATGTTGAACCCCACCCTGATTTTTAAAGGTCTCATAGAATAATGAGATGTTTTATGATTAATGGAACTATACATCAGCTTATTTTTCCACCTGATATAAGCACCAATGAGATTTTGAACACAGTGTTATTTTTTTACTCCTTATTTTACTTTTTGCCCATTTGTGTTGTGTACCAAAGCATAAGCAATATCTCAACATAGATGTTATTCAAAAGAATAAGGAAAAATAAGAGGTGTGATAACTTTATGTACACCATGGCAAATGAACATGCGCTGAAAATTGTAATTATCACAAGTGAATTCAGAACAAATACCAGTGTCATTGTGTAAGATATTTAAAAATTGCCACAAACACACAGCTATAAGAGAAATGTCAGTGAATCAATGAATTCAACATGGCTGAATGACCAAGTCTGAAAATAGTTTTAGGGATTTTGTATGTTAAAAATCCTGTGCATTGCATGTAAATCTAGCTTCCTCCTAGTTATGATAAGTAAACAATTCATATTTGTGACAAGTACTTTCAAGTGGAAAAAAATAGTGGAGAAGAAGCTTATGGTGGCTGTTGAGTCTAACAGTAAGAGAGAGGGAGTGAAATAAAATTATGCAGAAGAAAGAAGGATATATGGCATAATCATAATGAATTTAGCATAACCTTTTGGGCAATTTTCAGGAATAATACTATGATTGATAGTGGGAACAAAAAAAGAAAAAAACAATTCACCATCTGCTGAAACACTATAGTATTGCAGTGTTCTGCAGACATCTCTGCAGAGCAAAATACAAACACAGGGCATCAAATTTGCTATATATGAATGTATTTGTAGACAAACATGAGTGAGTTTGGTTTGAAATATGTTTTTCGCTATACATAGGAGTTTTTCAGTTTTAACATCACAAACAAGGAATTTTCTCCAGGAAGCTGGAGATTTTCTCCAATAAATTATGGCATGTACTTGCTTAAAAGGTCCTTGTAGATAATCCTAAAAACTGCACCCTAAAACACGATAGTCCATCTTAAAAAGAAGAGCACTGAAAATTTTTCTTTTGTTTTTACGGTGGCCTTGGAGCATTTTAAAATACCAAATCAGATATTTATTTTATCTTTTTCATTTTAGATTGTGCCTTAAAATAACAATCCCTTTCTAGTTACTCATTTGCAGAGACGATTTCTCTCAGTGTAGTGCCATGTAGTTCATGGGTTCAACTAATCAGAGACATAAGAGACTTTAATGACAAGTTACATAGAAAGTAGTATGAAAGAAAGGTACAATAATAACCCTTAAATGGGTTTGTAATAATTTCAAGAGAGACCTTTAGTAGACAGATTAGCTGAATTGATAAAGGTGTGATAATTTTTTGCACTTTTGACATCTAATTGAAGGACATGAGTCTTGGAGGCATACCTGTTAATCAACTCAGTTAGGCATTTATGAGTAATCTTACTTGTCTGTCTCTAAGGACTACATTTAGAAAGTGAGCTTCTGATTCTCATTTACACCATTGTAGCAGCATGTTAGCTGAAGCTCTCTAATGGCTCGTACTTGAGGGTTTGTGACATTAAATGACAAATGGGAACCATGCAATGCAATGAAGCAAAGATGAAAGTAGCTGCCAAATTTCTGACAACATGTGATTATGCATACACCACTCTTGCTTATAGATCCTGAAATAATTTCAGTAACATCTGGCAGTGAAGTGGACTAGATTTATCAGTTTGTTCTGTTGTAGAAATTTGCTACATTCTGTGGCATATGTAGCTATTAAGATTTATTTTCTGCATTTTAAGAAATCAATTTTCTTTTAATAATTCTGGCTATGGTTCACTGATTTATATTGTTTCCTTACCTCCTTGCTGCCATGCTTATACTTAATGGGACCAAAGTTTCCTCGTCATTCAACTTGAGTACCACCTGCTTGTATGAGTAGCTTCTTTGAGTTTGTTACTAGTAAATCTTTGTTATTCAGTACCTGGATTTTTTTTTTTATTTTTTTTTTTAGAGGGACAACTTTGCACCTACATTGTTTATTAGCTACTGCAATAATTTGCAAGACTAAATGCAGGTCTCTCCAGCTCTAAATAGATGATTCAAATTCTGCTAATGAATGAATTTACTGGCAACAATCTTAAATGATTATCCATTCTTTATATAAAGCACTATAGGGAACAGCAGCTTGGCATTGGATTATGTTTGCTAAAACTATGCTAACATAATAATTACCGGAACAAAGCAATGTGGTGTTCATTTTAGCAATGTGGACAAAATAACACTTTTGAGTACATATTCTCAGTAAAAAAGGCAGAGATTGTTGATATTTTTCATGCCAGAAAGAAAAAAGGACATCAGCTACTTTGTTTTAATATCTGAGGTGACAATCAAAAGACAAAATACTATAAATAGGAAGTGCAACTAGTTCTGGCTCAAGCAATCTGTCTTCCATACCTCATACTTGATATTACCTTAGAGACACTCTCCAGGCTGCCCATGCTGCAATCAATCTCCTCCATTTTGTGTTTCAGTAATTATCACTGCATACAAATGTAGTAATACAGGAGAAGAGGCCTTTTCTCCAAGGAATTTTAATAAGGACACCATAGGTAGCATATGGATGTGTAATATGCTTAGCTGTGTCTTTCTGCTTTATCATATGGCAAAGAAATATATATTGTGGTAAACTGTCTTTTCTTCCTCTACCTAGTTCTTATTTGCATGGGAAAATTAGATAGTATTCATAGAGTAAATGAGAATATTCAGAAAATTCTCCTGACATGTACACATATAGAAATGTTAAACAATGAACACCCTCTTTTCTCACATTTGTTTTTTGAAAATATATGTAACAGTGACCAATCATAGCATGACATAGAACGATAGAAGGTTAGGCTGGAAGAGACCTCAAGGATCATCTGGTCCAACCCTTCCAATATTATTGCTTGTATGATATGTCCCAGCACCCTGTCAGGCTGAGACTCAAAACTTTCCAAGGTGAGGAAATCTGCCACTTCCCCTGGGAGACCATTCCAATGTCTGACTATCCTCATAGTGAAAAATTTTCTTCTTGTGTTCAACAGAATCTCCCCAGGACCAAGTTGTGCTCATTGCCCCATGTGACTCCTTGTAAATAGGGAGTCTCCATCTTCTTTGTTGCTGTCCTTTAAGTACTGGAACATTGTAATAAGATCCCCGAAGCCTCTTCTTCTCGAAGCTCAGCAAACACAGTCTTTCAGGCCTCTCCTTGTATGGCAGGTACTCCAATCCTCTGATCATCCTCATGACTCTTCTCTGGACCCTCTCCAGCCTGTTCACCTCCTCTTTGAGGTTTTATATATGTATATGTAACCCTGTTATAGGCAGGGTTGTAATTAGGACTCATACAATCATGGTTTTGTCAGTTGGGTAGTATTTGGGACAAGTCAGCCCCTTTCTCTGATAAGGCCAATACATGCATCCTTAGAGTAGCATATGCATTGTCAGCGAGCTGAGCTACAGAGAAAATAGCTCAAATGACATTCCTTTACAGCAGTAATTACCCCCATTTCCCTTCCCTTGAATAGCACAGTGACCCATCTCTCTAATATGAATGACTCAATGCTGTCTTACCACCTGGTCTTTTCATCCCTGCCTTTGTGCCTTGGTGTTTTATGGTTTTCTAAGGGATTTATACAGGGAGAGGGCCAAGTGGCCAGGGCCAAATGGCCACCAGACACCTCTACACTGCTGACTCTCCAGCAGGACAACTGCACACTGATCAGCAGGTGGTGGTCACGCAGCAGCCCTGGGGGCAGGCAGCTCTGCTCATGGTGCTCTGATTACTGTGAAGAAACTGTGTGTATATATAGGGGAGTTCAAGTGTATGAGTTACACAATTTTTAACAAGAAAATTTGCTGAGATAAAGGCAATTCAATCAGAAGTATTATGGATAGCTCCTTTTAGGTTGCAGTACTGAAAAAATATTCTGATGTCTTAAAATTTTATTTGTTTAATATTACTGTCCTGGTTTATGCCAGAATAGAGCTAATTTTATGTCTTGCAATTTTGCATTCAGTTAAGTCTCTCATAAGTAGCTGCACATGCTGAAATTAACAGCAAGTTTCTCAGTCAGTAGCAGCTTCTAGAACTGATAATTCTCAATGTTTATTGTTACAGCTAGAGACTGGTGTGCAGAACCAAGGCCACTGCTTGGTTTTGAGGAACATCTTGTGCTCCAGAAAGAGAAAGGGACTAAAGAGGTCACACCTGCAACTCTCCTTTAGGGAGCAGCAGACAAGAAAAGTGACCAAAATTGACCAAGTAGAGCATTCCATCCCGTAGGCATCATACTCGGTATAAATTTGAGGCATGATGAGGATCAAGTCCCTTCAGCCATTGGCCTTTGCCTTCGCCCTTCTCTGCCTGTCCCTCTTTGCTTCAGCATCCTGGGAGGATTGCATCCATTCTTCTGCCTGTGGTCCTGATCCATGCCAGCCTGAATCTGTGTGTTCCTGCCTCCAGCTCCCGACTGCTGCTGACCCCAGGGGTCCAGCCTGGACTTTCCCAGGGCTGCCCTGCAGCCTTGGTGATGACGTGAGAGTTTTTTTGGGAAAGGGGAGGAACATGGTATCATTTTCCTGTATTGGTATATATAATATTTTTTCCTTTTTATCATTACTGTTTCATTAAAGTTGTGTAGTTTAGTTTCCAACCCTTAAGTCTCTCTCCCTTATTGTCTCTCCTTTCTTTATCAAGGAGGGGAGGGGGATTAATAGAGAGCAGCCCATCATTAAAATGTGATACTTACTTTTAGAAAATGTCTTTTATTGGGTTTTAATTGCATTTTTAACATAAGTTTTAAAAATTTTTTTTGATGGTTTTATTATTGCATTCATTTGACATTAATTTTTCACATTTGATTTAGTTGTATATACATGCAGTTTCCTTGCAGAAATCAGAGCACCATGAACAGAGCCACCAGTCCCCTGAGGTTCTATTCATGGTGCTGAACCTGGCACCACCTGCTGATGGGTGTGACATTGTCCCAGCTTTCAGTCAGTGTTGTAGAATTGTCCAGCAGCCATTTAGCAGTGGCCAGTTGTCCTAGACCTCTTTCTAGGAGGTCAGGAAGACTGCAGCATAGGGTGAATATAATGAGACTGTTGCAGGGCGAGAAGCAGGCTTATACGCAGCTACGTTGTCCTCTCCTTGCATTCACACAACCCCTGGCACAAGACAGAATTGCTCTACAGAGACAGAAGCTATTAGCAAATGTAACAGCAGAGAGATTTTTCTGCCTGTGAAGCCGTGTGTGCCATGGCTCTGCATGTGTCCACACAGCTGCCTAATAGGGGGCTGAACTCTGCCAAAGGTAACCATGCTGGTGTGGCCCTCATTTCATAGAATCACAAAATCAGCCAGGTTGGAAAGGACCTCTGAGATCATCAAGTCCAACCCTTGATCCACTTCCACCATGGTTACCAGACCATGGCACTGAGTGCCACGTCAGTCTCTTCTTAAAAACCTCCATGAACAGAGAATCCACCACCTCCCTGGCAGCCCATTCCAATGCCTGATCACCCTCTCTGTAAAGAATTTTTTCCTGATATCCAACTTAAACCTCCCCTGGCAGAGCTTAAGTCCATGCCCTCTTGTCTTACTGATTGCCTGAGAGAAGAGACCAACCGCCCCCCCGCTCCATCCTCCTTTCAGAGAGTTGTAGAGAGTGATGAGGTCTCCCCTGAGCCTCCTCTTCTCCAGACTGAACAACCCCAGTTCCCTCAGTCCCTTCACAGCCTCCTTGCTCTTCTCTGGACCTGCTCCAGCACCTATATCCTCCACTCTTTTGAGTGACAGCTGCCAGCTCAGACCAAAGCAAAGCTCCAGATACTGCTGAGTGAACAACAGCCCTGAAGACTCAGCAGTAGCTCCTGGGCCTGTGTCTTGGCCCTGTTTAGTTTGCTTTTAGGGATATGGTGAATTTTTCCTGTTACTTGTTAACATATCTGAACAGTCACTTACAGCACCATTAATCATCTAAATAAGTGAGCAGCCCCCAGCATTTCTTTTCTGGTTTTTTTTTCATGTGCTTCAATTTGGGTTATGTTACTCATATATATTTCCATTAAAAGACCTAAGGCATAGGAGTTCAGTATACTTATCCCTCAGAATAAATTCAGGAAAATCATCCAAACAGGATTTTTACTTATTCTAAAAAACAAAACAAAACAAAACCCCAACAAAAAAACAAAACCAAAAACCAACAAGAAAGTATTGTTGCAAAGCATGAAAATCTTTATTCTAAAATTCTGTAACAGAAATATCTATACCTAGGTTAACTTACAGGTAATACATCCAAGGTATATAAATATAAAAAAGACCCAATCCCTCCCAAAAAACCCCCACAACGTTTCTCTAAAAATTCAGGTTCTATTTCAGATGGTGAACGGTTTGCAATACAGTGGAATTTCATAATAATCTCCTTATGCTGCCTGGATAATATAGCTATTACCCTGATGTGACATGTGTCAAAATATCCCTATAGTCTCTGTCATGCTGCTTAATACTCAGATGACAAACTGCCTTAGGTATTCAACAGTATGAGAAAAGAATATTAAGTGAGCATCATGTCAGCTCCTCCTAGTTTTTTAAAGGTTACAATATGACAGTTTTTATAAACTTACAATACCTCATCACACTTAAAATCTAATGCTTCTTAAACTTGTTTAATAATAACAGTAATAATAACTTGTATATACATTACAGAGGACTTTAAAAGTTTTAAAATTATTTTGCAGTCAATACTTTTAGGACCCACTTTTCCCAAGATGAAAGTTTAACCATTCATAGGGTTTGCCTTTCACTTGCAACATTAGCACCAAAGTCATTCTTCTAGGAAGAAAAAAGAACATAATTAACTGTGAACAACTTATATTGGTTTTTTTATATCAAAGCATGTAAAATCCAAGAATTTTCTAAATATTTCAATTTTGAGGTCAAGTTCAAAAACACCAAATCAGTCAGTACTGCAGCTTTTGACTCCATACAATAAAATATATTACAGAGTGTCTGACTGGCCTCAGAAAACCCTGAAAGTTTTGCCTTCTGTAGTTAAAAAAAAAAATAAAAATCCTGCAAATAAAAGGCAGGAGAGTATCAATTTCCATAATGCAGAAAGAGATCTGTGTTTTCACAAGTTGGAACATGAGATTTTTGTGAAACTCGTTTTTGGGACTGATGAAAACAAGAAAAAGTGGCACTTCTATCAGTAAAAGCATCTTGTCATATATATGCAATGTTATCTCTAAATACCTCCTCATTTAAGGCTTCAGAAGTGATTTAGCTTTCCAGATCTCATTGAATATGATAGATTGGGATGATGATATTATGACCCAACAGCTGGACTCTCTGCATGAAACAATTACTGTCAGTGAGCAAAGATGTGAGCAATTTGGTACAAGCCTAATGGAGACAGAAGGGAATGTTTTCAACACAGAGGTAATAATAGAGGGATATGATTTAATTATTTCTAAACTGAGTAAATCCAATAAATCTTCTAAATCTAAACTAGACTTGATTAAAAATTAACTGCTGAGAAAAAAATATTTAAATTGTGAGGGTTTGATTCAAAGTTTCTCTAGAGAGAAGACACTTCATATTAAAATGAATGCTAAAAGTATTTAGAATTCTTATTTATTATCCTTCAAATCCATGCCATTTGTCCCTGTTAGAGAAGTGAATTTTCTGTTCTTTTCTGGTGGAAGGAGAAAAATCCACTTTGAAATTTTATCCTCCTATTAGCCAGTAAGAAATACGGCCAAAATAATGAAAGAATCAGAGAATCACAATGTAGTATTTAGTCATGCAGACTTTGCACACCCTCCTGACCAATTTCTCAGCCTTTTGAGGGAGTTTGGGAAGCTAATCTTGTTAAAAATTAACACTTTGTTGATATCAAAGGAAAAGAAACATCCCAGAAATTTAAACAATAAGGTTCAGGGCTTTATTCCTGATTCAGCCTATTTTTTAAAAAAGATAATTTGCATGAGGTATGCAAAATAATATTCCAAGACAACAATACTAATTCTGTCTGCACATCTTTAATACTCAAGACTTCATACAGTGATAACACTAGAAATGTTTTTGTTTTGACAAAACAAAAGAAAGACCAGAAAAGCTTGAGACAAAAAAAGAAAAATACTGTAAGGTGTTGTCCTACACAGATTCTTTGCTGTGGCATAAAATTGAGTTGCTGAAAGTTTTTTAACACAAGAATCAGTTCATCTTTTGAAATGGAAGTTAGAGAACTAATGCTTTGATGCATTATGGCTGTTTGCTGATTAAAGGGAAAAAGTTAAAAACCCAGCAAAATTGAAAAGATAGTTTTATAATAGTCAACACTATAATGTAACTATTTTTAATAAAATGAAATTACCTTTGCATTTGCAATTGACAAGCACAATGCCTTTTGCCTCTGGGATGAAGAGCAGGCCTTAGAAGCCAGAGAATATTTTGTGGCTTTTCAGATATCATACTTCAAACAGCACCAAGAACTCTGTACTTCCTAAATTCAAAACCACTAGATTTGTCTGGAAAAAACCTGTGGAGTTCTATTTTAAGGCAGGTTAAACTATCAACTATTCCAAATATATTTCAATAAAGAAAGATTTAAACTAAGTTGAAAAATTAGAATTTTAAAAATTATTATACACTTCTGGCCAGATGCAACAAAATCCAAGAAAAAAAGCGCCAAACAACAACCAAACAAACCACCCCTCAATATTTGGGGGTTTTAGATTTTTATTCAAAAAATAGGAGTCCCAAATTCAGTCCCCTTCTTCTGTGTTCCGAATTTCCAGCTTGTGTTGCCTTCCTTCCAGGAGTTTGATTTAATTCACATTCTGGGAAATGCTACTCATAGTCTTTTCTATTGCAATATCCTCAATTAGGAGTCTTTTTCAATAGGGATCTCCGAAAGTATTAACAATCAACTAAATTCCTTTTATCTGAATGATGAGATGGAATACAGCCTGAGCGTGTGGACCACAGAGAACTGGAGAGAGCGGTCACTGCGCTGTCGGGCAGGGCTGCCCTTTGGAGGGACCTCAGAGAAAGCAGAAATGTTGTGAAGTTCATCAAAGACAAACACATAGTCCTGTGTCTGGGAAGAAATAACCCCAAGTTACCAACACAGCCTAGGGCCTGCCTACCCAGGAAGCAGCTCTGCTGAAGAACCCCTGGGGCTCCTGGTGGCCAGCAAACCGGTCTGAAGATGTGGTGAGTTCTGGCAGCAGGGATGGCAAACACCATCCTGGGCTGCATTTTGGCATTGGAAAGCCAAAGGTAGTGATGAGATCACACCAGTTTTGGGCACCCAATAGAAAGACTTATAAACTGGCAAGATGCCAAAGAGGATGGCTAGGGGACTAACATTACACAATGCCTGTGAGGAGCAGCTGGGGGAGCTGGGCTTGCCCTTTGGAAGAAAAGACCAAGGAAGTATCTGTCTATTGCAAAGATTAGACTGAAAGCACATGCAGGGATGTATGTAGACCAGGACAACCCCCATCTCCAGTGGGATATGAAAGCATATAGTGTCTAAAGGGTGCAGCCCAGGAGAGAGGGTGCACGTGTAACAAAAATATATCCATTTGCAGGATGTATTATTATTTGATGCAAATTGTTCGGGTTTGTTGCTCCAAGAAAATTTTCAAAACAAGTATCAATGTAAGTGGTCATAATTTATTTGAATGGAATATGTCTGTTGTTTCTTTTCCTTGCCTTTCATAAGGCTTCAGAAGTAGGATGTGTCAGACTTATTGTCTAGGCTTTGCTTGGTCAGCCTGACGTTTTATTCAACTTAGTTTATTGGTAAAAGCAGTTTTATAATGAAAATTGATTATTATTTGATTTGATTTACTATTTGTGTAGGTTTTTTTGTAACTGAGGTGTATAACCCTGTAGTAAATTTTTAAATTAATCCTAGTAGGAAGTATCCTTTTGGTGTAGGATGAAATATTTGTGTTGCATCTTGATGTAGAGTAGACAGTAAGGATAGGATGAGAGAAAGGTGTTGGAAACTGGAACGCAGGCACATCCTTGCATAGAAGGATAGGGATGTTGTGGGATGATAACAGTTGGGCTCAGGAGGATCCTGCATCCCCAAGCTTAAGAACACCTCACCAGTGGTCAGCTGCAGAAATGCCAAGGGATTTGAGCAAAACCAGCTATAAGGGTCAGAGAGAACAAAGAGGATGCATGCAGAATATCTCACACTCAGTATATAGTAAATTGGTATTTAATGTGGCATTTCAGATCAGTGCAGCATGAACAAGGTATTAAAAAGCTCAGGAAGCAGACAAAAGTATGTAAATGGCCTCTAGAGTGTGGAAAAGGAAACAATCAGTATCGAAGTCATACTCATCCTGGTGAAAGACTGAGGATGGTGTAAAGCTCCCAGCCACCCCATTCTGAAACCAGCAACCATAGGATGTGAGGTGGCATAAGACTAGAGCAATGTGCAAATACTAAAAGCCTGAGTATAATAATTTTAGTCACATTGTTTTTATTGAGACTTTTCCTTAAAGAGGAATTCTCTCAATTCTTTTATCCTTCCCTTTCTGTTCAGTCAGGTCTGGAATAATAATAATTCTTCATTTTGACAGTGCAGTTTTCAGCTACACCTAGCAATGAATTTCAGGCTTTGCATATAATGTTTCCTTTGCTCTATATCAGGACTTTGAATGCAACAAAGGAACAAATTAATTCCTCCTTTTCAGAGAACCCTTCAAGACTGAAAAAATTCAGCCACAAACAAGGTGAATACCAGGAAATAATATTTTCTGTTCCACAGGTCAGATTTGAAAAGAAGAAGTTTTACAGCAAAGCAGAAGTTTCATATGATTATTTATAAACTAAGTCATGACTAAAGTTTTATAGTAAACTTAAAACTTAACTAGTCAAAATATTTTCCTTCGATAAAAAGCTGTGTACATGTTGCCCCTGAAACCTCCACAAGACCCACCTGAGACAAGCCAAGATTGTGTGGTCAGAACTCATTAATTCTATATTTTGGGGGAGAAGTGACAGCAGCAATGAATGTCTCTCTATATTTTTCCTTATATAACTGAAGTAGTAAATAATGTTCTTACATTTGAAATAACTCACAATGACAAAGAAGTAGGCCAAGATTCTTCTCACATGCTTGCATGTGTCAATCAGAACTGGGTCTATTTAAATAAACGAAGTTGCGCCTATGGAAACTCGCTGTAATTGCAAGGAGATAACATTTGCAGGGTTATGATGGTAGAAAGATGTTATGTGAAAATGACACAATTAATTTTCTCCTCTTCTCCCTGGCGTAACTCAGAAAAAGGTGGTGACAGCTCAGGGGTGGGAAAAAGACGTGATGAGGGACAAGAGGAGGGAGGAGGAATGTCTGAACAATCGGTTGGCAACTGCTGTCAGACAGCAATATTTTGTGCTAAAAATAGGCAAAGCCAGGGGAGCAGGATTTGAAGGCCACACAGGGAGGAAAGGGGTAAAGCACATTGTTTGAATAATCTAATTAAGATGGAATAAGGTGTTTCAGGATTTTTGTGACAGAGGCCTGTCAGGTAGAGAGCCTCCTGGCCAAAAGAGACAGCTTTCTGAGTGCAAACACTTGTCTGAATAGACAACAGATGTACCCAGAAAAATACCATTATCCATACCAGTACACAGGCTGCTCTAAAGTATTTTAAAAATACGGTCTGAAAATAATCCATCCCAATTTTCTGGAGAGATGAAGTCACAGCTCCTTCTAGCTTGCTCCAATGTTGCTCTGTAGCTGCAGCAACCCCAGCCAGGACAGTTTTGGGATCAGACCCAGGACCTCAGGAAAAGCTCCACCTCTGCATATCATCTTTCACACTTCCCTTTGCCCCTCCAGCTTTTATTTAGGTTCATATTTCAGCTTGCTTAGTTTGCTTAAAATACAAAATATTACAGGAAGTCACATAGCATCAATTTGGGTAAAATGCTATGTGCCTCGAGTGTGTAATAATGACACCATGAGTTCAGTACAATTTTATTCAGTACAATTCAGAACAATTCCTACAGGAGCAAGACACACAGAAATTGAAAAAAGAAGTATATGCTCCCAGGCTAGAGAAAAAAACCAACAAGCTCCTACTTACTAGAACAGAATCAGAAACAGGTTATATCTAATTATTTTCTTTTACTACTGAAATTACTGAATATAGTTCTTCTGACTAACAGAGTCTCATAGAATCATAGAATCATAGAATTAGCCGGGTTGGAAGGGACCTCAGAGATCATCTAGTCCAACCCTTGACCCACCGGAGCAGTTGCTAGACCATGGCACTGAGTGCCACATCCAGTCTTTTTTTAAATGTCTCCAGGGACGGAGAATCCACCACCTCACCGGGCAGTCCATTCCATAGCCTAATCACCCTCTCCGTGAAGAAATTCTTTCTAATATCTAACCTAAACCTCCCCTGGCACAACTTAAGACTGTGTCCTCTTGTCTTGTTGAAGGTCGTCTGTGAAAAGAGTCCAGCTCCCACCTCGCTACAGCCTCCTTTCAGGTAGTTGTAGACGGCAATGAGGTCTCCCCTGAGCCTCCTCTTCTTCAGGCTGAACAGCCCCAGCTCCCTCAGCCTCTCCTCATAGGGCCTGTGCTCGAGTCCCTTCACCAGCCTGGTTGCCCTCCTTTGGACCTGCTCCAGCACCTCAATCTCCTTCCTGAACTGAGGGGCCCAGAACTGGACACAGTACTCGAGGTGTGGCCTAACCAGCGCCGAGTACAGGGGAAGAATCACCTCCCTGGACCTGCTGGTGATGCTGTTTCTGATACAGGCCAGGATGCCATTGGCCTTCTTGGCCACCTGGGCACACTGCTGGCTCATGTTCAGTTTCTTGTCAATGCAGACTCCCAGGTCCCTTTCTGCCTGGCTGCTCTCCAGCCATTCTGTCCCCAGCCTGTAGCGCTGCATGGGGTTGTTGTGGCCAAAGTGCAGGACCCGGCACTTGGCCTTGTTGAACCTCATCCCGTTGGAGTCGGCCCAACTCTCTAGTCTGTCCAGGTCCCTCTGCAGAGCCCTCCTGCCTTCAAGTTGGTCCACACTTCCTCCCAGCTTGGTGTCATCAGTCTGTAAGGGTTTCAAGGAAACAAGAAAAAGAATTTTAAAGAAAATTGTACATTTCTTGCAAAATATCTCTTTTTGTTAAAAAGTATATTGCCTAACTTGAATAAATAGCATACTCCTTCAGATACAGCTGCTTATGGATGGAACTGAAATAGTTTATACATTTTAAGCTAAGATTCCATATACAGGCACTGCAAAGCTGTGACACAGGCAGTACACTTCCAGGGAAGCATGTATGCTATTTTTTGTACAAGTGAAACTTCAGGGACAGATCTAAATGTATGTATTTACGCAAATTCAGTTTTGAAATCCAAAGCTGTCATCTTAAAGATGCCTGAGTAAGATCCAGAAAGCAGAGTCTGTGACCTTTTCTGGTAAGCACACACTGTCACACGTCACCTAAGTACTGATATCACATTGGCAGGCCTGGATCCTTCATACAGTTCTGGGGTGACTGAAGTAATTGTCACTAAGGAAATGGCCAAGATACTGTAGCCCTTGCTGAGGAACAAGGATCTGGTTTATCTATCTCTGGTTTGTGTGGAGTCCCTATTACAAGGAGGGACATGGACCTGCTGGAGCACGTCCAGAGAAGGGCCACGAGGATGATCAGAGGGCTCCCTCCTCTCCTATGAAGACAGACTGAGAGAGCTGGGGTTATTCAGTCTGCAGAGGAGAAGGCTCTGAGGAGACCTTATTGTAGCCTTCCAGTATCTGAAAGGGGCTACAAGAAAGCTGGTGAGGGACTTTTTGGGATGTCAGGTAGTAGTAGGAATAGGGGGAATGGATTCCAACTAGAGGTGGGAAGATTTAGATTGGAAACTAGGAAGAAGTTCTTCAACATGAGGGTGGTGAGACACTGGAACAAGTTGCCCAGAGAGGTGGTGGAAGCCCCATCCCTGTAAGTTTTTAAGACCAGGCTGGACAGGGCTCTGAGATCTAGTGGGAGGTGTCCCTGCCCATGGCAGGGGGATTGGAACTAGATGATCTTAAAGGTCCCTTCCAACCCTAAAATTCTATGATTCTATGATTCTTTCTTCCATCTGACTAAAGATTGCATACCGCATTCCACTATTCATGAGAGCCATTCTTTGGCAAAAAAAAGGAGAAAATATCCTCTTTTGAAACACTGTGATGGCACAGGAGTGAAAGAAGCCATGAAGGAAATACCAGGAAATCTATGTGAACTCTTTTTCCAAATTATTGTTGTGTTTCATCTTTGTAGCTTCCAACTTCAAAATAAAGAAGACATAGACTTGTATGTCCAGACTCTCATTCATTGTCAGTGATCCACATGCCTGAAACGTGCTTGCATTTAGCCCAGATAGACAGGAGGTGGAGGATAAAGAATAGGACATCAGGACAATTTATTTGAAAACTGATGTATTTAAAACCTATATTTACTTCAAGTCACAGTGAGCTCAGGCCTGGACTGCCATGGTCAGTTCTGGTGGACAGTATAAAACGGTGGCTGAAAAGTCAGTGTTGCAGAATGAGTCAAAAATCTCTGAAAATTTTAGTCCAAGTTACTTCTTTTTAAATAAAAAGTCTAGTAAAATATATAAAATGCCTCTTACACCTTCCTAAATTTCAAAAAATGGGGTAAAAGCATTGTGTTACTGAAATGTATCTAACATAAGAGCCTTAATTTCATAGGAAAAGAATTAGGCTTAGGAAAGGACAATCAGCTTGACTTGTACTGTATAAGTTGCAAAGAATGGTTTCTGTTTTCATTACAAAAGACTCCTCATTTCAATTCTTGAATCTAATTAATATGCAAACTACTTAATTACAAAAAGATTAATTGCCTTTATAGGGGCTCTTCTAATATGGAGAGCATAAAACTTCTGCAAATGTATTGTCTTCATACCAAGTACTTTATTTCTTCTGAGGAACTTAATTAAACAAGACTACCACATTTTCAAAAGCACTGTATGTAGTCTTTAGTTATATCATCACAAAGGGGACGGAATTCAGTATAAATACAAAGAAGAATAATTAAGAATTATCAAACTTCAGTCATCCTCATGATGTAAATTTTTTAATATATAAAAATAGAAATATAAAATTACAAAATTGTAAATAAAAGTATAAATAAAAATATAAAATTAGCTTCTACTCCATCAAACCAAAAAATAATATATAAGAAATAAATGAAAATATTACCTTGCTTTCTTGTTTGACTGATCCATCACTGAAAGTGATAAAAACTGGTTGATATACTCTAATTAGGCTTATGTAACAAATATGGAGGAACTTTTGAAGTACATGTATAGGCCACTTTTGCTTATGAGAAAAATTTGCTGCAAAAGATCCCTGCTGTAGTTTAAGTGATAAAGATAAGTCAGCTATCAGGTCCTGGTTGTCCTTTAGCAAGAAGGAGAGGAAGCTGCTTGTCTAACTTGTTGTGTGATCATAATGGCAAGTGGTTAGAGGGTTCAGCAGCTTGTAATTACTGCTCTAAATCTGCTTCCAAGAACCTGATTAGTGAACATGTTCCTTTGCCCGAGACCTTAACTAAAGCCTATGGAAATTCTTGCTGTAAGAAGACAATTGGTTACAAAGGGCAGAGAATGATCAGAGCAAGAAAAGAAAGTCAATTACAGAGCAACTATCAAGCTTAATTTCAAAACAGCTATGGCAATGCATAGCCACAGTAGTATAAATTGTGTCAGAAGACTGTTCCTGCTAAAGACAGGGCATGGCTAGCCTTAGTAAATCTTCAAGAGGGTGTTGCTGGTTTTATGAAAGGCATTATAAACTGCAGCAACCTTTAATATAATGAAGTTATATCCAATAAGCTAGAAGATTTCTCTGATCATGCATCTTATGTGTTTTTAGCCTTAATTTTTAGCATTTTGAAGTATCACCTGGAAAGCAAAGAATTTCTATGTCCATAGTACCAAAATCCTCTTGAGTAATAATTAGTGTAAAAAAAATGTGATTCAATATTTTTTTAAATTGTAAGATCCAAGACTTAAACTTTCAAATTTGTTGAAATTTCAAATATGTTGGCTTTTTAAGACCTTTGGTATTTTGTCATGGCGTGGTGCCTAACATTGAACATTCATTGGAGGTGTTGCATGCCAAAGCAAAATCACTGCTAACAGGCTTGAGGTGAGGGCTCCAGCCCATGTGCCATTCCACTCATCAAGTTTTCTTTCCATTAGGTATTGTTTTATTTTGCAAATATATATATATATATTATTACTTTGACAACATACAAAAACTACATTACTATCAGAACTTGTCCATATATAACATTATAATGTATTTCCATTCTTTTAAACCAAACTTTTTTTTAGCATTTATTCGTACTCCTTTAGGATATGTTTAAGCTCGTAGGAAATAGGAATAAGGAGAATTTAGTTGCAAGTTATCAACTGTACTTTTCTTGGCTTGAAATATAGCAAAGCCTCAGTCTTTTTCTTTCAGATTTGCTGTTGTTGATGTGGGAGCATACTTAGCTTTAGAGTCAGTGTTTTAAAACAGTGACTGGTGGTTTTGATGACATTACGTATTTGTGAAGGTAAAATATCAGAAGAAGGCCTGACTTCAAACAAGTGTATCCAGAGCTTTCTGGAGATTTCCATGTGGTATCTTAAATTATAAACTTACAAGTAAAGAAAACTGAATCATCAGCAAATTCCCTGTGAAAGAAAGATGGAGCAACCACAACTCATAACTACAACTGGCTTTTCTTACCATCATCATCATTAGAAGTGTTAATTCAGTGCTATTGAAAATATTTGCCAACTTACAAAAATAGATTGGTTATTGCTGACTTTAGCCCTCACAAGCTTAAGACAGAGCAATGGAGATGCCCCATTGCCAGAGATATTTTGCCCAGCTACATTTCTGTAGTAGTTGAAGATGAGTACTCTCTGTGTTAAGGAAGTAAAGGTTCAGCAGCTCTACCACACAGGCAAAATCAGTCCACCTGACTACACAGTGACTGATGAGACTGACTCTCATTGCAAATACATTTCTAATTGTTAGGAACATGTGGAGGCAGAATTATTTATGAAGTAAGCTTTGGTTCTGGGTGGACCAAGTCACTGCAGTTGTATACAGACTGGTGTTTCAAGCTGAGTTGAATTAATCAGGGGATTAGGAGCTCTTCTCATAGTTGTATGTTTAGTTCACTGTGGTTATTGCTGGCTAAAAGAGTGAAAGGCAGCAAGTTCATAAGCATGAAAAAAAAATTATTTGACTTTGAATAGTATCAGATAATAATAACTCTAATATTAATAAATTTTGATACTTTTAATAGGTTAATATAAGATAATTATCCTTTTAAAAAATCTTTTTATATTATTGGACAGACGTTGGGAGAGAAACTTGGAAAACAACTTTTAACAGTTTCAATAGTTTGAATTATAAAATAATAATTTGCTGAAATAAAAGCAACCAAATGATGATTTGTTTCAATAATGGTGCCATAAATATACCTTACTTTGTAACTATGAACTGATGTTGGAAAATCTGGATTGCATTCTTTTTAGATAATCACAGAGGGCCTGTTTATTTAAAATAAGTCACCTTTATTAAGTGAAAGCTGAATTGGGGGCCGTGTAGTCTTCTGAGGAGATTCTGTATATATTATTTTGCCTTCAGTACTACTACATTCCGTTAGTTTCTTTCATGCAGTGAAACTTATATTTGGTGTTAATTATTTACCATGCTAAGGAATACTCAAGGGGTTGTAAGACCTTTAAGAGTTTGTCTGAATTATCAGCTTTTGTCTTAACAATAGCAACTTTCCAGGAATTTTATTTATTTGTTAAATAGCTTATGTGCTCTGCTTTGTGGTTTCCATGATGGTAGTGGGCAATAGTAGCATATTGTAGCTCAACATTACCATCCATGCTGGGTGAGAATTTTGTTGGCTTTTGCCTTCCAAAAGGTGGCCTGTTTGCTGCAAATGACTGGGAAAGTTGCCCAGAAAGCCAAGCAGCTTCAGATATTTTATATAACGTTTGCTTTTCAGATTTTAAAATAAAATAATCTTCCTATTCTGAAATCACCACAGAAACCAGTTCCCATTACAGTGGCTGATGTTGTCTCTGGAGCACTCTTCTACCAGAATAAAATAAAATAACACAACAAAACCAAACCAAACACAACCCCCTATGAGACGCCAGTACCAAATAACCACTCAGGCTGCTATTCTGACCCTTAACTACAACAAGAAACTGCAGCAAACACTGTGGGCACCTTGGTGTGTAGCATGAGGCAGAAGAAATACAGGCAAAATCTGCAGAATCAAAAAAAATATCACTAGATGTTCCTGGGAATGTAGCAATGAACAAAGAGTTCCACTGCTTTTGTTCTTATATTCAAAGCATGTATTGAGAGCATGTTTGAGCCAGAGGACAATTGAGGGCATTTTTTTTTGGAAGGCAAATTATTTCTGTCTTGGTTAGTAAGTGTTACCAGTTTCATGCTATCCCACTCAATAAAACCCAAACTTGTTAATTAATCACTGAGCTATTAACAAACTGCACCTGCCTTCATCATTGCAAGCACATATAATGTCTGACAGACTGTTCTTGAACACCTGCATTTAATTCAGTAACATTATTCACTGAATTTTAATTTTATTTTAGGCTCATGACATGTAGACTGATCATATAATTCACTCATGCTTATCTGGTTGTTCTGACAATAACCTAAAAATGAAATCAACATAGGCAATTTCCATGTCTAACATTATATAAATATTTAAATAGTAATAAGTAGAAAGTAATAGTAATAATAGTAATAGTAGTAATAGTAATAAGTAGAAGAAAAATAGAGAATATGCAGAACTCTGTCTACATAAAATTTTCAATATGTTACAATTTACAATATGTTACATTTACAATATGTTTTTAGGAACATATGAATAAAGGAGTCCTGCTGGATAATGAAATCTAAACCTTTTTCCTATTGCCAGGAACAATATTTGTTTGCATCTGGTATTTTTTGCTATCTATTTTTCAATCCTTTCAAGAATGGAAAGCATTCAATGAGCTTGCAAAATACAAACGACTACGTATGTTGGTTCACACAGCAGTTACACAGCTTCAGCTTGGCCCATGAGTCAGTGTGTCCACAGTTTTCTGTAACACTTAGTGTTATATATCATAAGTGACTTCAGTGCCTTGAAACTTTATTTATATATGTAACAGAGAGTTATATTCATGCCATATATTCATACAATATTTACTGTCTCAGGTCTTCTCCCTGTGTTTACCTCATTATTAGGATCTGGGTGAATGAGGTTACAGGATGTATTTCCACCTCACTACAGTCTCCTAAAGGTTAGACTTTCATCCTGAGACAGTTGTTTTCTGTTTCTCTGTAGGCAATGATTATAGTGAGGTATCCTACTGAAATTCACCCTTCTCATGTTGGGATGACACACACTTTGCTTCCCTGAGGCATCACTTTACCACAGGAGCACACACAGTTGGGGTCAAAAGGTAAGTGAGGCAATGATCTCTCATCATTGCTTTAACTGCAGTCACAAAGTGAAAAAAGGCACCCCTGGAAACTACACACAGACCTCAGAGAAGTCACCCATTTCTTAAGGGCTAAAAGAAACCATTCCCAGAGAAGAATATCTCAGCTTATACTGCTGAGATACTATAATTAACATCTCAGAAAAAGGTTTTGGCCCAGACCTACTAGTTATCTCCTGCATAGTCCTTAGCTTATACTCATACTATATCAAAAACTGGTACCTGATCTGAAGAATCATTTTGGATATGCTCACCTTGGTTTAAAGAGCAAAAGAGGTTAATGTATGAGTGCATATGCAAGTGCATGCTAGCTGGTCTTCAGGGTCTGCCAGCATCCCTTAATCATTTAGTTGATCAATACTGCTGCAATATTTGACATCCAAAGGTTTCTGTTTATTCGTTTGCTTCAGTTTTAAGTCCAGAACTAGGTCTTTATAATTTTAAAGTACTTACTATGCCTTTGGAATTAAGACAGATGATAACACCTCATATTTTTACTGGATGACTTTTGTAGATAAAACTAAATTTTTTTTATGATGGTTCAGTTGATAAATGCACAAGCTAATGAAATAATTTTTAAATTTCTGTTCCATTCAGTGTAATACTTGTTGATTACTTTTCTGTATCTTGGGAACAAATTTTCTAATTTAAATCATGACAGTAATGATATCGTCCATAAGAAAAAAAAAAAAAAAAGAAAAGAAAAAAGATATACCTCTTTCTTCATCCCCTAAATTTTGTTGTTAAAATGTGGTTCCTTAGTTGATATATTTTCCTGAGAAATCTTGATTGTGACTGTTCAATTATTATTTTAATAAAATTGATTATGTTTTACTCAAGGACTGTGGGTTTATTTGATCTTTTTAGAGCACCATGACTTCTAGTTGACTCTTACTTGTGAACTGGTCTGCTAACATCTGAATGAATAACTGATAGGCTTTATTTGATAGAGTAAAAATCCACTTTTAACATTGAGTGCAGGATACTGTCATAATTAATTAACTAAATATTTCAATATTTAAAATATTTTTCTTTATGTATATATGATTATTTTATTTTTAAAAAACTGATTTTATGTGTTAAATTACTAATTTTTTCTTACTTAACATGCTCCCTTTAAATGTTATTTTGCCTCACCCAAATTTCATGCAGTTTGGGAGGTTAAGGACATATCGTGAGAACACTTAAAATGAAAAAAAACCTCCAAATCTTATGTATTCTGCATGATATACTACCAAAACTGTGATGATTATGTGGAAATAAGAGAATGTGACAGCGCATGAGTTGATTATATTTTGAAAGTGTATCTTCTTCACTAACACTCTCCAAGCTGTGAAAAAGATAGATGGAAATTCTCAGGGGTCTCCAGACTAGTTAGTGACAAAACTCTCTAGATCTAAATGTAAAAGGAATAGTAGTAAGCATTATTGTCTTAGTAGTAATAAATAGGAAACCAGACTGGGCAGCGTCATAACAGAGCAGTTCTGAAGAATTTACTACAATATAATTGTAGGAAAAACCTCTTAATTTTTCCCCAGGCACTCACCTCAGTACCAATTTAGAATCAGTGAATTCAGTAATAAAAAAGTATATTACTTAAATCATGTTTTTTCTTTCGTGGTCAATGTGATATGACAAAAAATACATCCAAAAAAATCTCTCTGAAAACTTTTTCCTTCATCAGTTGCCTGAATTTCAAGCTAGACTTCCTTAAATACCATCAGAACTCTTATGATATTTGGCAGTTATTACAATATCAGTGATTTATGAAATCCCTGGTAAGTGAAAAGTGTTTCGTCTTGTTCAGTCTAGACAGATGATGAAGATGACTGAAGGGCAAAAAAGTCAATGACTTTCCTCACATTCTGGAATAGGTTATGACTGGTGATGTTATGAGACTCTAGACAGTTAAAATAACTTTTCAATATACTGAGCATGACAAAAGAGACTGTGTTAATGTCAAAGCTGACTACTGGTAGCAAAAGTTCACATGTATTAGCATTCATCTGTGTCATGTTATCTTGGCTTTTCTTCATCTGCAGCTTTCTGAGTGAAGCTCTGAGTGGAGATAGAATTGTAATAAATATTTATAACAAAATCCAGTGCAGGTGATAATGTGAATATGCACACTGTCCACAGTTGTAAACTGAACTTATGTTATAGTTTAAGAGGGAAAGTGTCAAAGTGATTTAGATACTTTCAAAAACATAATTAGAATTTTAAGGTCTAAATGAATGGGAATGAGAAATACGAGTTTCTATATGAGTTTCTATATGTAGTGGTTTTTATGGAAGTTTTTAAGCCATCCAGAAGCCAAATTGCAGTGTCAGGATATTTTAACATTCTCAGACATTAATTTCTTTGAAAACACTGTGCCTCTCTGAAACTCCCTCCCTCTTAAGCTTCACATCCCTCTGCATTAGAGTTCCTTCCCAATATGCCACTGCTGTCCTTCTTAATGGTGGACAAAAGCAGAGCAACAGATATCATCTACCTGGACTCGAGCAAAGCATTCTACACTGTCCCACACGACAATCTGGTCTCTAAACTGGAGCAATATGGACTCAGTAGATGGACCATTCATTGGATAAGGAACCGGCTGGATGGTGACATCTGAAGAGTTGTGACCAGTGGTTCAATGTCCAAATGGAGACACACGATGAGTGATGTTCCTTAAGGGCTGGTACTCGGACTGGTGTTATTTAATATTAGTCCTTGTCAGTGACATGGACAGTGAATGCACCCTCAAAAAATTTTCTGATGACACCAAACTGGGTGGTGAAGTCACCATGCTAGAGGGAAGGGATGCCATACAAAGGAACATTGACAGGCTCAAGATGTGGGCTTTTGCAAATTGAATGAAGTTCAACAGACCAAGAGCAAAGTTCTGCACCTGGGTTGAGGCAATCCCTTGCACTGATACAGGCTGGGAGGAGAAAGGATTAAGGACAGCCCTGAGAAGGACTTGGAGGTGATGATGCACCAGAAGCCACCAATGTGAGCTTGCAGCCCAGAAAGATGTGTCATGAGCTGCATCAAAAGAAACAGGCAGGCAGCCAAGGGAGGTCACTCTCCCCTTCTACTCTGCTCTTGTGAGAACCCACCTGGAGTATTGTGTCTAGTTCTGGAGTCCCCAACACAAGAAGGACATAGAGCTCCTTGAGTGTGTCCAAAGGAGAGCTACAAAAATGAGCAGAGGACCAGAGTACCTCTCCTATGAAATTAGGCTGAGGAAGCTGGGGCTGTACAGCTTGGACAAGAGGATGCTGAGGTGACCTTATAGCAGCTTTCCAGCACCTGAAGAGGGCCTACAAGAAAGCTGGGATAGTAATTTTGCACAGGTGTGTAGTGAAAGGACAAGGGGCAATAGTTTAAAACACTAAGAGAGATTTAGGTAAAATATTGTGAGGAAATTCTTCACTATGAGTATGGTAAGACACAAATAGGTTGCCCAGGGAAGTAGTGGCAGCCCCATCCCTGGCAGTATTCAAGGGCAGTTTGTACAGGGCTCTAAGCAACATGATCTAGTGCTAGCTGTCCCTGCCCATGGTTGGAGAATTGGAGCTGCATGATCTTTAAGATCCCTTTCAACCCTAATCATTCTATGGTTCTACGATTCCAAAACTCTAGGACAAAAGAGTATTTTCCTGGAAAGCCTAGGAACAGAATTAAGCTTCTTCTACTCATAACATATAGGTTAAAAATACACTGTTGACACCAAATAATGAGGATAATTGTCCATATCCACCTTTACATTGAAAAAGAGAAACTGATTTATAAGTACTGAAAGAACATGATTCCAGGAGATTCTTTCATCAGAAGGGCAGTGATAATGAAAGTCATTTGGGACAGATTTTCCTGCTAAAGCTGAGAACCTCACCCCATGATTCAGGAAGTCTCTTTTGGTCCTATACTGCACCCCTTTTGACTTTCTTTCTCCTGTGAGTTCCTCTGTTATATAAGGCAATTTTTGTGTCTTTTTACTGTGTCTAAAACCCCAATTACAGTATAGTGCTGTATAAATAAGAGTTATATTCACCTATGGACCACATTAAATACACGGTAAACTTTTCAACAGAATAGTGGTATCAGCTGTTGTCTTGCTATTCTTAATAGTAACACAGCTGCATGAATAACGCAAGAAGCAAAGGGTAATATAGTTTTTGTTTTATGTTGCTGGAGGCAGAATAAAGAGCAATTTCTTTACATAGTTTTGAAAAACTGATAGGAACTACAACTGTGCTGCTCAGCTCTTTCTATTATAAAGACATCTATTGTTTTACGACCTTATTAAAAAGCACTTTGCTTTATTGACTGATGTGCTCTCCAGATCTAAGATCTGGAAGAAGGTTTATATTGTCTTTTTTTCTGTAATGGCCAATGAGCAGACTACCTTGATCCTTTGTGATTATCAGGTTCTCACAGCTCTGTTATCCAGCTGTCCTTTCAGCCTCTGCCTTTCCTAGAGAAGCATATTGCTTATGCAGTTGAGACAAATGAATATTTTTCAGGTTTTTTTAGAACTCATAGATGAGCTTGCATGTTCCTCATACTGCTCTTTCCTAATTATCTTTTGCATTTATCTCTTCTCAGCTTCAATGTTGACATGAGATTAATGCAGTAATCAGTGCACCCTTTTAATAGCACTGCAAACATACCTTATTAAAACAGTTATCATAGCTCATAATGTACTTTTGCAGTGGGGCTGAACTCACCACTTTAAACCATGAGATTTAATTTCTTATGATTAAGTATGTGTTTGTGAAGAAGCAAATTAACCACTTTAACAATGCATTGACTTGCATGCTAGTGCCCAACCACATACTCCTCTTATCCTCTATGAAGACAATGCATAACAAGGAATTCAGCAACAACATTGTTTATTTTGCTATCTGCTCTCCTACTGCTGCTTACAAGCTCATGAAAAATTATTTAATTCACTGTTTTCACCTTTAGTTGGCTTATACCAAACACTATCATGTGCAACCCTCTGCCCAAGGCATTTTAATTGTTATATTTTCTCATATCTACTTACTAACATTGTCAACTTAAAACTCTGCTATATGTCAAATTACAACTCCTCTCTTGATGGTAAGTTTTGCATCTCCCAGTAGCATCATTTGGAACTTATTGTTCTTATTCCACCTCAGTCTCACTTATTATCAAAACTTGGCAATATTTTCAATACAGGAGCAGCCTGAGATGAAAATTTTCCATAGTTCCAATTTTGTTTTTTTCCCAATTTGCTTGAAAACACATTTCACTTAGTATCCTATATTTATTTGGGGTATATTTCATGTCACTATATTACATCAACAATGTTCTATGTCATATCTGGATTGTGCACTCTTTATTTACAATATTGTATATTTAGATAATATTTTTTATCACTTTTTGTTAAAGCCTTATCTACAGTATTGATTGGTAGAAATCTCTTTGTTTCAGTTATTGCCTAGGGAGGTCAAAAAAGATGTTATAGTGACAAATTTTTTGAGCCAGCGATCTGTTTGGGGATTGAATACGGTGATGCTGGAAATTAAAGTTACAGACTTTATTAAGGAATAGCACTGGATAACCATTTCCACAAAAAAGAATACCTGCTCTGCAGCAGAAAACTCATGAAGTAGAAGAAAGCATGCACAAAGTATGGGGCTGAGCCTGGCAGAGTGAAACAGCAGGAACTGAGTCAAAAAGTCTGAATCTTAATATTTCTTTTGCTTAAAGAATAACCTGTGAAACACAGATGTTTAGTATCTTATGCTTTTTACTACCTGTTCATCCAAAGGATGATAATTATTTATGCCAATCTCTTCAGGAGCTCAAGAGATACAAGTCTGTGTCATAAATCAAGATCTTTCAAGCTGATGATCCGTGAATGCTAGTTTCATATGATGAACTCTCTTCATAATTTTTTTCTGGAAAAATCTCAGGATTTACATGAAAAACTATATATTTTTAGAGAATTTTGTGAGTAGCCTTAATTTAGTATAGGAAATATATAATTGGAGCAATCTGGATAAGAAAGAAGTCAAAGCATCCTCCTTGTAATTTTGGAAAATACAGTTAAGTGTGAGTCAGAGATGCAGAGACCCTTAGAACTTCCTGATGATGTGGTCTTTGTGGTTTCTCTCACTTTAGCCTTTAAAAATTTATTATCCTTGAGTAAGTTTCACGAATAAATAGAGTGCACCTCACAAAAAGCAGCAATATATTTTATTAAGGTAATAAGAATAATTTGATAAAGTTCAATAAAGTCAGTGAGAATTAAATACCTTGGTAACTAAACTTAGTTGACTGTGCCATATTCCTGAGATACGTGATATAAAGATAAGGCTTCTATAACACCTGCTGTCACTAAAAATTTTGCTATAAAAATCTCAGGTCTTGCATTTCAAGCTTTTCTCAGGGGTGACTAACAATAGGACAAGGGTTATAAACTGGAGCATAGGCAGTTCTGTATAAATATAAGGAAGAATTTTTTCACTGTGAGGGTGATGGAGCACTGGAACAGGCTGCCCAGGGAGGTTGTGGAGTCTCCTTCCCTGGAGACATTCAAAGCCCACCTGGACACGTTCCTGTGCAACCTGCTGTAGGTGACCCTGCTCTGGCAGGGGGGGTTGGACTAGATGATCTTTTGAGATCCCTTCCAACCCCTAACTTTCTATGATTCTATGATTTTTTTTTTCCCTTTCATGGACTGGGTTAATTACCCAGACTTTGAAGAAGTAGGTGTAGAAGTTTCTATAAAAAAGAATTAATTTCCAAAATGCTCAAGATCATTATGAAAGCAGAGCATAGGCTCTCCTGAAACCAGCAATTATTCACAAAGAAGTCTGCGGACTTGAAATCTGCCATTTTATAAGAATTAGGAAATGCTCTCCAAAAATTACACAGGAGATGTCAAAAGCCTTATTCCTGTGGGAAAACTAGCACACATCTGTCATTGCATTCCTGGGAATCTATTGTATCATACTTGGCACATATTAACTGTTTAAATTATGTATGTATCTCAGGTAGGTAACTAGGAAAAACAATGTGGGTAGAAGAAAGATAAGTATATAGCAGTTAGTTATTAGTACAAGTATCCAGTGCAAGGAACTGTAGGAAAATAACTGTGATAGTGGCTATAAAGAAATTCCAAGATGGAAAATATCAACTTGAAAGTACTTTTAAGCAAAGAGTTTCATATGTCCATTCTGAAATATTTGCTCAGAGGTATATTCTGTACCCACTGAAGTAAAAGAATGATGTTCCCCTGATAGAGTGAGAGAGAAGGAGCTGTGTGTATTATTCAGGGTAAAGTCAAAAGTCACCTAAAATTGCACAGAAGTAGAGCACAAGTCACATCTGCTTTGCAGTTCAGTGCATGTCAATAATGTTCTGGTATGTTTCACATGCCTCCATACATCCCCAAGACAGATGAAAAAAAAAAAATGCAATGGAAAAAAAATCTTATTTCTTAAACAGCCGAGACAGAACCTCTTCAGACTTATTGATGCCTATTCACCAGTCATAAAATTTTCTACTTTTACTATAGGGATTATGCTATCTCCATAGGAGAGACACTGTTAGAAGCCTTAAACCTCCTAAGCTTCAGTATGCATTATAAACTCTCTGATGTGTGGGAAGATCTTTGGCCTGATTACTGGTAGTATTTCCTTGAATGTAGTTAGCATAGGTGTTAGTTCAGGAGTTATTTAAAAATGAAATAGTGAACATACTATAGCAATATTTGTGTACTCTTAAAATGCACAATGTGTAAAATAGAGACAACAAGAGATCAGATCCTTTTAAAAAACCCCAAAGAACAGTAAACAAAAAGGTTTGTTTCCCTGAACTGGTATCCAAATTTTAAATCTAAAAATTGCCAAATACTTCCAGGTTAGGGAAGTTCCCCAAAGTTTTATTGTTTTCTGCCTTTATACCAGATCAGGGGGATTTCCTGCAAGTTTATGTATCAGATTTTAATATCACAACTATGACAATTTTATTACTAAAGTAAGAAAGGATTATTTTAAATAAGTAAAAAATCAATTAGTTTACTAAAATGAAGCACCTCAAAGTCAGATGAAAAAGAAGATATTCAAAAGACATCTAGACGTGATCCTGGGCAACTGGCTCTGAGTGGATCTACTTGAACGGAGTGTGTTGGACCAGATGATGTCCAGGGTTCCCTTCCAACTTCAACCATTCTGTGATTCTATGTAGAACAATTAATAAGTACTACCTCAGTAGATAAGTCAGAAAGAAATTAATAGGGATAAGCAAGAATGACTCCAGCTTCACCTGATAGGTTCTGAAGGTGTTTTAAAAGTGACTTACAGGCATTCATATCAGAAGATGACAGATGTAGAAATACATCCAGTCAGTTATCTGCTCCCTTTCCCTTCTGTTCCTGTTGTATTCTCATATTTTCAGAGATCAGTTCAATCCATACAAGCTTTGTGCTTCCTTGGCCATTTAAATGGGCATATAAAGACAATGTTGCTGTTAAAATTCCTTTCTGGTCATCTTTGATAGGCAGCTCACTCGAGTCCCTCCTGGATATGCTACTAACACTTCAGTGAAATCCCATCTAAACATTCAACTCCATTGCTTTACTTAAAAAGCTTTTTCATAAAACATACACATGCCCACACACACACTACAGCATCCATTGAAATGAATAAATATATAAGTCCTAAAAAGTTATTATTAATATAAGGGTTATTCTTCCAATTTTTTGTTTGCTTGTTTCCACTACTCAGTGAATCACCTCTAGCATTAAGCTCCTGTCTTTTATCTGTAAAATGGCAAGTATAAATAGACAAAAATGATAAAAGGTTTTTAGCTGTAGAGAAGATTTTCTCCCTCTAAGCGCAAGTTTGTTATCTAAAATAGATTTCATATAATTCAGCTCCACATTCTGTTGAAATGTAAATTTGTAAGTACGTGTACATAGAGAACTGAGATGCTTGAATGATAATTCACAGTGAGAATTGGTTCTCTCTGAGTCTGGTGCATATAATGCACATAGTTTCTGAGCTAAAACCATCTCTCATTTCTCAAATGAATATCTAAGATATCTTTAGAAGCTCCGTGAAAGAGTTTCTAATCAATGCAAGTCAATACACCACCTGATTTCCTCCTTTTCTTCTTCCCTGCATCCTAAGCACAGCTCTCTCCTGCTCAGGATTCTTTGAAGAGTGTATTAAATGACTTGAATACTGTTCTTTCATCTGTAGATTCAGTAAAATATTTTAATATCCATGTATGCAGGACTTTTAATTTAGTCATGTCTGTCACCATGTAATACTACCTCAATTACAAAGTGGGACCGGTGACATTTAAGAGTACCAGAACCTAGGGACAGTAAAAAATTGTAAAGAATTAAAAATCTTGTCGAAGGAGGAAGACAACTCAGCATCTGTCTGAGCAGGGGAGAGTAGAGAGGGGTCCCTTTCTCTCTGCCTAAGAGGAAGGTCATGCTAGGCCAGCTGGACTGGGCTCAACACAGCTCTCAAACAAAGGAGGTGTTGATGTTTTAATGCAGTTCTTAAACATTTTAACCATGCTAAAAAAAGTAAGTTGCAATAAGAAATCTCTAACACAAGAATTACAGAATGCACAAGACTACAAAAAATCATACAGAAAAGAAAGAGGAAGATGAAAAGAGCTAGAATGTGAAGCAACAGATTGGGAAGAATATGCAAAAAAGGAATATGTGTAAACATTAGAATAGGTAAGGAAAAGTTGAATAGAAGGCTTCAAGAAGGCTGCTGCTTTTTGTTTCTTTTCATATTCACTGTTTAACACTCTTCCTCGCCCACTCCTAATGTGCTTTTTACTAAAATGCAAACTGGAAAGAAGCCTTCAAGTCACTCTTGGATCTTGTATTTTTTTTTTCTTAAAAAAAAAGCTTAAGTTTCACAGCAGTTGATATGTAAATCATGGGATAATGAGGAAAATAATTTCATAGGAGAAATTCTCATTTATGATGTCCCATTTTTGTATTAGCAGTTGACAATTTTTACAGTATTTCTGACTGCCTCTCTTCAATTGAAATCTTCATGTTCCTTGCTGTTTTTTCTAGGAGAAACAAAGCCCTAGAAGACTTTCATCAATCAACACTGTTTACATAAATAAGGTCCCTTATTATTTAATTGAAATTTTAAGTAGATAAATATATGAGAGGAAAGCAGCATCCTCAGTTCTAAACACATAGTAATTAAGTGCACACCAACATATTGTTATCATATCATCTATTTACGCTGAATCCTAGATCTGAAAAAGAGAAAATAATTTTTCAGACATTATTATGCATCATCTATGATAATATTTCAAATTATTTTTTCTCAGCTATGCATGTAGTAATTATTCTATATCCTTTAATTTCAGCTCTTTGAATATGACATTTACTTTGATTTTTTTTAAAGTATTTAATTAATCTTTAATTCAGAAGAGAGTTGTGCAAGCCACTGGTAGACCTTTCATTTCCAGAATAGTGCTTGTTTTGTTCTGTGTTGCTTCATAAAACAAATTGTTCCCTGTAATCTGTAAATTAATAAAGAGGATTACAAAATAGCCCATTCATCCTCAACTGCCCTCCTGAACACCATTTTTAAAATCAAGTAGTGGAGGAAATTACCAAGGTAATGACAAGGAAATAGAAGACCATTATTCTAAAAAGATATAAAAAAAGGGAGAATATAGATTAAAGGTTAAATGACATGGGAATTGTATTTATGATATGACTTAATTTTAAACTAACTCACTTTAACCTTAATTTAAAATTATATATGTGAAAAATAAATACTGATGGTAAACCATATTATTGGTTTAGAAGAGCGTTATTTGTACAGGTGACCTTACTCTGCTGGTAACATTTTCTGATATCATCAATACAGCATAAGGTCTGGGAAGATGCTAGAAGAGGATAAATATCCAAGAAAACCAAAATGAAGTAAAGCGTTTTCTTAATGCCTAAATTTGTCTATAACCTGCTGGCTATTTAAAGTACTTGATGAAATTGCATTTTATTTTTTTATTTTTTCAGTGCTGCCTACACTGACAGGAAGACCATTCTCTGACAGCAATAGGTATGGGGACAGTTCCTTATTCTGGGGTTTGACAGTAACTCATCTTCTGTGGGAGCACTTGCCACATATCTCACACACTGATTCTTCAGGTCTTACTAGACTATTTTTGAGTGTACAACATTGTTATCTATTAAATGGCCACGTGATCTTGAGCTGTCAGTATGAAAAATGTGTGCATGCCAGCAGACATGTGAGCTCCAGCATGCCAGAGGAAAATTGGTCTGTTCATTCAATACAGGCTGAGGTCCTGCTGGGGGAGGCAGATGAGGCACCTTCCAGCTGACAATATTTTCATGATTGAAGAACATGAGCATTGTGTTCTTCAGCACTGTAATAAGGTCACTGCTCTTTAGAGACCCAGGACAGACAAAGCAGAGATGATGTCTGTGACAAGACACGAGTTACCCATAGTTTTTGCTGAGCCCCTCTTCCCTGAAGCACACGTATTTGGACACCTTCACCTCTGCTCAGTCCCAGTTCAGAATAATGTGTAAATGCATAGATTGCTTTAGTGTAGTTGGTTAGTGATCCTGAATGTAAGGCAGATATATGTGGTGATTATTTTAGACTCTTTAATTTTTCTAAGCATACATGATACATCTTCTTTTTGCAGCTTTCACCTAATTCTGTCTGAACTCCACTAGGACTTATGTTTCCTGCCTGTCTAAATTTCTACCTAAGTTTCAAGAGGACATGATGTTTATAATTTTCCATCTTGAACATGTTGCTTACTGCGTTTTTGTTGTGAGTGTTTCTGATTTTCATCTTAGAGTTGTCAAGTTTTCAGTGGCAGGAAAGTGATCCCTGCAAATACAATTTTTAATTAGTTTGTAGAATTTAGTGAAATAGTTGCCAGGAATTTGCTATATAACTGTCAGTTTTTATTATTGCCCTGCCTGAGCTGAGACACAAACATATTAAGCATAGATATTTAAAGATGCCTTTAGAAACCCAGAAGAGATATCATAGTGTTTTTCTATTCAGCATCTTGACTTGTTATTTGGTTTTAAAGCAAAGAGTATATTCTAGCCAGAGGGAAACCCGTTGCCTTAAAATTGCATATTCTAGTTCTTACACTCTGCATCTAAAAATGGGGGAGGGGGAGAAGTTCAACTGGATCAGATTTCACGAAAATCCTTCTAAGAAGAAGTGTCTAATTTTTTCTTCTTAAAGCTGTCAATTCATGCTGTCAGAAATTACAAGAAGAATATGAAGAAACTTTTACTCTCAAAGGGATGACTTTGCTTTCGTAAAGAAATACCAAAAACTTGCAGTCACCTAGAAAGTCAGGAATTTATTTATTCATTAGTTAACAACAGTATCTTTTAAAATTAATTTCAGTAAATTTCCAAACAGTTGTGAGGTCTGAATAGATGCAGATACAAGTAGGTAAAACAGTTTCTGATAGCTAACACTATTCCTTTGTGTTTCTGGGATAGCATGGAGGAGTTTGTTTCAACAGTTCATATAATTTATAGAAGATAAAGACCATTCTTTTCTTAGCTGTAAACCTGCATATAAAATAAATAGCCCTTTAGTTACTTTAATAAGCACTGTTTTAACAGTCTAACATAGTCTTGGTGAGTTATGAAAATAAGTGGAATTTCCTTCTATTGTTCTTATGGGAAAAATGGACTTCAAATATCTTTTTAAAAACATTATCTGTGTGAAAATACAAATCCATAATTTTAGGTATGTAAATGCATGTAATGAAGGCCATATTGAATTTCTCTGAGCTTCTGCTCAGAAACCTCCCTTAGCTGTATAAAAAATGATGTGAGAGTCCAGAATACAGCCAGGACACTGTTACAATCAAGACTGAAATCAGTGAAGTCTTGTTGCTTGTGCTGTGCAGGAGGTCAGATGAGATGATCACAATGGCCCCTGCAGGCCATGCAATGAATGTGGTAGTATTTTTCTTGGTACATTTCTTAGTACATTTCTTGGTTTTATGTTCTCCTGAGGCTGCAGAGTTCATAATGGAGACAATAAGCATATTGTATTTGAACTAAACTCATTATTTTGCCTTAAGTTCAGCTGCTTATATTTTAGTTTCATAAAAGACTACTACATGTGTTGGTTTATTGATAGTTTCCAAAACCTACTTGTCTTACTAGTTCATTAAAACATATGCTGCTCAGTTATTGACCTGCATGAAAATAAGTCGGTGCACACCAAGCTGTATGGGTTTTCAACTAATCAAAACATCAGTTTCCTTTTTTTTAATGTTTCAAATTATTCTGTAAAGTCCATCTTTCTGTCTAAAAGCCACAAACTCTCTAGAACCTTTCTGAGTGTCTGATTACAAATATTATGCCAGTTCCACAGAATTCAAACAGCTGCAGCAAAGCATTCAAAAAGTAGCTAAGGCCAGTAAATATTCACGCATCAATAAACTATGCTAAAGTATTTCTATAATGATGCTGCTGAAAGTGATAAGACTCATGATCAAGAACTTACTTAGATTAATTCTTACTAGATTCTGTTTATAACAATAACCATGTCACAGGAACAGCTGCCTTTACTTAGGTGATGTAAATTCAGAAAAAAATGTGTAAATAACAAACAAATGAATGTTTAGTGAAACAAAGAGTAAGTGCAAAAAAGTACAGGTTTTGAAAATATAATTAAGCTTTTTATGAAAACAAAAATTTTATAACTGAACCTTTTGGATTTTCTTATTTTAATACAATAGAACACCTGCTAGCTAAACTGCTACAGTAGATCTCACAAATGTTAACAGCATACTGTGAGTACTACAAATAGAAAGGGAGCACACTTACATGAAACATCTTTAAAATAGGATAAATTGCACACACCTGTTCCTTACCCAGTGCCACTCTAGTGCAAACCAGAACCTTCTGTGAGGTAATTCAACTCACCTGGAAGAAATACCATAATTGTTTTGATGGAATATTTGTTGCAGGATCAGTGAGTTGAACTGACACAGAAAAGTACCTAGTGAGTATCAGATACACCATTTGAAGAAAAATAAAACCACATAGATATGGCTATACAAGGGAAGAGAACAGGAGAGGAGGAAGGATGTGAGACCTCTTTTTCTTGGCAGTGATTAATTGCTAAATTACCTTAGACATATTTCTTAAATTCAACATGAGGCTTAATCAGGTACACTCTACCTAAAAATGTCACCATGTATAAAAAAACACAAAGAGTGACCACTTCACTGAATGGACAAGATAAACTGATGATTTATAAAATATTTATAGAACATAAGATGGATTTTGTCTTACAACCCCCCAGCATTTTAGATTCTCTTATCTGATCTGTTTTCTGCAACTAGGGAAGTAAGTCTGGACATTTTCAGTGTCAATTCTTAAGCCATCTCAAATCTGTAACTGGAAATACATCCATCTTCTTTGAAGAAAGACCAAATTTCTAGATATATTGTTTTAAATATACATCAATTAGGGTGCAGCTTGTGTAGAGGATATTCCCAGCTAGGTCGTACTTTTAATTACAGTATATATGTCAATTTAAAAAAGACTTCAGATTTGTTTCATCTGAAAAAAAAGGGACTTTTAAAACACAGAAATTTATATTACATTGAAGGAATTGTTGCCCTTTGTGAAATAAACACAAGGCATCAATCTGTCAGATTTCATAAATGTGAGTTGTTATTTGAGAACCTAATGAACAAATTGTTCAGCTTTCCATGCTTCTGTTCACCTGTCTAGTTCAAAGGAAAATACACACTAGTGTCAATAAGGAATAAATCAATGTGAAATTATTTTTAATTTTCTGATCTCTATTCCCATTTCAGCTTTCTTATGCAGGAAAGAAGATATACCCTATTGAACTGAAGTCCTATTAAGCCCTTTTTCTGGCAGTTCTTTCTTGCAGCATTTTACGTTTTCACAGCAATATTACCATTTACTCTCTTACTAAAATTTGAGTAAAATCCTAGAAGATGTTAGCTCAAGAATCTAGTTTGGAAGCTTTTAAATGCTTATGTGATTAGGTGGTAAAATCCCTTAACAATTCACAATGATCACTTTAAGAAAAGAAAATAATGTGGGATTGATTAGAGAGTTTTAAAAAATAAGCATGAATTCAACAAACCATCCAAATTGAAAACCTGAAATAAAAAAAATGGGTCCCATAATAACAGAAGACAATAGTGGTAGAGGTAATGTGCCCAGTACCACAAATCAACCCTTGACATTAGCTTAGAAACTTGCTAAAACTGAGGTTATTTTTCACTTCTTGTGACCTCACTCTGAGATCTCCGAATACAGTAACTCTTTTAAAGACAGACCTTTTTACACAAACCGATGCTGTTTTGAATAAGTTTTTCTTAATTTATTTTTTTTTAATCCAAAGAAATACCAAACCTCCAGGCAAGGGCCACTTTATTGCCACTATTTATTTTGCAGTTGCTCTTCTTATGCACAGTAACAGAATGAATGAATGGCATCTGTCATCAAGGACTGGCTCCTAACAATATCTGCAGACATGTTGGTTTTGTAATAATTTTGTAGAGTATGTCCATATGCTTTACCAAGCATATTCATTTTTCCATCCACAGGCTAAATAACTCTCTGTGTACCAAGCCCACTTGCAGTTTCCTTTTTCCATTTTCAACCCTTCTTCAGTCTTAATAAATGTACCCAAAGCTCATGGCTTGTTAACTAGTAATTAAGAGCTGTAAATAACAGATGGTAAAAGAATGTCACTGGGAGTGCAGTGCTTTTATTCTAGAGTCTAAATAAATTTTGTGTCTAGTGCCGTAATCTGTAGGATCATTCTCACTTAACTATCTAAAAATTAAATCTTACTACTAAGTAATTCAGTTTATTTTCTCTATAATAATTGAGGGAAGCTGTATTTTGGGAGGTGGTTTTATTCCTTTCTAAAGAGGCAGGTGACATTAATGGCCCTGAGGAGTAATTGTGATGGGTGTGAGTATCTATCTTTGTTGACTCCGTTAGTGCAAAACTGGACTTAGTACTTTGGTGGACTGAACATGACATGAGAGGTTTTAGGATTCTTTCTGTAGGCAAAACAGCTTAAATGATGTTGGCTAGATCCAAGATATAGGCTGAATTTCTGACAACGAGTTCACTTATTGTAATAACAACATCACAGTATCTTGTACAGGCCTACAGAATACTTCTATCAAATTAAAAAGACCTTCCTATGTGAACTGTCCATATTTATCCCTGTTTCCATTTAACTCTCATATCCTTACTCTGCCACACAGCCCAGTTAGCTCCTACCTATAAATAAAATATATTTTTCAGGAACACTGAGAACACTCAAATGGTAAAAAAGAAGAACTAAGTTCTTTGTTTGGTCGGGGGGGTTTTGTGAGTCAGTAGTACAAAATGCTAATTTCTCACCATAGACCAAATATTATAAATATGTTTAAATGTTTTTTTAGTATTGAATCAAAAACAGTTTGAAAATTTTGTTTCTTTCAAAAAACAGAGACTACAATTTAGGTCTAAGCATCTGGGAGGAGAGGTACTTCAGGCTTCAGACTGCAATTTAGGAAAGCATTTGGGAGGAGAGATACTTCAGGCTTCAAACTCTTTAAAAGCATTTATAATATATGAGAAATTATATGGCTAAACAGAATTAAGTTTGCAAGTAATCTATTAATCATATCTTAAAGCACTTCTCTGTGCAGTATAAAAACTTCAACTTACATTTAAATAACACTTAATGATAGGGATGTCTATGGAATGTTTTAAATAAACATAGTGTTTCTGGTATTCTGCGTCAGGAATGTACAGGGAAAGAAAACTATTTTATTTCCATCAAATTGTATTATAGTAATTGCTGAACTCATTGAATATAGTTAGGACAAAGGGTGCTAAATGAGTAATGACTAGAGGTATGAGTAGGTGCCAGTGAGTGCTCATTAGTCAAGTTGTCTGTGCATAGTTCTGCTGGTTAAGGAACAGTCGCTATTACAGACAAGGACAAACTTTTTGAACCTCAAAATCACAAGTCTGCCTTGTTAAGAGCAACAAGATGCATACAAACTAGTTAAGACTGATGGAGAAGGAGAGCTGGTGAGCTGATTTCTGAGGGGTTTGTGTCAGTCATTCCCAAAAGGTTCCTGGAGTCTGGTGCAAGGCTGGACATTTTCTGGGACAGCTGCTTGTGTCACTGGCTCATGTCTCCTTCTCACTGGCAATTCAAATCCTACTGCTGGCCTGCTGTCTGCTCCCATCTTGCTAGTAGTGTAAATTCTGGTAATTATATCAGTGTTTTTTTGGTAAAGCACAAGAAAAGCATCATCAGGAGTTTAAAATGAGAAATATCAGGGCATCCTGAAAACCCAGGTTATTATTTTGGCTCTCTGCTCAGTGGTAAATGAATGAGAGGCAGCAGGGATCTGTGGCCTTAAGCGGATGGTGCAGCAGATACTGCTACTGGATTAGATGTATCTTGTTTCATGGTTTTATTTTTGGACTCTCAGAATGTTATCATGGAGCATACAGAATAAAATCAGTGAATCATCAGCATCTAATTCTAACATGCCTTGCTGAGGATTTCTCTTTCTCCTTTTCTCCACCGCTGGAAAAAAGTATCAATCAGATGACATCCTTTAAGAAGATATACCAGAAAGATGGGATTCTAGACTCCTCACTTTGTGTGTCTTTTACCTCATTTCCAGCACTTGAACTGTGAAACCCCTCAGGCTAAGGTAGTTTTCAAAACAAGACAATTTTTGCAATAGATACCAGGCCATGCTAATCTTTGAGGAACTTTATGAGGCTGTTGTGGCACATGTAGAATTTGCCTAGTGTCTCTGAGAGTCTGTGTTTAGTATCTTGTAAAATTATTCATTGCAAGTATTTATTACTGCTATTTATAGCAGTATTCCTGGACACTGCAATTATGACAATGCAGTATCAAATTATAAAAATGAAGTTATGCAAGTGATATTACTATTTTGAAAGTGATTCTAACTCTTTTACCTGCACCAGCCAATGTACACTTTTATTTAGGTCCTGGTGATTCTATGGAAGCAGAAACCTCTCAATATTGGGTTACTTTCTGTAAAATTAGAGTGTGACACTAGGTATTAGTTCTTTAACTTTTCCCTCCCTATTTCTAAATAATTAATATTACATTGTTGATGCCAAGAGTAATTTACTGTCTGCCTCAGTGGTACCAAGACAAACTCACAGAGGACACAAGTTTGTAAGAGTTCTTGCACTACATTACTGAATTCAGACTTGTAGTTTGAGTTGCTCTATTGTATTGAACTAAGTTGTCACACAGAAAATCGATCAGTGTCTGTAAATACTAAAATAAGTGCTCCTAAAATATTAATCTTTAATTGATTAGTCTTTCCTTCCTTCCAAGGCATTCTTCGTGCATCTGACAGGAAGTAAAATTAAATTAAAACATAAAAGCTGTGCTCAGTTCATAACTGACAGGGAAAACCTTCAGTTTCTCTGACTTGCTCCATCACTCCTCATGGGATTTTTCTTGTTGGAGTGATAACATCTTTCAAAGGCTCTTCTTTAATGATTTTTGGGAAAAAAAAATGAAAAAAATCTGCAAACACTTTCAGTCTAAAAACAGAATAGCATATTTCAGTAATAAGGGACCTACAAGGATCATCTGCTCCAACTCTCTGACCACTTAAGGGCTGATCAAAAGTTAAAGCATGTTACTGAGGGTATTGTCCAAATGCCTCTTAAGCACTGACATGCTTGGGGTATCAACCACCTCTCTAGAAAGACTGTTCCAATGTTTGACCATACTCTATGTGAAAAAAAATGCTTCCTAATGTCAAATCTAGATATTAGGCTAGTTATTAGGAAATATTTTTTCACTGAGAGAGTTGTCAGGCATTGGAATGGCCTGCCCAGGACAGTGGTGGAGTCACCGTCCCTGGAGGCATCTAAAAGACATTTGGACCTGGTCCATAAGGACATGGTTTAGTAGTTGACTGTGGTGTTAGTCAAAGGTTGGGCTGGATGATCTTGGAGTTCTCTTCCAACCCTAAACATTCTGTGATTCTCTCTGCTTGCAGGACAACATGTTGGAGGTTTTCATAATGTAACTGAGCTCTTCTTAAGAACCAGAAGGGTTAATTAGTGCTCAGGATCTCAGAGCTTTGTCTTCTAATTTCTATCACAAGTGCACCAAACACTAGAAGAGTCCTGTCAGATGATGGTCACAGATCTGTTAAACAGCCCTCTGCAGCACTGAGGCTATGGCTATATGTTGTCTCTCCCTATTGCCACACCACTAGGACTAATATCAGGTAAGAAATTCATGTACATCCCTGCTGAAACCACATGTTTTAATGCAGTGTATGTATGTGATTTATAATATAATCCAATTTGCTTTTGTGAGTTTTCCAAGATTGTCCAAGAAGAAAGGATTATTTTTGTTTGTTTGTTTGTTTCCTATTCTGTCAAGTTTTATGATAATGTAGCCCTCTACTTGTAATTAAAAATTCAGGATTATCCATTTAGAGGAGAGTCAGCAGCCACAGAAGCTGAAATGGGAATGATTGAGAATGTCAGAAATAAAGAATTAAACTATATTGTGAAATCATTGCAGAGCTATATAACTTGGAGAAGGACTAGACTCACAAGTGTATCATGTATAATTTCCCTCATAAGAGCATTTATAAGCTTTTGAAACTTTCCCTTACTGAAGCCTCTCTCAATTCTGACTGTTATGCCTCCTCACTCCTCATAGGAGCTCTTCCCTTCTCACTTGAACTGAGTCACAATTACATTCAGTTCAATTTCTCACAGGTGTTTTTGAAGAAACTCAAGAGATACTTAATGGGCCAGTATCCATACTATGTTTATATAATATGATCAGCGTTGTACCATCAGCTAGCCAGGGAAAATCACCAAGTGTGACCTATAATTTTAACCACTGAAATTGCAATTTGAAATTTAATTTTGAAAAATTCAAAATTTGACCTTAAAATGTGGTCCTTCTGAATACCTTTGTGCATAAACAGAAAAAAGTTTACAGAAAACAGTTTAAAAAGCTTGAAGATTTTACTGTCTGTTTGAAGCTGAACAGCCATGGGTAATCTGTTTTCTTGTAACAGCTATAATCTCAGATAAGTAGTCTGAATTGCTTGCTTCCCAACAGCAGTGATATAAAGACTCAGCTGAGTGAAAGGTTAGTATGCAGTGACAGAGATTGTGGGCCATGGATTTCAGCTGCTTATATCAGGTGTGGTTCTGGCTATTTAAAGCAGTAGATTCTGAAAAAGTTTTGTTGATTTTATGAGCTAAGTAATTATTTGCAAAGAGAAATGTGGATTTTGTTTCTTTTTATTATTTTTTTTTATTATTCTGTTTGTGTCCCAGCTGTGCCAGTTAGTACCTGGATCTGTATCAGTCTGTTCACACCCATTTAACAAATGCAGGCAAATACAATCAAAACTCATGAGTTTCTTGCCATTCACATGAGGAAACTCATTAGTGAAAAGCGTCCTGCTGGATTCTCCTAGGACTGCTTGGAACAGAATTATCACATACTCTGACAGAGATTCAGAGGAAGAGTCTTCATTAGTACATCTACAAAGTCGTCCTCCCACATGAACCAATAAATTTTTCAAAGTTGTTACTTACTGCTATAGCACCACTTTGCATAAATGTCACTCTCAGTTGGTCTAAATATTTTACTTCCTATTATTTCATTTCTTTTGTAAAAGAAAGAAAAAAAATTAGCTGTTGTTAATGTCTGAAAAGATAGTTTTAAAAACTAAATGTTACTCAAAGTATACGTATTCCTTTAGTTCATAATGAAAAGACCACCCATAGCCAAATATACCTCCTCTTGCCCTCTCCCACTCAGCTGTAATCCAGAATATGTGGAATTAATGAGCTAAATACATAGAGTATATCAAGTAGAATGGGGCCCAGGAGGATCAAATCTAACTATCTGCTCATCATAGGAGTACATAAAACTAAACCATATGACTAAATTCATCATCCTGATGCTCCTTGAACTCTGACAGGCTTGGTACTATGACCACTCCCCTGGGGAGCCTGTTCCAGTGACCAACTACCCTCTCAGTGAAGAATCTTATTAGACATGGTCTAATAGTTTGATGTCCCTCTTATACTGAAGTGCCCAAAATCTGCACGCAGCACTTGAGGTGGGACTGCACCAGTGCAGTGTAGAGACAATCATCTCCCCTCTTCTTGGTGCACCCCAGGACATGGTTGGCTCTTTTGGCAGCCAGGGAGCACTGTTGGCTCATATTCAACCTGACTTGCCTTCAACCTAAACAATCAGATCACTTTCCATGGGGCTGGTCTGCAGCCTCTCAGCACACAATACGTTGTATAACCTAGATAACCTCATCCCAGGTGGAGTATCTAGAACTTTCTCTTCCCAGATTTCTTAGAGGTGGTTAATGCCCAGCTCTCTTGTCTGTCCAGATCTCTCTGTATGATCTCTCTCTACTCTTGAGGGAGTCCACAGCTCCTTCCAATTTAGTATCATCATCAAACTTAATGTACATTTGAGTCCTGCATCCAAAATATTTATAAAAACAATGAAGTGAACTGGCCCTTAATCTGAACTCTGGGGAACTCCACTGGTGACTGGCCACCATCCTGATGTAGACCCATTTACACTTTGAGCTCAATCCTTCATCCAATTGTTCACCAAAAATATTACGAACTTGTCTAGCTGTATGCCAGACATTTTGTCCATGATGCTGTAAGAGGCAATATCAAAAGTTTTGCTAAAAGAAGAAAAACCCACATCTACAGGTTCCTTGACAATGGCTAGGGCCATGCCTTAAGGAAGGCTTCGGCTGCTGAAAAAGCTTTTCACTCAGAGCATCTTTGACTTGAACATGGGTCAAATGTTTGGCAAAGAATAAATCTACTTTTAGGTGAGGATTTCAGAATAACTGAGTCATCTTGAAAAGTATTCTTTTAAAGCATGATCCTGCTTTTATATTCCAATACGTCTATGATTTGATGGAAAAATATTCAGTTTAAAAAATTAAATAAAATGTTCAGTTTATCTGTTCACATAAAGCATGGGTTTATCTGTTTTTTGATCAGTGCATTTTAAACTCTTCAGAATATGTTACTTCTATGATCTGGGCAATGGGGAGGACTGCTTTTTCTGTGTCTTTTGTTCTCAGTCTGAGGGTAGTATGGTGGAATTAAAATGTCCAATATCTATAAACTGCTTTGTGCAGTACAGCTTCTACCTTGACTAAGAAGAAGGTAAATAATTCACCCCCAGCAAATCAATTAATTATATCTGCGATTGAGAATGATTTGTCTCCACAATGGTCTGTTTGTAAAAAATGTCTTCTCGTGTCCACGAAAGCATCAGCTTTTTGCCTTTTCTGGTATAGATTTTAGCACTGAAAAATCCTACTGACAGACTTAGACCCTGGAATTATATTGTCTTTTCATCAGAAAAGTAGATTCCAGAGGTGTGTTGAAAATTACATGAGTCTTAAAGAAGGAATAGAAAGAATACCACTTTATTTATGGTTTTGAGAGAGAAGATACAGAAATTTAAGATTTGATTTCACTACAGTTTATTCTGAGCACATGTCAGTGCAGCAGAGAATATTGCTGCAAACCAACAAGCAAGTCTGACTTTTCAAAATGTAGAGTGACTGGCATTCTGAAAACTGTATATGCAGACTATTTGTGTGTTGCAGTAAGTAAAGATATTCCTTTTATTATCCATAACAATCTGATTGTATTTCTGGTGGAGAATATAGATTTTTTTCTTTGTTATGGTTAAAAATATACATGATAACAATTGTTATATTGAACCATGAAAGTATTAACTATCTACTACATAGCAAGAAAGAGAAAAAGGAAAACTGAATTTCCACAAGATTAGCTCTCTTTATTATTCTTCTTTCCATGCTGTATCAAAACTTTATCTAATTCTTTTCTCTTCTCCAGAAGGTTGAAAAGGAGAAATATTTGCACTTTAGGATTTCTTTCCTAGTACCAGTCAAACATCTGACATTATTGTGCATGTTTCTTTATGGACTGGGTTTCTGAACAGGCCTTGCAAGCTGGATTGCATCTCATAGGATGCCAAGTGTTACTGACTAAACAGATATGACAGAAATAATTCTAAACACAGTGGCACCAGAAAGCATAACACAAGATACCATGAAAGTTAGTCCAGATGGAATTCTGACTTTTGGTCATTTAAACTATTTGTGGTTTTTGGATAATTGGGTATTTGAGTAAGAACATGAAAACATAGAATCACAGAATGTTAACAACTGGAAGGGACCTCTGGAGATCATCTAGTTCAACCCCCTGACAGAGCAGACTCACCAAGATCAGGTGGCACAGGTTGGTGTCCAGGCAGGTTCTGAATGTCTCCAGAGACTCCACAACTTCTCTGGGCAGCCTGTTCCAGTGCTCTGTCATCCTCACAATAGAGAAGTTTTTCCTTATGTTTAGTTTGAACCTCCTGTGTTCCAGTTCATGACCATGTCCCCTGGACACCACAGAGAAGAGTCTGGTCCTGACCTCCTGATACCCACCCTTTAGATATTTATAAGGATTGATGGAATCTCCTCTCAGTCTCCTCAGCTTGCTCAACCTTCCCTCATACCGTAGATGCTCCAGTTCCCTAATAATTTTAGTGGCTTCATGCTGGACTTTCTCCAGCAGTTCCTTGTCCCCTGTGAACTGGGGAACCCAGGACTGGATGCAAGTATTCCAGATGGGGCCTCACCAGGGCAGAGTAGAGGGGGAGGGCAACCTTCCTCAACCTTCTTGCCATACTCTTCTTGGTGCACCCCAGGATGCCATTGGCTTTCTTGGCTATAAGAGCACATTGCTGGCTGATGGTCATCTTCTTGTCCACCAGCACTCCTAGGTCCTTTCCACAGGGCTGCTTAGAGCCCCTATTCTAACTATGGGGGGAAATCAAACTGTAAGCACTGTAAGAAAAGCGATGTTTCAGATGCTAGAAAGGAGACAAGACCAGTGTTTGGTCTAAAGGAACCATGTCCACCTTTTCTAGCTGCAACATAGACTGCCACAGGAAGAAGACTTCTTAAACAAGAGGATTTGGACAAATAAGCAATGGAAAAAACTTGCTAAAGACTAGGTTGGATTATTTACTTATCCCTTTGAGAAGATTAATGTCATGACTATAAATGTCCAAGGCACTGGGGCTTCTAATCTGAAATCATGTTCGATTGTTAATTTTGTTCTTCTTGGAATTTATTCCAAATTTCTGAACTCTTCCTAAACAGTAAAACTCTCTTTATTTCCAATCCTGGAATGATACCTTGTAAAATATATGATTCTTAGGGTAACTAACACAAAGTCACTTGCTTAATGATTAGACTTCTATGTTGTTTAGGAGTTTAGAAGATCCTTTCTGTAGCCAAACTCAGTGCCATGTGATATCAATAAGCCATGGCGTTTTCGTTGTCTTGCATCTGCAGAAAAGGATACAGGCTGCTGGAGACTCAGTCAATTTTCAGAGATGTCAAAACACATTACGCTGTCTGATTAAATGTTTGAGTCAGTTTTGTCATACAGCATTCATACATAAGCTAAATGTTGCTTAGAAACCACTGAATTAGTATATATGAATGATACAAGTAGAGAATATTTAAATAGAGCAGAGAATTCAATGCAATCATGGAGCAATTCAGAGTTTTTTACCTAAAAGATCCTGCACATCTCAAGAAGGGCAGAAAGCTCATTTGATCTCTTGATTAAACCAGTGAACAAAGTCCATTTGACTTCACTGGCTGCTGCAGAGAGTTGAAAGGTGGGCACGACAGCTTTGGCTTTTGATGACTTAATGAACAAATCAGGCATCAAGAAATATGCTTACAATAGCTTTTGAGATTCTGTTCTTTGTAGCTACTAATACTCACTTTCTGAGGATAAATAATAGTTAATGATTTAAGATTTAATAGATTTAAAGTAAAAATGTCCATACTTCACAAGCAGACTTTTTTTAATCAGCTCATTGATATTTAGAGCCATAATATCAAAAAAGCATTAAATGCATTCTCTATTTAAAATAATTGACATGCAGTCATAAACAGTTCACGGTGTTTGAAATGTGTGTTTACAGAAAGTGATAGATCATTAATCTAAGCCTCTCTTTAGGCATGACCTCAGTTTCATGCAGAGTGACACTAATTTCTCAAGACTTCTGACTTCTCATCAGGATGTCCTTTCTGGTTACACACTTGATTGCACCTAATACACAACATGATAATGACTTGCCCTTGTTGACTTTATTCACCAGTATGATGTAACACAAGCTGAAAATGTCAATTTCTTTTGAAGAAAACTTTACAAACACATCAATAAAAAGGAACATTGTGAATTTCATTGGTTAAGAGAACTAATGTCTACAGCTGCTCTTTTTGCATGCTTTGAATGCTACATCCCTCAGAAACTTGCACTGGAGCTGATGGGAATTTCTGATATTCAAAAGAGAGCCAGGAAGCTGCATGATTACATGACTTGAACTTTGCAAGGAATACACAATAACCACCATGTTCACAACAATTAGGTTCCTAACTGCCCCATAAATTCAATTAAAAAAATCCAAATCCCAGGCATCTTAAATAAAATACTTAAACTTTAAAGATATCACTGAGTTTGAGATGGACTTAACCATGTGGACCATGCAGAAGTCAGTGCAATGTCAGTGTCTGTAGATGAAAATTGTAAAGATTTCCAGAGGACTAAACATTATAAATTCCAGTTAACAACCTTAAATACCGTAGATACTAATCAAAATTTTATCCTAAGATTGCTTTGATGAAATGTATCTATCTGAACTTACTTACTATCTCTGTCTGTACCCCTCTAGGAAGAAAATTGTTTCAACTTGAAGGCACATCATCACATCTTTCATTCTAAAACAGGACTTCAGAACTCTGCCTTAGGGGTGTCTATCTATTTACTAATGAGCATGTAGTTCTGTCCAGATGTAAATATCTATGTAAATATCTTAGCTATCTATGATAGGTAAGTTCAGGAGTAAATCCTACCTTGAGCGTCTATAAAATTATATGGCAAAGGCAGCAGGAAAACTATTGTTCCAATATAAACAGGGTGAAGTTAGGAAATAATATATATAAAGAAAAGAGAAACAATCCTACTGTCAAGCTATCTTCCCTGAGAGACCTAGGACAGCATAAGAGTATGATATCTTACCACATAGTCATATAATAGACAACTTGTAACATTTAACTTGATACTCTTTAGGGCCTTTTCCAAACTGAATTTTTCTCTGAAACAATGAAATTATTTTCTTTAAAAATCTAGTCACTGATAAAGTTTAAATATGAGTTAATATAGCTTGAAAAAGTGGAGGGATGTAGTTTGGAAACCTCATACATACATATCATACATTGTTCCACAAGATGCCTCACTGAAGTCAATATAAATTGCTTATGTTGAATTAAAAAGCAAAATAAAACAAAACAAAAAAACAATACCAGAAAGTTAATTTTCCTTTCATATACCTGACTCAAATCAAAAGAAAGTTCTGTGGAAATGGAGATATACTTGGATTGCTTGTGTTAACACAATAGGCATCATGCTGAATGGTGAACAGCTGTTATACTTCCTATGGATGCCCGGATGCTCTCTTTCTTCACCATACATATGGAAACCCCATAAGAGTTTGAATGAGTTTCTGGACAGTTTATAGAAATTCAAAGGAGACCATCAAGAGCAACTCAGATGCCAGCAGCCATATGTTTTTGGCAATAAACCAAAGCAAGTACCTTGTTTTATAGAGATGGACATGATGATAAGCATAACAGCTCCCAGATGTTTCTGTAATTTTACTTGCTAACCTTGAAAAGTGTATAAACACTCAATTGCAAACCAAGCAGTCTCTGCTAGGATGATGTAAAAGGTTACTTACATATCTGCCTATTTTCATATGCACGAGTCCTACACTAATCCATACACAGAATGATTGGATGACTTGGAAAGCATTGCATGACATATAGAAAGCATTCAGAATGCAGAGAAATACAGTGTTGCTTGAGGGCATTCATGTGATTTATCTGTTTTTTTTTTAATCCTGATAGTACACATTTTAGTAGGTGCGAGCCAATACTTTTGATTTGAGAATATATGCTAAGCAGTTCACTGCCTGATGAGATGAGATGCTATGCTGAGTAATTAAGACCACAAAATTTTAATACTTTCAAAAAGAATATACTAGCATATTCCCAACAGCTCCTTTGGATTTTCCTTCCATGTCTGTGCGTTGTTCCTCTGGCGAGTGTCTCCCTTTGTGTAGCTACTTTGGAAAACAAAGGAATTACTGACCTTCAGAAGCAACACACAGTAAAAACTTTAGTTGCTAAATTCTGTCTGGGTCTGAAAAATGTTTAGGATTCCCACACTTTTAGTGGAAGTGCTTGTGAGCTCTTATATCAGTGAATCCTTAAGAACCAGCCATAACACTTTCTACTGGAGAGAGGAGTAACAGAAAAAATGTTATGAGTCATTTTGATCATTATTTGTAGAAAGTATGAAACTGCATTGCTCACAGATGAGAATAAGAGAGAAATAACTTTTCTCTAACATCTCATGTAGGTTTCTTCCAAAGGGATCACTTTCTTTTCCACATAAATTGATTCAACAGTGGAAACACCATTTTGACTGAGAAACTCCATAACTATTTATCTAAGTTATGGATTTTAGTTAAAATCACACACATGAAGTGCTGTTTGGAATCAGTTGCAAATTAAGTATTTCAGAGTCTCTGCCTCCAGATTAAATTCATTAATGTTCTAAAATTAAACCACTACTCTCTGCAATTGCAGGGCAGGTTAGGTTTCAGAACGTGGATGCAGGAGGTAAGTCCCCATTGTGGCTCTGTATGACTTTCTCTTATGACAGGCTATGTTGTGTACAATGATCTATTTTACTGCACTTCTATGCAGCCAAAGACCCCTTTTAGTTTCAGTATCTCCAAAAGTTGTCTGCTTTTTCTTTCTCATCTCATCTGAGAAACATTTTCATTGCACAGTTCTTCATTACCTCACAGCTCAGTCCCTGCTGTATCTGCATCTATTACTGCACTGGAAGGTACATCTATGGAAAGCCCTGGGATTTGAACTGTTTGAAGTAATCTGTGAATCCAAAACTGGGCTAGGAAGAAGCATTACCTTTGGTCTTGACTTGATCAGGCAATTCAGATCTTACCACAGTTACACTATCTTCATTCTGCTTACTTCCAAGGTGACACAGAGATAGCATGGAAATCTTACTGACTTGCACACAGTATCTAAAAGATTGTGAAATATTTCATCAGTCCTATTCAACACTGGCTTAAGAATCATAAATGGAATTCCTTTTTAAAAATGAACCATCTGGTTAAACGTCGGTTACATTTTTCTCATCACTAAAGTAGGATTTCTGCTCCCTTCTCTCATCTTAACCCTCCAGTCAATGGCACGTGTTGTGACAGCTTTTAGTTAGAATCTGTCAGTGGGAGAGATGTGTAAATAGTCATTAGAGTGTTATGTTATTGTAGTGTACATAAAAATTACAGATCATATTTTCATTTTAGTTGGAGAAATGCATATATTTTATGCATTTTCTGACTGTTAAATACCAAAATGTGTGCAGTTTAATTTTTTTCCCCCTCAGTTTTTGTATCATAAAATTTGCACTTTCTCTTTTGTGTACAAGGGAACTGTTTTCTAAGGAAGACGAAGTGTTTCTTTTGCTCTTGTAAAGAAATATGTTGAAACACCATGATAAATGTACATATTCTTGCTATTTTGTTGTGTTAAGAAAAGATCAAGATACTTGAGATCTAATATGACAAAACTTTACTGAATAAGGAAAGGTATATACTGCAGGTCAATTCAAGTATTTAATTTTAAGTACACCACAAATTCCAGTATTTGTATTCTACAATATAAAAAAGAGAAAGGGAGCAAAGCAGAATAAAATCATACTAGCAGCTTGTATGTTGGTAAACACTTTAACATAATTTGGGGGCATTTTTAATAACAGCAACAGCATGAGATGAGTTTTCTGTGAAGAGAAGAAACTTGATTCTTTTAAGTATTAGCTTCTTCTTTTTAAAAATAGTATTTTAATAAAGCATATTTTGCAATGCAATTCTTGTTCACTGTTTAAAAGAAAAACTTGCTTTTTAGCCTCATATTTCACTAGCCTGCATTCTGATATTCATAACTGTCATCCCAATTAAAATTCCCTGCAAACAAGAGAGATGTTTCATAGTTGTGTATGTGATCTCACATAAGATAGAAGTCAAAAAGTTTTTTGATGGCACTTTCACTTGAGACTTGAGGATCTGACTCTTGCCATTTCCATACAGCTAGGTTTAATAAATGGGTCATCTATAGGATGGAAACCAGAATAAAAAGTACTATTCTTAAATGAGCCATCTGAAGGGGAGAACAGGGATGTTACTTGATGCAGAGAATAGGCAAAAGAAGGACTGAAAATTCTACCCGTTCTACATAAGGCTTTCAGGGTGTGAGCACAGACTTGATGAGGAGTATTTGTAGTGGGTTTGTTGGTTTTCTCCTGTATCTTCTATATGTTACCAAACCTGGAGTATATCCAAAGATGATTAGCAGCATGTGAATAATTTCTGGGGAATTTACAACTGTTAAATACTGCATGCAGTGGTAGTAATGTGGCATTCCAAGAGGCTTGAGAGGATCAGTGAGAGCTGGTATTGAGCAAATTTGTAGACAATTCTCAGCGTGACTTAGAGAAAAGTTCCTGGGGCACTTGGAAGTGCTACAGAGGCCACAGACTAAATGCAGCTTGGGCTAATTAGAATTCGCTTCACAGAAAATACTGAAATGGAAAAACAAATGTCTTTCCTTTGGAATGAATCCTTGGCATTTTGTGTCCAGTGCAAGTTCTGAAATCTTATTTTGAAAATAAAATAAAAATTACATTTTTATCAATGCTGACAAGAATAGCAGAGATTTCTGGACTGATCTATCTACACCCTGGCCAAAGGGGAGTCAGCTTAATGGGTACAAAATCAAGAGCTGGTGACAGAAAAGCTAAAAGGATGTAATTAAATGAGCATATTTCTGCAGAACATGTAAACTTGGGCATATTGGTATTTTTCAACAGCATCAAAAAACCCTCACATTTTAATTTACTTTTTATTCACTGAATCCTTAAATTGAATTCTGCTTTTATGCTTAGTTTTCATTTTATCAGGGGCATGACCAGATGTCACGGAAAATCACCATTATCCTGGCCCAAACCAGGACACCAGATTTGCATTGTGAAAAACAGTTGAAGGAATAAAAATGTATTTCTTTTCCTTCATAGATTCAATAATTTAATAATGAAAAAATCATCTAGTAGTTGCTAAATGAAGTTACTTGCAGATTTATCTGTATCTGTCCAATGTTATTTATGGTTTCTCACTTGAGGTGACATTTTTTTGATATCTGTCTTTTCTACTGCTTGTAAGAATAATCATTTAAATAAAGTTTCCATTATAGGTCTACTCATAGCATCATACCAGATACTAGGAATTCTGCCCAAACAAATACTGCAAGTCAGCTTCTTAAGTTGTTTTGGCATTTTAAAAAACAAAAAAAAAATTTTTTTTTTACAAAAGCATTGAATGAATGACTAAGTTTGAATATCTAGTAGCTTAAAGATTGTGTGACTGCATCTTGAATCCACACTATTAAATCTGTGTCATTACATTTATGGTAACGTCACATAAATTTTTCCAATTGTTTATTGACCATTTTCACTGCTTTTAGAGTATTCTACACAAGATAAAACAAGTGTAGTAATTAAGCAGATGAAATATTCTGGCATTCTACACTTTATCAGACTGACATTTATCAATAAAACAGCACAGTGCTGCAACTTGTTGAACTGAATTTATCAGGTATTTTATCTATATCTGCTATTGCCGAATTTGGCTCAAAAGTCTACATCAGAGAAAAAACTTAAATGGAAGAAGTTTACATATACTTTTCCCAGTGAAATAGCTTTTATTACTAAATAATGAGTCTCAAAAGTGCCATCTTTGATTCTGTGCCAGCACTCCACAGCAGTATAAACAGGCCTGATGATTTCTTCATGTATAGCAGTTTTTACATCAAGTAAGCTATTCTATTGAGTAAGCCATGCAACTGAGGTTTTAAGACATTTGAATAAACAGGTTCTCTGAAGTACTTTCAACAGTGACTTCATTTAGCTATGCAAACTTCAGGCCGGGTCCTCTTTTTTTTTTTTTTTTTTTCTCTATAGTGTCAAAGAACCTTGAACTTCTCATTAATTAATTAGCAAAGATCGAAGAGTAGAGAGTAAACTGCAGCAAATCACTGATATATAGTCCTAACTGGAATAACTTATTTTTCTGGCAAAAGAATTGCAATAATAGGATAAGTCATCTTATGAGTTCTGCAATGAAAGACAAGGTGATGGGTCTAAGAGAAGCTGAGCAGATGAGGAGAGCTGATGAAGTCAAACACTGCTGGCTGATTCCTTGCAGACTATGGATGTCTACAAGATGAATCCGATACCAAAAAGGTGTAACAAGTGACATGATTGTATTTTTCTATGATACGGGAATGTTGGGTAAATATACTGCCACTACCAAAATCCATTCTGTAATTCTATAGTTTTTCCACCTCATCTCTCACCAAGTATATGTTTTACATTTTACAACACAATATATATTTCATAATTTTAGGCATACTTAAGTATTACCCGATATGATTTTTTTCTTTAGACATAATAAAATAAATTAAAAATATATTTCTAATCTTCTTTTATCCACCATTTACAATGATAGCTTTATGAGGCTTTTAACAATTCATGTTGAAATAGAAAATTATTGCCTACTAGTAACTGAGATAATTCACGATTCACAAATAGTTATTAATTCAGTTGAGTTTGCTTTTAAATCTATTCCCCTTAAATATTATAATAATGATTTAACCACACACAGATGCATAGCTGAATTTTTTTTCTTCTGAAACGTAAGTACTATTGCAAACTATGAAAGTCTCTCCTATTTTCTTTTTAATCTTGAATATGGTTTACTCCTCTATAATGCTGATTTCATCCCAGCTGGTTTTACTGATTTTGAGGGCTAAAATTCTGCTCTGAAATAAGAATCAGGACTACTACTTTCCTGCTGCAACTTCAATGAGCAGGCAAGCTGTGTCCAATTTTTTCTGCACTGACAAGATGCACGCCAATGAGAACATATTTGGTAGTGATACAGTTGGCAACAAGAGCCCAGGATTGGCACTGTATCCATTTCAGAATATTACACTCCAGCTGGCCTTGAATGATCCTATGATCCTGTGGACAGTTTCTAATTGCCACAGGACAGCACTTTACAATTATACTTTAAACAGTCATAATCAGATCTAGGCCCCAGCAATATTTATGTAAGTAGAATTTCAAGCCTGTTAATGACTGTTTTCATAGAATCTTAGAATGGTTTAAGCTGGAAGGGACCTTAAAGATCATTTAATTCCAGTCCCAGCAGGGACACCTTCCACTAGACCAGGTTGCTCAAAGCCCCATCCAACCTGGCCTTGAACACTTCCAGGGGTGGGGAAGTCAGAACTTTCCTGGGCAGCCTGTTCCATTGTCCCACCAGCTCCACAGTAAAGAATTTCTCCCTAATATCTAATCTCAATCTAGCCTCAGTTTAAAACTCTCAGTTTTCAGTTTAAAACTCTCGCCTTTCATCCTGTCACTGCATGTCCTTGTACAAAGTTTCTCCTCAGGTTTCCTGTAGGCCCCTTCAGGTATTGGAAGGCCACTAAGATCTACCCAGGGACTTCTCTAATCCAGGCTGAACAACCCCAACTCTCTCATACTGTCTTCATAGTAGAAGTGCTTCAGTCCTCTGATCCTCTTTATAGCCATCCTCTGGACTCGATCCAACAGCTCCATGCTCTTCTTACATTAGGGGCTCCAAAACTGGACACAGTGCTCCAGGTGAGGTATCATGAGAGTGAAGAAGAGGGAGAGTTTCACCTCCCTACACCTGCTGTTCATGCTTCTTTTGATGCAACCCAAGATATGGTTGACTGTTTTTATGATTTTGAAGCAAGAAAATAATAGCTTTTAGGTACATCCATTATATCAAGCTGAAAACACAGCCCTATATCCCACCTCAATTCATGAACTTAGTTATTAATCCTGATTGCTTCTAGTGACTCTGAGGGTGTACGTGCTTGTCTGTGCATGTAATACCTGGTGGCCATTCTTTCTCCATCACCCAAGACAGATTTGTGAAAGAAACCACATCCTAAATCAGATGTCTGCAACAGAGACACATGGAGTGCCAGGGACCCATCTAACACAGAGGCCTCATCAAGGTTACAGATACTGTACTGACATGTCACTGATGTGTCACATAGTAAGGGACACATCTCCTTCATTAGCTGCTCTCTTGCTCACTAGCCATTACCAGCAGTGAGAGTGTTATGAGAGAGGAGAGAAGAAACCTGAAGCCATTACTTAAGCCAACAAATGAAAATTGGAATGATTAATTAGTTCACCTAATGACTCAGTGGTATTAATAGTGCATTCTTGAATACTTTCCTGGTTAAAAGCCAATGTCTTGGTAATGCACTACATAGCAACCTGAGAACATTATTAGGCTCAGATAAAGTAATGACTAACATGACAGAGAATACATCTTACCCTACAAAGGAATGAATTAGCTTTGGTAGATACTTCCTTTTTATGTTGTTAAGGATTGTGGTGAATGACCCTGGCTGGATGACAAATGCCCACCAATGCCACTCTGTCACTCCCCTCCTTAGCTGGACAGGGGAGAGAAAATATAACAAAAGACTCACAGGTCAAGGTAAGGACAGGAAGAGATCACTCAGAAATTACAGTCACGGTCAAAAGACACTTGACTTGGGGAATTACTAATCAAATCAGAGAAATGTACTGAGAAACCACACCAAATCTTAAAAAAACTCCCTACTCCTCCCTGCTTCCTGGGCTTAACTTACTCCTAAATTCTCTGCCTCCACCTCTGCCAGTGACACAGGGAGATAGGGAATGGAGTTTATAGTCCTTTTTTCACACATCATTTTCTGCCATGCTGTCCTCCTTAGGGGGAAGACTCCTCACACTCTTCCCCTGGTACAGTGTGGGGTCCCTCCTTTGGGAGACAGTCCTCCCACAAACTTATCTGACATGAGTCCATCCCATAAGCTGCAGTTCTTCATGAGCTGCTCCAGCATGGGTCACTTCTGTGGGGACACAAGCCCTGACAGCAAACGTTTTCCAGCGTGAGCTCTGTAAGGGATAAGTCTGCAGGGAGAGGTTTCACACCACCGTTGTAAGCCCTCCAAAAAATTCTCCCTACCATTCCAAAATTACTTCCTGAGAGGATGTAGAAAGCAGTTATGGCCTGCCCATGGTCAGGGGCCTGCATATTGATATGACAGAAAACATTGAGGGGTGGAGGAGGAGGAGGTCCACTCCAGCTTCTCAGAAATAATGACTTAATCACACTTACTCATTATGAAAAAAGGAAAAGAAACAGACTTTGAGTGACATTTCATCCTTAATCTGATCAAGGGGTATTGGAAGGTTTTCTCTTGGACCATAATATTTTAGTTACTCTCTATGGGAAACCCAGACCTGAGAGGAGGATTGGATCCAGCCACACCTAGGCTCCTCTTCATGAAAGAGCCTGGAAAATAAGGGAGTTTTGTCCAAATCATCCTGGGTTGCTTAATTCTGGCCATGTAAGGCTCCTTTCTCCATGGTTCCACTGGTCCTGCTAGGAGCCTGCTACAGCACAGATTTCCCACAAGGCCACAACCTCCTTCAGGCACCCACTTGCTTAAGCATGCGGTTCTCCATGTCCTCCAGGTGGATATCTGGTCTAACATTAACCTCCATGGGCTGCAGTGGGAATAACCTGGAGCACCTACTTGTCCTCCTTTTTCGTTGAACTTAGTAATCACACAGTTGTTTCTTAGATATTTTCACTCCTCTCTCTTACAGCAATTGCCATTTTCCAGGTTGCCACCCCACTCTTCTTAAATAAGTGGCTTGGCTTTGGACAGCATCTGGTCTCTCCTGGAGCTGGTTGGAACTGGCCATGTCAGGCACAGGGACTGTGTCTAGCAGATTCTCACAGAAGCCATCCCTGTAGGTCTCCTCTGTTGAAACTTAAACCCAGCCCAGGCATTCACAAGTATTGGCTGCCAGTGTGCAGGCTGAAACCCAAACCAGGAGACTGAAGTGTCTATATGTTCTTCAAGAAAAGGAGGAGGAAGAAAGAATGTTAATGACAGATCCATGCCATAGCCCATTTTATTTCGAGGTTCTTCTAAAACATCATGAGTCATCTACCTGAACAATAAGCAAAGCAGCCTAAGAAGTAGAAGGGGTTTTGCCTCAGGCAAGTAGCTTGTTCTTAATCTAACCTTTTTCCTGGTTGCTATGGGGAAAGTAGACAACTAGCTCTAATGCAGGTACTAAAAGAAAGAATAAGAAAGAAAAACTGTAAAATCCTGCAGCCTATAACTATTTGTCACACTGAGGGAACTGCCTCTTCACGAGGTGGATTTGAAAGTTGAGATCTTAAGAGAAAATGCTGCCTTGAAAACTTCTAATAGTGAATAGTGTAATTCTCTTTTTTTTTTCTTTTTTCTTTTTGTTTTTTTTTCTTTTTCTTTCATCCTTCCACCTCATTTAGCTTTTCCATTTTTATAGGGTGTTTGTGCAGAGTAATTTGTATTTGCCACAGGAATGGTTTGGGGGGTGCTAATTGTAAAGTGAACACTGTGGTGTGTATTGGAACATAATTGAAAAACAAAATTCTATGTGCCAAAACCAGAAAGTAAAGCTGAAGAATGGAGATGTTCACGCTTGTATTATCTCTTTTCTCTAAGCCAGTCTTTCCTCACCTTGCCTTTCTAGATGTACTAACTTTTGCAATTGCTACAAGGCTTTATTTTTTCTTTCAGATTTAAGATAAACCCTCAGCAAACAGGTTTCAGAGACACAAGTTCATGCATTGTATAATCCCACATTTTCAGCAGTGTTAAGAATTGTCAGTACCTTTCTCCCACTCACAGTACCAAATTTAGAATGTGACTATTACATAGAGGAAGTCATTTTATTCCCATTTTACAGATTTGGTACTACTACACCTTTTTGATTGTCTACATATATTCTGTTTATTTCAGAGACTGAATTGTCAGGCAGCAGTATCACATGGATGTTCTTTCTCTTCTGCCATCTAATTTCAGATTCTCAAAGAAAATGTTAATGGTTAAAATACATACATTTAATAAAAGATCTGAGAACGGTGGGCAACAATGGGTTGTTGTGAGTTCTGGATGATGTGAACAGGTACCCAACAGGGAATTTTCATACTAAAATAGGTAATTAAATAGTGCTATAAATGAAACATACCGCAATGCGCTGAAGAAAGAATAACCAGTGCTTTACATATAAATTCAGATTTTAGAAGACTTCAGATAACTTAGGTAATGGTAATTCTAAAAGGCATATAAACCTCATGGCAAAATACAGTTGAAAACCCATTTCGAAGAAATGAGAAGAGTATTCTGAAGCCTATCTGAGCCATCTGGCTACTGTACCCATGGTGTTGTATGTGAGGATAATTTGTAAACTTTCTTAATCAGAATTTGTGCCATTAAGATGTACTGTAAGGCATTTAGTATTAGAGGTGGATTGATCTTAATTTTCAAAAATAAAAGGATTTTTCAAAGAATTAATGGTTTGTACAGCAAAACATAATTTTATAATACCATATATATTATCTAATACATATAACCAGAAATGTTCTGGCACTCTGTCACCTATCATAAAAAAGATTTTGATCCTATTTCCAATAATATCTCCCTTTTTAATATTTTGAGGTGATGTGGAAAAAGAAGAACTATTTTTTATTGCTATGATTGAGTCTTCATCAAAATTTGAATATTTTTAAGAAATTGGAGCACTTGGGAATAACAGTCATGTCCTTCTTCCTTCAGGCAGGATCCCTTTGCAAGGAACTGCTAACACAAGTTGAAAACCTTGTTTCAACACGTTGTTGCTGATCAACATGTGCTGCTATGATTTCTCTAACAAAGAGGTCATAGGTAATGTCAGTCTAATTGTCTCCCTTACTCTTCTAGTGGTTTTAGAGTGAGGATCTGAAACTAATATTTCTTTTATCATTATAGAGCTCTAGGTTCACCTGAGTTCTGTGAACTGAGCTGAAAAGCTATCTGCTTGCTGACATAAGTTGCTGTTACTTGCCTTTCATAGAATCATAGAATTGTCTGGGTTGGAAGGGACCTCAGAGATCATCAAGTCCAACCCAGAACTCATTTGGCTTTTCCAATTTCAGAGGGTGTTTGTGCAGAGTAATTTGTATTTGCCACAGGAATGGTTTGAGGGGTGCTAATTGTAAAGTGAACACTTTGGTGTGTATTGGAACATAACTGAAAAAAAAAGAGCTAAGAACTTCAATTAAAGCCTAAATTACAGGTCTTGGCAAAAAAGCCATATTGATTCCACTCCAGAAAATAACTCCTTATTTCCAGTAGTGACAGATGACACGTTTTGTGAAAACAAACAAACCAAAACAGCTAAATAAATAAATAAATAAAAGAAATTGTGATTATTTAATCTCTTCTCTGAAAAATTACTAAGAATATTCTTCCACTGGTCACTCTTGAGGCATGATGTCTGGGATGGATTCACAGTGCAGGATTCTATATAAATTATATTCTAGATAAAACTGGCTAGGACAATAATGATGTATTAGATGCCTTAAGGCATCTTGCCTGGCTTCCATCTGCCTCTCTAATGGAGTGAAGATCCTTTGGGAGTCTTTCTTGAAATCTCTGAGCCACTGGTGGTGTCTTCGGTAACCCTGAGCATATCAAACAGCACTGGATACCTATTAACCTAACTGGACTGAGCCCTAATGTCATTGCAGTCCTTGCAGAGTGTCCAGACTGACCTCTCTCTACAAATTCCAGAAGTCTTTAGGTCTCAGTGACACCTGTGTCACATCTTTGAATGAAATTCAGTTGTTTTCAGTATCTCTTGGTTAATTTCATGCAAGTATATACTGTCGAAGACCACTGATGCATGAACCAAGATGAGTAAGATGAGGCCACTAATGAATGTCTCAGGTTTTACAATGATTAATGATAATTTGATGTCTGGTCACTTTTAGACACACAAATTTAAATGTCTTCAGAAAGAATTTAATCCCTCTGTTACACTCTCCAGCCTTCAAAATGAAGCAATATCATAGGCAGATAAAAGTTGATATTGTTAAAGCTAATCTAGTAGCCCTTAATGGAGTTATGCAAAGTGGTAAACCACTTTGTCTGGTATCTGTAATGCATCTGGCTGGGACTTCACATTCATTTGCTCCTTAGCAGTCCATTTGTGACTAAAACAATGTTGACAATACACCAGCATTTCAGCTATTGCTCAGCAGTATTTATAGAGTTTCAAGATTTCATCTTTTTTCCCAACTTTACCTGAGTAATGAGTAGTTTGGGGTGTAATTGGAAGTAGCTGGAAGTGGTCACAAGCAGGACAGTGAGCCTAAGCTGACCAAATGGATATTCCATGCCATTCTATTCCATTCCACTCTGTTATTCTGTTCCATTCCATTCTGTTCCACTCCCTGATATGATACTAAGCAACAAACAAGGAGAGAAGGAGTCTTCTGTGGAAGGTAGCTGGGAGACTGGCTTGTCATCAGTCTACTCAGCGGATGTGGTAGATGATTGCTGTTGGATTACCTAGGTGTTTTTTTCTTTCTTCTTTATTTATTAATATTTATCTTGACCTTCAAGAGAGTTGTTTTGGCTTTTTTTCTACCTATTGTCTCCCTTATCACACTGGTATAAGGGCACTCCCCAGGTGAACACCTGTGTGGTGCTTAGCTTCTAGTTGAGGTTTGCCTACTATAGTAACATACTGAAGATACATGATCTATATTCTTCACCAGGAAAAAGAACAAAGCTTTGTGGAAAACTGTCATGCTACCTTGCTGAGGAGACCATGCAAGGAAACACCCATTTCTTTCATGCCAATACCTCATCTGCATTGTCCAAGTCTGAAACAGCAAATGCTTAGGTATTTGGATTTGGTGAACCCACTATGATGTTCATCGATAAGTCAACAGAACCTAGATTTCTCTCACTCTAAAATAGTATTTTTTTCACAGATCAGTTGCTTAAACACTGGGGGTTTTTTGTTATTTCAGGATATTCAGGACGTGTATGGGGCTGTAGATGTGACATACACTTTGCAGGAGATCCATGGCATTCTACAATAGTAACTGGAGATGAAAGGAAAATACTCCACTAATAAAATGAACCAGATAGTACACCAGATGCTTTAGTTCAGGTCACTGAGTCCTGGGTAAGTCCCAGTATTTACATATATGATGTATCTGTAGGCCTTTTTTTTTTAACCTCTCAACAATGTAGTTCTAGTATCATAATTATAATAGTGATACTATATTCCAAGCCTCATACACATTGTCTTTCAGAGCAGTATTATAAACTGCTACTGGTTTGCTCCTTAGTCTGTAATGAGTGAACAGAGAGAAAATTCATTCATCCATTGATTTTCACAGAGTAACATCAAACAAGGATTAATATCAGGATCGTATTTTAACTCATCTGTGGCTACAATTCCACACCATAAGGAGACCTTGCATAAACAAACAAAAAATTGTCTTAACTCCAGACAGCCTTTTGTTTTCTTGTTTGTTTTTATAACTGTGTAGGTATTGTGGTATCTAGCTGAGCAGATATTCACTCTCAGATTGAAAGTGCCAGTTATTTCTAGATATTTGTTTACATAATTGTGTATAGCAGGAGGAAATGCACTGGTACCAATAGTAATACAAATAATGAACATGAGAAGCTTGGTTGTTCTACTGAACATAAACATTTTTAACAAATAACAACAGCTTCAGTTAACACTGAATTACCATGTGGCAGGTGGAAAAGAGTGCATCAAATCATAGTAGTTCAACTAGGGGGCCTTCTTCAGGTCTTTTCAAAGCAAGCTTAACTTCAAAATTAGATCTGTTTGGGGCTCATCTGGCTGAGTATTGGAAGCATCCAGGGGTGGTTATCCCTAAGGTTTTCTGAGCAACCTGCTCCAGGGCTTCAGCACACTCATGGTGAAGAGCTTCTTCCTCATGCCCGGATGCAATTTCCCTCAGTGCAACTTGTGACCCTTTACTGAAAGTTGTGATCAGGGCACCGTGTTCTTTCACCCTGCACATATTTTCACCCACACCTTTCACTCTTTCCCTAAGAAGAGTCTGGTTCTATCTGCTGTATAATCTCCCTTCACAGGGGGAAAATGGTATATTGATAGATTTGTCTGCATTAGGAGGTAGTGGTCTATGAACCACCTAGTAAAAAAGAAACTCAGACCCTGTGAAGCATCATTTAATCAGCTGTTTATTAGAGTTAAAGAAAGAACAGCTGTTGCTCCAAGCATGAACTGGTAAATACTGTTTAGATCTTCCAGATCAGTTGTGCATGAAAAAAAAAGAAAGATTAAATTTGAGAGTTGTACACTTACTATGTCCACTCTGAGACCTTTATTCTTGTTTTTTTTTTCACTTCAGTGAGTCAATATGTTTAGCAAACACTATATCTTTTAATTTTCTCCTGGCAGGAAAATTTCAGAGTCTGAAAGGAATCAAAATAAACTGACATTTTTATACATATCATAGCATTAATAGTAGACAAAATCCAGTGATTTTGTCATTAAAGTATATGTTCTTCTAAAGAATAAATATGAACTACTGCAAGGCCTTCCTGATTTGTCATTATACGTGCCTAACATACTGGTTTTATCTTTAAAATATGAAATATTGAAAATAGTATTAAAATATTGCTAATAATGACTGTTACATATTCTGTACCACAATGACAACTTGAAAATAAGATAAATTTATCATAGAACATTAAATGGATTTGTTAACAATAAAGAACATTTAGTAACAGTACAATTGATAGTTGTTCACTATTCGGAAAACAAGTTGAAATATTTATATAAAACGATAAAAAGAATGAGGTTATGAAATAATAAAAAAAGAGGAATAATTCAGTAAAGTATTTGACAAATAATATTGTACTTATTTCGAATGTATTTGGGACTAGGTTCATGACTATTATTCTAGCAATACAGGGACATTCTATCCAACTTGTTTTCTTTAGTTATCTAAGGTTGAAATAAACTAAAATTTTATCTCAACCATGAAAATTCCTACACTTCTACTACGTTTCAGAAAATGTACACCACAGCAACTCTGTTGATAAGAAGGTAACATTTTCCAAATGAAGTAAAATGAAAACACACTCAAAAGGATATAAAGACGTAAGCTTAGGCTATCGTAATGTGTAATATTTTTTGGACTGAAATGCCTAATATAGTTGAAAAAAATAGACATTCTCTGTTCATGCAAACCTTTTCTCCAGCCTCTAATGAAATTCACAGTGATTTTAGATAATCTTCTCCACAGCTTACTTATTCTTTTCTTTTGAAAGTATTTCCTAATGCTTAACTTGACTCTTTCTTCCTGCAATTGAAGATTATTCTTTTCTTACTAATCTAATCTGGATATGGAGGAAAGCTATTTCCTACAGCTTTTTTTTTTTTTTTTCTACATTATTATATACTGACTACCCCCCTCTTAAAGGACTCTCCTTCTTTCAGTCTTACAGATTATGTTTCAAGACATTGATTACCAGCATCTCTCACTTGTGAACTGATGGTGCTGTATCTTCCTGCTGCTCATGCCTGAGAAAGCACTGAAGGTGAACTCAAGCTCTGATGCTGAATGGAGCTGAAGGGTAGTGGCACATATTACACACTACAATATGTGATATGGTGACTCTTTTAAAGGAAGATCTACTTTTACAAACCTCTTACAGTAACCATTTTTCCCCTCTCCCTTACCTGTAGCTTTGGTCATTCCTCACTAAGTGACCTAGCTAGCATGTGTCCATATTATCTTTCTAGTATTTTTCAAAACTTCGTATCATAATTTTTATCTCTAGTTTTCTTTTATTTTCTCCTCAGTTTACCTGCAAGGTTCTTGAAAATAGTCTGTCTTCTATCATTCAGATATTAAAGAAGTGAACTAGAGCTTTCCAGAAATTTCCTTGTGAAATCCCAGGTGTTGAGAGTGTTTCAGAAGCCAGGGCAGATATTCATTTTTTTGAAAATATCTGATGCTTCACATCCAGGTACTGATTCCCTGTTGATTGTTAATGATTTCCTTGTTGCTTTCCAGGTGTTAAAAAATAGTCTGACTAATGATGATTTCCAGGAGCTGAAACTAAGCTATGATTCCTTCATTCTCCCCCTTAGTGGTGGTTCTATGATTGTCCTATGTACCACAAAATAATTTGAAAACATGTAACTAACCTAAGGACCCCCTGTTTGTTTGTTTTGTTTGTTTTTTTTTTAATTAACATTCTAGATTGAGTCTCTATTATTTTGTAGGTATTTTCTGTGCTTACCACTTGTTCCTACTTAACAGTACAGAAAGATGAGAAGGGGAGATAAAGGGAGGAAAGGGAAAGGAGGAAAGAAGTGAAGACGAATGATGAAGAAAGAAGGATCATTGACAACTTAATATTTCTTGTCTCTGACCTTTCACTATCTAATCCTGTTCCTTAGATATTCTTATTTGTTCCAATTAGATTTGAGAGAAGCTTCTGTGGCTCTGTGTATATACACACAAGCAGTGAACATGACAAAATTTGTACTTCTGTGCAAGTATGTATGTACATTTATATGTATACAAAAACATAAATATTGTAAAACACAATCATGGACACTTTGGAAAGTAAGGTAGGTGTACTTATTAGCATATTAAACACGGAAGTGATCAGATACTGTGCTGATGAAAAGCAGCCTAAAAATTTGTTCTAGCTAGTAAAACAGATTTGCGAAAGCATGTGAATGCCAAAAGAAACTAACATGGTTTTCTATTCACAATTACCTTTAATTAGATATATATTCATAAACATATGTGAAATAGCATCTACACTAATTTCAAGAATACTCAGTATATTATGAAAAAAAATCTGTTGTTTAAATAGAAAACTTAAATGAATTCTTTGGGAAGAAAATACCTTTTGTCTTTTCATTGATTTGTTTTTGGTTTTTTGGAGGGAGGCAGCATTCCATATTGTGTACAGAATGCAAACTAGATTTGTCAGTTACCCATAGGAAAGTTGTAGCCCTGGGATAACCTTTGACTCTACTCCAAAGTTATTTTGCTGCAATTGTTTTCATGGAAAGCAGATATTATATAAATCATAACAGGAGTCAAAGTCTTACCTTGCTTTTCAGTACAATTTGCTACAAGACTGGCCCTTTTACAACCAATAGCAGAGTTCAGTTTCCACAATTACATTATGATTTAAATTGTCAGTCATCCACATTGCCACATCAGTGCTTGAGAAAAACCAAGAAGATAGTTAAGAAGTATAGAAATGAGGACAGATTATGGGGCAGACATTCAGTTGACATAAGTGGGTGCACAAAGTCAACGAAAATGACTCAGGAAATGCAGCTGAAAACCAGTCTATCTTGCAAAAATAAACAGCTAAATACTTCTTATACTGCACTAGGTATGGCCTAGTTGAGCAGATGACTGTGCCAGAAAATAAAACCTTTTATTGAAGTAGACTTATTTATATTTTTATGATTAGGTTTCTCTTTAGATCTTTTATACATGGCAGGAAAAAAACACACACAAAACCAAACCAAACAAACAAACAAACAAACAATCCAGACTAGATTGCAAAGATCTGAAGAACAAGTAAAGTTAAAAAAAAAAGTTGCTCCAGGATGTAAAATAGGATGGGTTGATAAGTTACTGAGTCAGGGTAGGGCATGCAAAACTACTGTCATTAACAGATTGCAGTTCTGTAGCTTAAAGAGTACAAATAATATGGATTCTATCACAACAAGTTGGGAGACTGAATACAAGTGAAACTGGTTGGAAAACCTGTTTGCTTTGTCTCTCAAAGCCTTTGATCAAATTTCTTTTACCAGTATAATCAGCTGAAGTCCTAAGAGATATAAAGTTATTAAACATACATATCTATGCAGTGCCAAATTGCACTGTTTTACCACCTAACTTTCTGATCCTTTTACTCCTTTTATATATCATTGGGAATTTGGCCACCAGAGAACAAAACACGAGGTTATAGCCAGGAGGCCTAGGAGATACATCTCAGTTTTACATTCCCTTAACTTTGTCTCAACTCAATTTAAAGAAAAATATTTTCCAAGGTTTGTTAAAGATTACGAGAGGAACCTAACGGGATTTTTGAAGTGCATAGACAACTAAATCCAATTAACCTTTATCTGAAGTGCCTTTAGGCCTTTCTGAAAGTTCTAGCTTAAGGAAAGACTCAAAGTGGAAATATTACAGCAACATGTGCAAATTTTTACCGAGAAAAATAAAGGTAAATTTGAAATCCTCTTGATGAGTAGGATGTTGTGGCAGACCACATCAAAGTCCTTGCAGAAGTTTGGATAGATCCCATTCATATGTCTTCCCTTGTCCACTGCCACTGGCTTTTTCAGGCAGGATTTGCCCTTACTGAAGCCATGCTGGCTGTCTTTGATCACCTCCCTCTCCTCCATGTGCCCTGTCAGACCTTCTAGGAAAATCTGGTCCTTGATTTTCCCAGGTACAGAGGTGAGGTTGACAGTTCGGTAGTTCTTAGAGTATTCCTTTCTACCTTTTTAAAAGTGGGCGTGATGTGTCCCTTCTTTCAGGCATTAGAGTCTTCACCTGACTTCCAGGACTTTTCAAATATTATGGAGAATATACACATACACTTCTTTTTGTCCTTCCTGTGTCTAACACTCAAAACTAGTGATGTTAAAATGGATCTGTCTGAATTAATTCTGTTTACCAAAAAAGATTCAGACTTCTAAAGTACTTATACAAATGTACTAGCATTGTATTAATTCTTTTTTATCATTGTACAAGTCTTTACAATCTGCACATCAGCAGCAATTTTTATATTTGCTTCCATATCACTGATGACAATATTGGGTAGAATCAAGACTAAACCAGTTCTCTTGAAAATCTCCCTTTTTAGATTCTTCTGACTTCACATGTTGTCATTCACAGTTATATTGGAGATAATACAATCTATTCTTAAATATAGCATATAGTGTTAATGCTATATCATAATGTCATGTTTTACCAACTCAGTCTTTTTCAAATGTCTGACAAATTTAATCTTCTTTTTCAGGCAAATTAATAATTGCCAATCACATAGTCAGATTAAATTATCAAGGTTTATTTTCCATAAAATCTCTTTCATTCTTCAGGTGTTTATTAATTTCCTGTCCTATCGAGGACTACAGCACAAGTCTTTGTGTAGTCTGATTGTGTTGTCCTTGCTGAATATTAACAGTCATACACTACAGTGCTAATCTCTTTGTATCTCTGGTGTTGAAAATTGATATCAGCAGAAATCATCATAGTTAACTCTTTTGCTATACTAAAAGTGTTTATCCTGTTTATCCTCTCCTGCTTACAAACTGTCTCCTACATACTTATGTGGTATTCATATGCATGGCTCTGTTTTTGACAAGAAAAGTAAAATATGAGGGAGATGCTCTGCCTAGAATATTTATACAGTCCCAAGCTGATGAAGCAATGATCACAGTATCAGCTTTCAAAAGCTGATCAAAATTATACATCCAGCAAATGTATATTATACATACAAAATTATAAATTCAGAACCAAAGTCACGTGACCTATGTATGCAGTAGTACTGTGTTGCAGTCTGTAAAACATGTGGAATTAGTAATTTGGTAGTGTTCTGAACTCTTAGTATTTCCAACAGATTATACAGTAGGCATGAATTTTTCAGGTGCTTACAGATATTCACAAGAATTCAGTCTTAAGAGTAAGAAAATTCTTATGGGAGTTCTGGAATTACGAAACATTCAAGATAATAGACAATTTACAAAGCAGGCAAATGTAACCTTTTTGAAGAGGTGACTTTTTTGACCTCTTTCTTCGTGCCCTCTCAGCTAATGAATACAAGTTCTGCTGTGTTTGGTAACTTAATGAACAAGTTTAGTGACTGGATGTCCATGCCCTTTTATTCAGTTTGGTTTGTCTCAGAAACAAAGATGCAGTGGGTAACGTCTGGAATTTTTGTCCTTTTGTGCTAACACGGTGCAGCTCCCTGATCTTTCAGCATCTCCATTCTACTGACTGAAGAATGATCTACTCACACTTCAGAAAAGTGTGAATAACATTTTAATTAAATGCAAATACTAAATAAAAAGCTATAGCTAATAGGGAAGATATGCAGGTGGCTTTATATAATGTGTAAACCTATATCATTTTTTCAGGTATTACTAGAGGAAAAAAATCACATCTCTGTGATAGGAGTAAAAAGAGATAGGAAGGATAAAGATTTTGTCAATTACAGGCCACTTTTTCGTTTATAGGAAAACAACCTGGTCTTGTTCAAAGCATGTTAAATTTTGGCCTTTGTCTTTCAATATCATTAGATAAGAATTTGAGTAACAGAATTTCTCTTATTCATTATTTTTATTTAAATGCCTGCTATAATAAGAGATATTTTGACATCAGACAGTGCTTTATATGTGCTAGCATTATTTATGAATGTATTTTTAATGTTCCTTATTATGTTTGTTACTGATGGATTTCACCATATTTTTTCAGTCTAAGGCACGAAGTTAGGTAAATAACTAAACAAAATAGTCTTCAAGCAACTAGACATGAAGGGCAAAGAAGAGTAATAGCTTATAATATAATTTAATTTAGGGAGATATCAAAAAAGCACTTATATCCTAGAGCTCTTAATGAAAGTGGGGCTTGTTGCCTCATTGATTCTGAAGATTCCTAGGGCTTGATATTAAATTGTCTCTTTGTAAAGGCCATGTTAATTGCTGAAGCAATTCTGGTGATCTCAACACTGCCTGAAATCAGATGCAGTTGATAGTGTTTGAGGATGCATCACCTCCTGACCACCATAATGCAAACAGGAGACACTGACACCAGCATTGTTCCTGAGTTCTGTGTGTAGCTTTTTTCTGTTTTGTCTTCTTGTTGCATCCTGTCAGTTGTTTTTTATCTTCTCGAAATTCATGCAGCATCACCAGATGCCCTGCATGTGGGATTGAGGACAATTCTCTGCCACCAGCACCTCAACCATCAGCTCTCCACTGGAGACTTCTGCACCACTGAGTCTCCACTGGGGCAACTGTACACAGATCAGTAGATGGTACACAGTGATGAGCAGGTCCTCCCTGGTGTGCCATGGTGCTGTGCCACTCCTCTATGTGCTAATCCTTCTGCCACCTCTGACTTCTCTCTGATCATAGGATGAGGAGTTTAGCATAAAGAGATCCAGGACACCGCCACTCCCCAGTGAGTCTATTATTATAGTCTAATAGGGCTCCCCATAAAAGCATGGTTATGGGACCATGCAGTCACAAACTACCTTGTTCTGGTCTCATGTCAGCAGTCATTTCAGGTACTGATGTTATCAGTAACCTAGTGAAATGCAGGTTGTACCAGACAAGTTATGTCTAGTAAATAGTAATTTCTGCTATCATGAAAATAACTGTGTATGCAGATACTTGTGTCAATATTGGTTTGAAACAAATAGCCTTGTAATTATAAAGCTTTTTCAAATGTAAGTATAATATATTTATCAGCTATTTCCTCTTCCTCAGAAATGCCCCTTATCAGGGCAAAATAAGCAATGTTCTCATACTAAGGACATGAAGCTTTCACTACTGTGGTGATAAGAGAAGCTAGTCCAGACCTGAATTTGGATCTGAAATGTTCTGAAAGGGCCCTAAACACATCATCTTACCTGACAGAGCAGACAGCAATTCCAAACTGAAGGAAAATCCTACTCTTGTGAAAAAATATAGATCCAAGGTGATGGGAGAAAGTAAATGTTTTAGACAGCAGTCCTCTGGTGATGGGGGAATGTTGGCTGAATTTAGGTTTCTCAAAACTGCAAAAGGATTTTTTACCTTCTGCTTCAAGGAGAAGAGGAGAGGGGCATTCATGGGTAGGAAAAGCTCCTTAGGAGGAATTCATATGTAATGTTTGTATCTATATACATCTATATGTATGTACCTTTGTATAGGTATATATAGAACAAGATATAATGGCACAGATAAATAGTTGTATTAGTGTGTTAAGTAGATGAAGTAACAATTGAATTTGACCTACTGAAACAGAAGAGGACATCTAGAGGACATCTAAACATCTCCTTGATGGAAATGAGCAGAGCCTCAAGATCTTTCAGGCCTATGGCACTGAGCATGGCTGCATCACTTACTATAGGAAAGAGGTAGGTCTTATCTCACATCTCCCTTGTTCCTCTGATATTTTACATGGGCAGAGTATTGTAAATGAATATTTGCTGAACAAGTATTGAAAGAAGGTGCCTGTTGGAAACTAAATAGTTTCAAATACCATTTTTATATCATATAATGAAATATAATAATTCTGATCATGGTCTTTGCGGTCAATTACTCTTCGTTTTCTGGCAGACATAATACTACTGGAAAAAAGTGACCCCGCTGGCTGAAGTAAAGATCTTTAAATTCATTGGCTCTGAGATTTAAGTTGCAGGGTGCATGGCTGATGAAAATTGACAGAAGTTTTGCCTTGGCTGTTGTGCAGATGCTCCACATTTATGTAGGCAGATGTGAAATCAGAAGCAGGCCCTCAGTAGCTTTTTCCTCTTTAAATAACTTCGTTTTTGTAAAACCTTCAAAGTTTCCCATCAGTCAGGGAAAGAAAAAATATGTGAAGGTAGTCTGTTAGGAAAAAGCTATTTGAAAAGCAAAGTAATAAAAACATGTATATATTTATATATATGGAAAAATATGTATTTACATAATCTTTCAACACATTTCTGAAAAAGATGCCTTTCTCATTGCAGCCAATGGTGGGACCAAAGTATCCTTGAAATCTTCAGTCAATTCTGCACTCACAAAAATTTGTTTAGACTAGGTTTCTTATCTCTACTTCAGCTACAGACAGATGAGTAAAAGAAACAGATAGCAAATAGAGACTGCTGTGAAATTGTAAATCTAGGAAGGTCCAAGAATCCTGATTTAAACTTTTTTTTATTTCTGGTGGCTTGTCAGAAATAGAGAATAATGAGGAGGGCTAAAAAAATCAATTCACCTGTAGACTGTTCTTAGAAGTGTGACAGAATAGACAGACATGTACCTGCTAAATACCTATTATGTGGCTGGTAGCAACCTATGGCATAAAAGTGGCATTCCTGCTGCTAGATTGATTTATGTCACAACATGACTCTTCACAAATTAAAGCTTTATATCTTCCAAAAAATAAATGTAAAATGCTCAGATGATACAATTACACAGTCATTAGGGGTACTCTTTTTTCTGTTTGATGTTATGAAAGCATTACACATATCCTGGAGACTATAACTGCTGCTCTCCCTTCTTCATTTCATGTATTGTAACTCATACAAGATGGACACCACTGACATTCTTTTTTTATTACTTTCTCCTTGAATCTACTGATGTGGTTCTACCCAAAATGTTGGTTGCTGTGTGGTTTCTGTATCCTACCACTCCTAAGAACAGCAGGGATATTTTTTTCCAGATACAGTAACAGTTCCATAACAAATATTTAACATAAAATTTAGTTTTTCTTAGAGCTGGATTCTTGCCTTTGTGATTTGCTTTTTTCTATTTTTCTCTTTTTCTCTTTCTGTTCCTCAACCTATTTAGCCACATACTGTCTCTCCCTCAGACCAAACAACTCAGGATCCCCAGTTTGGACCCTACTGAAGTTCTGTGTCTATTTCTCTCATTTTTATTTTCCATTATATTCTCTGTCTTGCAAAAAGACCTCATCTCTGCAGGAAAGCAAGAAAGTCGGTGGTGGAAACGCAGGAGCTCCTGTCTCCCTGGATCACACTCTGCAGCTGGTAACACCCCTTTGCTTGCTGCTCCTGTACTATCACATGGACAGGTTGTTTTTCACCTTGGCACTACTTGTCTCCAGCCAACTTCCTTTTTTCATGTATGTATGGAAATGTTCCATTCTAACACTTTCTCTCCTACGTCTACAACAGTTGTTTTCCATCCAGCTTCTTGCCTTATGACATGCCATCTCAAATATTTTAGTCTCACCCTTGGGGCTTACATTGATGTTGCCCCCTGCTATACTTGCAATCTGTTTGCACACACTCTGCACTCTAATTGCTATAATCTCAGTTTTATTTTCATATTTTTCTATTTCTACTACAGATATCTTAAAAACTTAGCAGCTTCATCAAGCAAGTCCTTTAATCCCCACCAAGATACTTTCTGTCTAGTTAAATTTCTCCTGGTCTTTTGGTGTCACAGCCCAAGTCTTCTTTCTTATTTCTTTTATATCATGTAACACCACTTAAAAGTAAAAATCTTGATTGAATTCTTTATGGAAAACACAGCAACTATATGTATACTATTATATAGAAATAACAATAAATACAAATAGATCTAATGTTTCTATATAATGTGAGACTGAAAATTCTACATTTCTACATTTCCCTGTATTTTTATGAGATTAGGGGATGATGGGACCAAATTTAGAAAGATTAGAAGGAATATCACCTTCTGATATTCCCCAGTTAGGGGACCTATGTGTATATTTTAATTTTTCTTAGCTAACCTATTATCTTTACAGTCTATATTAGAAAATACCAGGTGCTGACATTTGGTTTTCACTTCTACAGCATCTCCATGAGTGTCAGGGAGTACTTCTACAGGAAGACTGTGCATGCACCAAAGGAAGGGTGACAATTTGCACGAAGACATTTCTGATAAAGTCTGAATCTACTTGGGCTAATGCTGGAGTGTATTTTCCTAGACCAGTTCAATGGGGTGGTAATTTACTATGATGATTTTATAAACTCAAAAGATTCCTTTATTTCTGATATAAATGGGGTGGATGTTTCATGCAACCATAGAATCATAGAATGGCTTGTGTCAGAGGGGCCCTTAAAGACCATGGAACCATGTAGCTAAGTTTGCTAAATAACAACACTAAAGAGTTTGGGGAATTGTAATGTTGTTGAAATATTCGTAAGGCAATTGCAATATAAAGTTATTAATTATATTGTTAATAGCTCCTCTGTTTAATAAAATAAGAATATCAAAATCAAATCCAATTTAGGTATTTTAATCTACAAAAAAACACAAGGCAAAATAAGATTTTGTCAAACATCAGTATGGATAATAAATGTTGTTTTTCTCATATTAATCTGCTGAGATTCTCTGCTAATTAGTTGTACTGGAAGTGAATGTTGAAATAGTCACATTTGAATTTTTATACCTAGAAATGTATCTAATTTTTGAAGATAAAATTTACATTACATTGACAAAGCAGGTGAATCTGAAGACAGCAAATGGATTAGATAATTTAAGAGAAATCTGTATTTACATGGCAAATTATTTCTAAAGTAACACAGTACCTGGAGCATGAACTGAATTAAGAATCTAGAGAAGCAAAAGTTTCAGTTAGTGGCTATGATGGGAAGTAAATATTGAATGTAAAGTTTTCCTTCAAGCTCATAAATGTTGTTTCATTTAAGTTTATCTGTATCATTAAATTATACATATCCAGGGAGCTTTTTTTCTGGAATTTCTTCATCTAAACTGACACCATTAAATAGTGCCTGGTACAGTCTGGCCCAGGACAGGTAGCAATCTCTCAGACTTTCCCTGAAGGTACAGGAGGTACCAAAGTGATGTAGGGACATCAGAACTGTTTTGCTGATTTGATTTAAAGTTAAATTTTTGTGCTGGTTTTGTTTTTGGGTTTTCTTTAGCTTGGCACTCTAGACTTGAGCCTTAGATTACTCCTCAGGAATTACTTAAAGAATCTAGAAGAGTTATAATAGAAAACAGGAAGAGTCTCTAATGCCGCTAAAGGCCTCAGATCATCTTTCTGTGAATTTGTTTTTATTATTTTTTCCTTTTTATTCATGGTCTGACTTATTAAGTGGCATGCAAAATGCGAGTCAGTGAGGATTCTTTATGCTCATCATCTACATTAACTCTTCCTCTTCTTTTCACCTGTGGCTTTTACACAACAGCTGAATCACTCAGTGCAGGAAATAGTGTATATTAGTGATTCAACACAAGCATCTTTTCCTGTTACGAAATTAAAAATAATAAAAAAATAAAATTAAATATGTTCCAATGATAATTGCAACAATTTTATTTCATAATGATATCAGTTTCATTGTGACTATTCTTGGTCATTTGCAAGAATGTGGTTATACAGCCTCTGAATTCTGAGAAGGCACCATACTGCCAGCACTGCCAGGACATCCTATATATTATAATAATCACCTTTATTTGCAACACTTACTTGCATGCCTTGGTAATTGAGGTTTTTAACAGACAAATGAACTATTACCAGCTCTAAGAACACTATCAGCTGCAGTGAAAAAATACCTAATTTCTTTCCCATTGTCTTAAATTACCAACGTTTCAGCACGCACAGAACCAGACCTTAGTGACAATGCATGTTTACCAAAATTGCTAAGCTGTACAGAATGTAAAGACTTTGATCACTGAATCTCATATAGTTTATGAAGACAAATGAATACATTTCTAAAGTAGTCCACAATTTTATGAATACTTAAATCAGTTTTAAACAAACCAGTTATTAGTTCAGTTACAAGGACACTAACAGTCACGGCACAAATTGTCCAGTTACTAGAAAAAGATCCTCAATAATAATGTAATTAATTTTAAAATATTTATTCCTGTGGGGTTTTTTATCACAGTCCTGATAGCCCTTTGTACCATAAAGTCAGTGGTGGTTGTCTCCTCAAGGAGAACTGAGCACATGTTATTTGCAATAACATCCTCTTCTGCTTAGGTTTTCCATCAGGAGGAATATGATCTTGATATTAGGGGGTCCAGAGTCCTCTCCAATTTTTGTATGGTCTTTTAGTCACTGTTTCTTTCTTACTGGACAAGATTTCATTTACTTAATACTTACCGAGTTTTGGTATCTCTAGAACATAACACAAACCAACACCACTGAAGCCTCAGCATTAAGTTAGAGCAAAATAAAATTAAGAAATATTATTATAGAAAACAGCCTCCCTGCCCCTCCCCTGCTTCTTACAGCTTTTGGTCTTACTGCTAAAAAAACCAAACCCTATTGACTACTCCAGAAAATTTCAAGTAAGCCCCGTGACTTGAATATTAAGTTACTACAAAGCCAGAGACCAGCTTCTTGCAATAGCAAAACTGCAATTACCCTTGATGAAGTAACTCTTGTTATTTCAAAAAAAGCCTCACTAAAATGTTGCAGTGATCACAATGACTTTTTGGTTAAATTAATTTCTTTATATGCAGTTCTTCTTCAGCTAACTTCATTTTCAAAACTTTTACCTCAGTACAATAACATTAATGTTGTGCAACTAATGGTATAGCAATCTAGCCCTGAATATGTTCCCGGCAAAGGATTTTATACAATAATGTTTCCAAAGCTGTGACCATTCATTGCAGGGATGTGTGGTGTATGTTTCTTGCCCCTATAACCAGCAATGTGCTTTTATTTTCTAGTAAAATCAGTGATAAATTATAAGAATGCTATGATCAAGTTAATGCATGTGTTCTTAAGCAATTATTCAGAAATTATAGCTAAACCTACTCTCCAAAGAGAAAACTAAGAAACTATGTAAGAAATGTTTAACAATCAGATTCCAAGTTTTTTAAAAGAAATCTACATATAAAATCTGACACTGAGTATTCTACAAAATGATGGTTTTCTTGAAATGGGTATGCATTTTTAAACTAAATGCCAAAAGTACTTGTCTACCCTTTAATAAACATGTTTTGCAAAGGTTTTTTTTTCAAAATTATACTCTTTACCAAATCTATAGTCTCTGTGTGCAAATTTATATATCTATGTATATACCAGCAATTATATATTTCTAATATTTTTCACTTCAGAAATATTGTTACTGAGACCAACTCAAGCCTATTATGTGCGGTGTTTGACAACAGCTATTCTCATTTGTACTCTGTTGTAACTATTGCACTGAAAACACAGCATTAACAGAATGTGTTGCAAATGAATGCATCACACTTTTAAAATTATAATTATATGGGTTTGAAACAGACTACAGAGAACTATATTTTCACTTTACACGATATAGCAATTAAGGGAAACATTAAAGAGAGAGAATGAGTTCATTTTTCCCTGTTACATTACAACAAAAGACTGAGAGATTATTTTTACAGATTTCTTTTACCTGCTTCCATGCTTAGGCCATGAGTGGGGTCCAGAAGTGCAATTCACTGGCTCAGTGTTTACATGACTCAGGGAGGCAACTCAAGGCAGTACAATGGCTCTGAAGGGTTGGCTGTGACAGACCACTCTTACCCCAGCTCTCCTCCCGTAGCACTGCATCCAGCAGCTTCTGGGAAGGCACTCGGCCGTTGTCAGAATTCGATATTGAAACATTTTCTTATGATTAACCCTTGTGAGATTTTCCCTTTGAATCACAAAACACTGACTTTAGGGGGCTTCTGAACTCACCTAAAATATCTAGTGGATTGCAACTTCAACAAATCATGGGTCGTCTTAATGACAAGGGTATCTGCTTGGCATTGTCCCTTAGTTATTTTCTTTTCTAGTACTAATTCTAAGGAAAAAATATTGGTGGTTTTTTTTGTTTGTGTTTTTTTGTTTGGTGAAATGAGTTGGAAGCTGCAGGTATGAGGACTTCTTGTTCTTGGACCTGTCCTATCAAGTATAAGGGATTCTTCTGCAGTAAGCTGCTTAGTGAAAATCAGTTTAATTCCCAGTACTTCAGTTTTTCAAAATGCTGCCAGTGACAAACCTGACAAGATCATCAGTTAAATAAATTAATACACTGTGTTGCAGCCTAGAAGTGTCAGAAAAATATGGCTTATGTATAACCATCCCTTAGCCTCTAGCCTTGTGGAGGCCAAATTTTTCAGTGTTGATCTGAAGACCCATTAGCCTCTGACCTGATAGTCTTTCTCATTTTTCCATGCACAAGTTTTCCATTTATTTCTTTTTAGAAACATTTGGAATGTGTTAATGACTAAAGGTGAAGTCTAACTCACTGGCCAAGTATAATCCCTAATTTATCCATAGTAATTAAAGGGAAAAGACATCTGTTCTAGTTGTCATAGAAGTTACATTTTATAACTGATTCAGCTAATTATGGGCCAAATCCTTCAGTAAGGCTCAGGCAAGAGCTGCAAATGGAATTCAGCTTTGTGGTGCTAGTAGGGATGACCAGGATTTCAATAGAGCAGGAATCACTCCAGGATCCCCTGGAGAAATAAATAAACCAATCTTATCAGTATCTAAGCACGTCTTGGAGTAAAGATTCAAGTCAGAGGGATCTGGGAAACACCACAGGATACGGTTATGTTACATGACAAAGTTGGTCAGAATAGGTTGTCTTGTTGAGAAAAGAAAATCAATTTCTTACATTTACAGTAATAAGAGTTTGGTTTTGGTTTTTTGTTTGTTCGTCCATTTTTGTTTGTTTTTTCTTTTTTTTAATTTTCCATTTCTTCTCAGTACTTTTGTTTACACTTTATTTCCTTATTCTTTCATTTTCAGAATTTCTAAACATTAAATACTATCAGTCTGCCTGACATTGAGGCACTATATATCTCCTCGCCTGGAAGACATGGGACTTTGTAGCAGGTTAGCCTTGGCTGGCAGCAAGACCTCCTACTCAGCTGTTCTCTCACTGCCAGCCTCAACAGGATAAGGGGAAAAATTAAGATGAAAAGTCTTTTGTGTCAGGATAAAGACAGGGAGATTGCTTACCTATTATCATCATGGGCAAAAAAAGACTCAGCTTTGGGAAGGTTGATTTAATTTTATTGTCAATTAAAAAAAACACCATAGAGTAGGGTGCTGAGAAACATAAAGAGAACTAAAATCACCTTCCCACCACTTTCCCTTCTTCCCAGGCTCAGCTTCACTCCCAGCTCTTTTAAGTATTCCCCTCCCTGAGCAGCGCAAGAGGGATGGGAATGAGGGGTTGGGGGTCAGCCCACTCACCCCATAAAGTGAGGTGTCAGCCTTCCTCACTTTATTCTTGTGACTGAGACCTAGTGCATTTTGCAAGATTCCTTCAATTCTCCTTGTCCCATGTAATTTTAAATGTATTCTGAATTTTTACTTAATTGAAATGAGACTAATACACAGTTAGTTAGCAACTGAGCAGATGCATTTTTATGCCTAGCATATGACATACATATCTAGCAAATGTGGGAAGTCCATCCTCAGAACAAATGCTCAATCCAAAGGTACCATGACCTAGAGGACCATGGTCCTTTTCTGAAGAAAAGAAAAACAAAGCTCACAGGCCTTTTAAGCCTGCAATAGTCACCTCTCTCTTTTACTCTTGTGAAATGCTGCCAAAAAATTCTTTCTGTTGGACAGCATCAACAGATGTGAAAGATAGGGAAGTATATTTCTGGATTGATAGGAAGCTGAACATGAGCCAGCAGTGTGCCCAGGTGGCCAAGAAGGCCAATGGCATCCTGGCCTGTATCAGGAACAGCGTGGCCAGCAGGTCCAAGGAAGTGATTCTTCCCCTGTACTCAGTGCTGGTGAGGCCACACCTAGAGTACTGTGTCCAGTTCTGGGCCCCTCAGTTCAGGAAGGAGATTGAGGTCCTGGAGCAGGTCCAGAGAAGAGCAAGGAGGCTGTGAAGGGACTCCAGCACAAGTCCTGTGAGGAAGGGCTGAGGGAGCTTGGTCTGTTTACTCTGGAGAAGAGGAGGCTCAGGGGAGACCTCATCACTCTCTATAACTCCCTGAAAGGAAGGTGTAGCCAGGTGGGGGTTGGTCTCTTCTCCTGAGCAGCTATCAGTAAGACAAGAGGGCATGGTCTTAAGCTCTGCCAGGGGAGGTTTGGGTGGGGTATTAGGAAAAAAATCTTTACAAAGGGGGTGATCAGGCATTGGAATGGGTTGCCTCAATCCCTGGAGGTTTTTAAGAAGAGACTGATATGAGACTCAGTGCTATGGTCTGGTAACCAGCGTGGTAGTGGATTAAGGGTTGGACTTGATGATCTCAGAGGTCCTTTCCAACCTGGTTGATTCTGTGATGTAAACATGTAAAGGCAATTTTCTCAGCAGATGCTGCTGAAGGATTTAAAAGTGTTAGTAAGCTTCTACCACCAAAGAAAATGAAGCTTTGCAGGAGGCTCAGTAGTGGGCAACTGAGGAGGAGGGGTTTTTTTAGAAAACCAAGTATCTTTCAATGATCAAGTGTTTTGATCAATGATCAAGGATTTTTCAAGAATGTTTTTTTCAATGACGGCCCCCAGAGAGGGGCAAACAGCAGTGGGCAAACAGGGACAAGGCACCTAAGTTTGCTTGAGGCAGTTCGTGCAGGCAGGGAGAGCAGCAGAGCTCTTGGGGCAGAATTAAGTGGCAACAAACACAACCTATATAAGTGTGTAAGCTTCTGGAAGTATGGTGTTGACAGTCTGAAGAGCTCAATCCCCTGTAGCTGCTGGTGTTACTGGTCCAGCTATGGTGGAGTCCTCCAGCCAGACTGACTTGGTAGATACAGCTAGATATGGAAATATAATAGCAACAGGAGAAGTACATTCTGTATTAAAAGTTTGAAACCTATATAACACTGCTATTAATGAGCATCAATGTCTTCGAAATATTTCACAAGTTTGGAAAACTGGGCTATCCTTATTTCATTTATTTAAACAGAAAAAACTATCACTTAAATTATAATTACTTAACTAATGTTTGGAGGGGGGGTTATACGGATTATATGCAGGTGCCATTACTCCAACTTCATAATAATGGAAAATATATTTTATCAGTTAAGTTCCAAAAGTGCCATTTTCCCACAGTATTGAGTAGCAATGAAAGTGTTTAAAATCACTAACTTTTTAGCTTCATATATCATAAGCATCAAAAGGAGTTAAAATGGCTTAGGAGATTGTGGAGCAATAGAAGTTTTACTTACTAACTTGACTGGTGATATGAATGAATTACAACACACCAACATACTCAATTTTTTCAAAAACTAAAGCCTTACGAAGAGCATATGCTTTAAAGAACAGTCACCTAACCATGAAACAGATAAGAGAAAAAGACATTTCTGCCAAGAAACCAAGTTTTTTGTATCTTTTCCTGGCTGGAAAAAGAGACGAAATTTGGTTTATTTAGAGGGCAAAATGCTGTTAAATATTTAGTAATATGACCAAAATTTAGTCATGAGCTGATGGCAAAGTTCTGAACTGTATTTATTAGTTAAAATGATAAGTGGTTTTTTTCTGTCAAATTTATTTTCTTTGTGAGTAGTGTAATATAAGTAGTTTTATTTTATTGTTTGTAATGAAATTATTTTTATGCCTTTTGTTTTATTTTTGAGCTTTCGATCCTTTGAACTTAAATTTGTACTTATTCATATCAAAAGGCTCAATTACTTGAAAGAAGACTTAAAGCAAATGTGGAACAACAATGTTACACTTCTAGTGAAATTTACTTATGAATTCAAATGGAAAGTCAAGGGAATTTAAGATGGGGCTTGCCCATGCTAGCTCCCTTTACACTTCTGAGCAGTTTCAAAGGGTTTTAGGCTAAGACAGATTCCAGCTCTGAATTTTTTTAAGCTCACAGACATCAAGTTACACCATTATGAACACTTTCCTTTACACATAAAGTATTGCCTCTGAGTACATGACTTCGTAAATGTTGAACTGCATAATTATCCAAGTTTTACTTTTATAAAAGAAGCAATATTCTTTCACTATTTTTCAAGCATTTTTTCATTACTTTGCATAGGCCCAGATTGCAACTCAATCACATTATACTTAACATTCAAAACAAATTTCTTGTTGAACCTTTCTTTGAGGTCCAGCTGTAAACCCTAAAGTCCAGATCATATAAATTGTCTTTGGATTAGGCTCTTTTCAGAAGCTTATAACAGCTTCTCTTCAGTTCTGCCTGAACTGATGATTACATCTGATTGAGAAAAGACAGAAAAATACAAATCTGAAGGGTTTTAAATTTGATTTGAAACAAGCACAATACTTTATCCTCAGAAAGTACAATTATTCAATATCTCTTGGAATCCTAAACTGCAGATGGAGCAGTTCCCTGCTGAACACTCCCATAATTTACAATATTTATTGCTGAATAGCTACAGGAAGATTTACCAGCTCATTGCAGGACTAAATTCAATGTAGCTTTCATGCTTTTCACACCTGCAGCATGCTGCAAATTAGCAGAGACTTCAGAATTTTTCTCCAGATGTACTTATTAGAGACCAGCTTTGGCATGTCAAAAGTAAATAAATAAATAAATAAACTACCTTTTTTAAAAAAATTATTAAGGGAACACCATCTTCATCTGAAAATGGAATTCCTTTCCTGAAGTCAAACTAAACTCTACCTGGGTTTACAAAATATGCTATGGCTCATTTTGATCATCTCTTAGAGCACAGTTTGTTAAGCCTGTACTACAGTGCAGAGCTGAAATCAAGTACTACTTCTGCTTGACAGAAGTAGTCACTTCCTGATTTTCTGGGAGAGACATTCCATTTAACACCATTAAATATTTAAATCTTTAAATAATCAAAGAAGAGAGCTTGATTCTTATCCAGGTGGATATGACATACCCTTAGCAAAATGGGGTTGTTGAATTTGTCATTATTTTAATAAAATTTTAAGATAAATGGAACAATATGGAGAACAATATGAGGTGACTTATCCAGAGAGATTTAGTGAAGACCAACCAAATTTACCTACCATTAACACTGTTAGGTTGGAGCGACTGCCTGGGGCACAGGTGCTGAGAACCTGAGTGCTCTTTGGTGCTCATGAAGGCAAGACACAGTGGGACCTGTTATGAATACAGCCCCCCTCATCTCCATAATACTCCCTTTATTAACTATGTGTAGGAAAAACTAACTAAACAATTTATAAAAAGTTATTTGTGCTCTATTCTGCCTGTGTTACTGACTCTTAAGTACTCAGGAACATGAAGGACTTTATTCGCAAAATCTGCACCCTTTTCAAAAGCTGCATTTCTTTCAGGTATACAGAACATAAAAAAAAAAAAAAAAAGTTTAGAGAAAAAAGATCATTGAGACATAATTTTGTTCATATGCTCATCACTGCACAGTATTCATCCGAAATGCTACATTGATGCTTTTTGATTCACACGTACAGAATTCTTGCCAGTTACAAGATGGTTTGTTCTTTTTGTTCAGCTTTGAAATTAGAAAAACTCAAGTAAGGGGAGTACTCAGCTCCAAGATAGTGCAACACCAAAAGACTATTTCATTAAAATTGCAGGCCACAGCACAGCTTAAGAGTTTGCTTGATGAATACCAAATATTCGGCTACAACGACAGCATACAGAAGTCCCTTGCTTACAAAGCACTCTGACTCATTTTTTTTTTTTTTTTTTTTCCTGTCTATAAATAAACTAACTTTCCTATTTATGTAATATGACCCAGTAGTTTCCTGGGTACTCACTGTATGTGAATGAGCCATACTGCTCTTTTTTTACTGACTCTAGAGCATGAGTTGGTGCTGCCCCTGGACTTGCTCAGTTCTTTGAGAGAATTAGATGGCTTTTGAGGACAAGATAGGTCAGTGTCACTGATAATACCAGCATGACAAGGACAGACCCCGAGCTGGAATATTACCATAGCCAAAGTAAGTGATTAGGAGAAACTAAAGACATGAACATAATAGAAACTGTGGATTAAACAGAAATAGACAAGTGGATTATTTCAGCAGAGGAAGGTTTTCTTAATGAAATTGTGGATGATGTGAGTTTGCAGGCACATCTCTGCAGAGACAAAATTGGTTATGCTATTTTGTGTCCTAAAGTAAATTGCCTACCAATTTGCCTTGGGAAAAATTCCTCTTCATTTGAAACTTTAGGGTATATATTGATATGTTTATAGACCACAAATATAGGAACTTGGTTGAAGCCAGGAAAGAAAATATCAGAACTGGACTGAGTTCCTGAATTACCATTAGAATCTGATTAATGAACATTAAAGTGCAACCTGACCTATGAAGCTTGTAACCACAGCATTGACAATTTCAGTAAATGCACTCTCTGATGCAGTTATTTTGTGTACTTGGCATAACTCTGTGATAAGGGGAGGCTGGCTGTAGCTATTTGTATCCTGTAACTTGAATGTAGAAGTGATCAAGGATTTTAGATCAGCATTCAGACTGAGTTCTTCTCCATTCCCATCAACCTCTACTTATACACATGTATTTCCTATGTAAGACTTCAAAATACCTATTTAGTGTCTGTGACAATCTAGAATAAAATGTGAAGATTAACAATAAGCCATAATGCATGGGAACACATTAATTAGGAAAAAGGGGAGAATAGGGGCTCTTATATTGTGATTGGCCAATAGAAGAATGTTCTCCAATGTTATATGCAACATTTTGTGACTGTGCAGCTCACTCATTTGGCCCTGATTTTATCTGTTTGGGGGGAATTGTTTGCTTGTTTGTTTTTGGTTTGTTTTTTTTTTTAATGCAAAGCTGTACACCTAAATACATCCTTTGAAATTCAGTTTTCCTTGTCATAATGTAGCTGTGTAAGTATGGTATGATTACTCCCACACTATTTCCTCTGAAATTCTTCAATATTTAATGGAACATCTTCCTCATATTGATCATGTCAGGTGGGAAATGAAAGTGGAAAAGATAGGATCAATTGTAGGTTAAGAGCAGGTTTGAGACCACCTAAAGAATCTGAAGGTGAATAAGCCACAGAACCTGATGGGATTCAGCCACGGCTTCTGAAAGAACCAGGAGATGAAGTTGCAAAGCCACTGCCCATCATATTTGAAAAGTCAGGGCATTCTGGTGAAATTCCATCTGACTAGAAAAGGGGAAATATAAACCCCATTTTCAAAAATGAAAAAAAAAAAAAAAGAAGAACCAGGGAACTACAGGTCAGTCAGTCTCATCTCCGTTCCTGGCAAGATCATGGATCAGATCCTCCTGAATGCTTTGCTAAGGCAAGCGGATAACAAAGGGGTGATTGGTGACAGACAATCACTAAGGCTTCACTAAGGACAAGTCCTGCCTGACTAATTTGGTAGCCTTTTACAATGGGGTCACAGCCTCAGTGGACAAAAGCAGAGCAACAGGCACTATCTATCTGGACCTGGGCAAGCCTGTTCAACAAAGCCAAGTGCAAGGTTCTGCACCTGGGTTGAGGCAATACCATGCACCAGTACAGGCTGGGAGGAGAAAAGATTATGGACAGCCCTGAGGAGAAGGACTTGGGGGTGCTGGTGGACCAGAAGCTGAACATGAGCCATTGATGTGTGCTTGCAGCCCAGAAAGCCAGCTGGGTCCTGGGCTGCATCAAAAGAAGCATAGACAGCCATTTGAGGGAGGTGATTGTATTGCTCTGCTCTGCTCTTGTGAAACCCCATGTGGAGTACCATGTCCATTCCCCAGCATAAGAAGGACATGGAGGTCCTGGAACATGTCCAGAGGAGAGCTACTAAAATGATCAGAGGGCTGGAGCACCTCCCCCATGAATACAAGCTAAAGAAGTTGGGGTTGCTCAAAAGAAGAGGAGGCTCTGAGGTAACCTTATAGCAAACTTCCAATATCTGAAGGGGGCCTACAAGAAATCTGAGGTAGGGATTTTGCACAGGTGTGTAGTGAGAGGACAAGAGGCAATGGTTTAAAACTTGAAGAGGGGTGTCCTGGTTTGAGCCAGGATAAAGGTGATTTTCTAGTTTGTACTTTTGCTTTCAGCTAAGTTTCTTGTAAGTAGTTGCACTTGCTGAAATTAACAGCAAGTTTCTCAGACAGTGTCTGCTTCTAGGACTGATAACACTGGATGTTTATAGTTACTGCTAGAGACTGGTATGCAGAACCAAGGACACTGCTCAGCTCTGAGGAACATTTTACCCTGCAGAAGGAGTAAAGAGGTCCCACCTGAACCCCTCCTCGGGGAGGCCCGAGACAAGATAGATGCCAGAACTGACCAAACAGAGTATTCCATCCCATACACGTCATACTCAGTATAAATTTGAGGGATCACGAGGGTCGACACCTTTCCTGCTCCCTTTCCTGCTCCTTTCCTGCCCTTCCTGCCTTCCTTCACTGGTTCCCTGTGTGCTTCGGCATCCTGGGAGGATTCCGTCCGTTCCTCTGCCTGTGGTCCTGATCCGTGCCAGCCTGAATCTGTGTGTTCCTGCCTCCAGCTCCCAACTGCTCCTGACCCCAGGGTCCAGCCTGGACTTTCCCAGGGCTGCCCTGCAGCCTCCGTGGTGACGTGAGAGTTATTGGGGGGAAGGGGGGAGGAACGTGGGATCAATCTTTCCCTGTATATTTGTATATTTGTATATATTTAGTAATTTCACCTATTTATCATTACTGTTTCATTAAAGTTGTGTAGTTTAGTTTCCAACCCATAAGTATCTTTTCCTTATTCTCTCTCCTTTCCTTATCAGGGAGGAGAGGGGGATTAATATACAAATCTGTTATTCGGTTGAATTGCCGGGCCAGTGTTAAACCGTGACAAGGGGAGATTTAGGTTAGACATTAGGAAGAAATTCTTTAATTTGAGGGTGAGATATTGGAACAGGTTGCCCAAGGATTGCCTCCCTCGAAGTGTTCAAAGCCAGGTTGGATGTGGCCTTGAGCAATGTGGTCTAGTGGGAGGTGCCCATGGGGGGGGATTGGAACTAGGTGAGCTTTTAGGTCCCTTCCAACCCTAATCATTCTATGAATTGCTCCTGAGGGCTTAAATGCTTCTGAAGTTTCCAGGGACAACCTGATTGCAAATTCTTTCTGACTGTGATGAACCTGGGCATCCTATGAGGTCTCTGCTCATAAAGTCTCTGTTCAGTAATTAATCAAAGTGACAAATCAAAGCACATATTGCTAAGAGATTCTTTCCAACTTGCAGTTCTTCTCCAACATAAACCACTTCCTTTATAACTTTGTAACTTTTTTAAAGTTTCATAACTTTTTAAAACTTGAAATGTTGGCTACAGTTTGGACGAAGTAATAGATGATCTGGATTTACCTCCTGCCATTCAGACTTTTGTTTTAACTCCTTCATTATGCTTTCAGCCACAACATTTTCTGAACAATTTTTCACAGATACAAGTTTATGTTTGACCATATCCCAAATAAAGTAGTGTACACGACTCCTCAGCTGTTCCACTGAAAAAATAGTCATCAGATGTCAAAGATCTGCATGGAAATATCATGGTAAAGTGCTTTACCACTATTAGTGGTACTGGTCTTCAGTTGGAGTTGTATGCACTTAACATTTCTCAGTACTAGGTGCTCAGGGAAAAACTCCTTCAGGAAACATGAAAAGCCAGAGATGGCTTAAGTTCAGCCCTGTGAAAGAAGATAAATATGTTGCTTTTGACAGCAGAAAGCCTAGCTGATTTGAACTCAGATTCCCTCTTGCTTCAGTTCCTGTTGAACCATAAATGCCTGCCCAGGGCAGAGAAAAAAGGGGATATTAAGAGGCTGCATTTCAAAGTCATTTTACCTTTACATAGAAAGAATAGCCACTGATTCAGACACTGATTACACATGGCAGCCTTGTACTCTAAAAAACCAAGAAAATTCCTACAGATTAGATATAGCTATATGCATTTTTCATTTCCAGTAGACAGGAAACTAGGTTGTCCTATATCATCTGGTTTTCAGTTTCCTCAATTCATACCCAGAGTCTGGAAAAGGAAGCAAGAAAGCAAACAAACAAACAAACAAATAGTCATGGGAACGTCAGCCTTGTCATAATTAATGAAATATCACTTTAAATGTCAGCTAGCCAAATGTACCATGAGCATTTATAATCTTTCTAAATACTGCTTCATAAATTGTAGCCCTAGGTATGGAATTGCCTTGCATTCAGGACAGCTAATATGCCATTTGCTATTGGATCAGTCTCATCAGCACAAGAAAGACATTTTGTTTTATTTTAGTGTGTGCTAGAAATAACCCTAGAGGCAAGTGTCTGATTCAAGGTGTTTTGGTTTTTTTTTATCAAAAATGTGATTTTTTTGTAAACTTTTCAACTTTAAGTTGATACATTTGTTATAGTCACTTGTTACAAGTGCTATTTCATTGAGTGAATAATTTTTAATCCATGAATAATAGATATATTGAAAATTAAATTGCATAGTCTGGCTCTAAATAGTTCTTCATGTTGGTAGCTAGAAAGTTTCAAATCCAGTCCTCCACACACTTAACTTTAGTCATATTTGCAGTTCAGTTGAAACCCCTACTTTCTGCAACACTCAGTGTGTAATTGGAGCTGCTTGGGCAGCATACAGTATCTTTTCTAGTTAATCTCCTGCCCAAAGGAACAAGGGGCTGTAAGAAGTATCCATAGTCCTGCTGTTCCTTACTCTTCTGGCAGTTTTTCAAGTTGTCTCACGGAAAATAGAAGACAGAGAAGTAAAATAGTATAGGACATCATCCAGGAAGTCAGATTTTGCTCTTTTCCTACCTGCACTAGCTTTGCTAAACAGCATCCCAAGTTCTAAATTCAACAGGGACCAGTAGGTCAACCAGAGCTTTAACCTTCATGTAGAGTAATAGAATGTGTTTTGTATGTTATTTTTAGAAATGGCTAAATTCCACATTCTTTGAAGTATGAAATGAACATTATTTGATTTGGTGCCATATTCATGAGAAGTTTTCCTTTTTCTGGTCCCTGAAAGTCTCTTTAAAGATGATGAAAATTGGTAGTCATCAGATAGTCCTCTGCACCTACTAATAAATCCTACCTGGAGTAGAATTCATTGGTGATCTCCTGTTTTTATAACAGTCTACACATAAAGTTTGTATAAAACTAAGGATTGGTGGATCTCAATATCATACAATTCAACTTTAGCCTGATGGCTGGTAGGGGGAATTCTTCCTCTGTTTCCTTTGACTGAGTAAGGTTAGGTTAACAGTGTAAGGCAAGCCACTGCAGTAGACACAAACATAATTTTTAAAAATATACTTTATATCTTTTATTAATGGAAGTTACTTCTTAGGAAAAAAAAAAAGCAAAGTTTTATGAAAGTTTTATTCTAAAAATTATGTTTAGTTTCCTTTGGCTATTTCTTCATGAATAAAAAGTATACCACAGTACTAAAAAAATGCCATTGTTCTTTTGTTACACTATACTCAAAGAAACTGTACTTAACATATCTAAGAAACTAAACTTTGTAAGTTAAGGTCATTTTTTAAAAGGCAGAATGTTATTGGAAAAGAACTGTTGCATCACTTCTCTTCAGAGAAAACAAAGAACACAACCTACTTATATCCCTTGGGCAGAAAATGTAATAATGTGAGAAGTTATGTAAAGAGCATTAAACAATAGAAATTTTAGAAAATTGAAATCATATAGAGAATAGGTCAAATTTATCCCAGATGGAACTCTATTGACTTGAATGGGCTTGCAGCATTTATTACAATTGTGTGCTACACAATAATTCAGATTAAATTGTTTGTGCGTCAGTTGTTTCTAAGAGCATCTGTACTTGAAAACTCAAGAATGCTGAGCATCACAATTTCATTATTCCCAGTTCCATTTCTCTCCATTATGTTTTATGAGAGAGTAACTTGAGTTACATTTCAGTGCTGTTATGCATTAATTTCATCATTAAAGTGTACCTCCACCGGAGACAGCAAGAAAACCTATGATAAGAGAGTTCAGCTGCTTTTTTTTTGGAAACAGCAAAAAAACACCCAAACCAGAAGTCTTGTTATAATGGTTAAGGAAGAGCCAGGATGAAATATATACATTAAACCACTGAAAGAGGTTTCTGTTTTGGTTTTTGTTTTTTCTCAAGGAAAGTTTCAGTGTTCTTATTTACTGTAAACTGGAACTAGACTTTAGTCTTAAGGAAAAACATCTAAAGCTCTTTAGGTTTAATTATTCTCATGGGGGTTAGGATCTTAGACACCTTTAATACCTTCCATATCAGAACCAAAAAATCAGTGTGAAACTGAGAAATTTCAGTTCACTTTGAAGTCAGTAAAAATCAAGCATTCATTAGACAGCAGTCTGTATTTTGCAGGTTCTAACAGTAAATATGCATCCTTATTTTTATAGTTTCTTACTTCAACTAAACTGGATAATAGGAACTATTGAAAAAATATTAATTTGGGCATGAGTCTATTCAAAGGGTTCTTTAACCTTCCATCATGCCAGAAGAGAGAAACACAAAGCATCTAGAGCAATATAGTCTACTAGACTGAAAAATTATGTATCTGAACTAGTAAATAGAAAATGCTGACTAGATGCGTCTATTCTGGACCAGAATAGATGTTCAGTTACATATTTTTCTCCCTGATTTTGGAGACCTAAGGCAGGCCAGTGCTGTCTTTCACAAAGCCTTTGGCTCACAGTACAAACAGTGTGAGTGGCTGTCTCACCAGTATGTCCATCAGGCTGAGGGAAAAGTTAGCATTATAGGTTGTTGGCTGGTGTGCTCATTTGGGAACTCTCATATCCTGGCTCAGAATGTGTATTTTCTAGATCCCCCTCATTTCTTGCTTTCAAATAGTTTTCATTTTTTAGTCTAGTGCAGTCCTATTGTGCTTTTCAGTATGGAAGGTGAGGAAAAACATATTCTTTCCTCAAAAATATTTCCTATTAACTGAAATTGGTACTTCTGGCTTAAGGAATAGGTGTCTCCTCCTGCTACCTAGGAGCAAAACCATCACTTTAAAAAACATTGTCTTAGATATTATAAGCAAAAAAAAGCTTAATTGTTTTAAGTTTCTGGCACATCAAGACAAATAATGCATGAATGTTATGGCTTGCATAGCTGTGTTTTTGTTCAGTACCAGAAAAGTAAGTGCTCATAGTGAACAAGTAGTGAACAGGTTCCCTTAGAAACACTGCAGAAGCCTTAGCTGACTGTTTAGGTTGAAATGTTGACACACATTAAGTGCAGAATAGTCCTACAACAGCTTTACATTATTTAAGTGATTCATTTGTTGACTTAAGCATGGCTACAGCTTCATCCTGAAATCATTAAGTTTGCAAATTAAGAGACTGTGTCTGTTTTCATCAAATAACTCTTGGGTGTTGAAATTAAAATTATTCTCAGCAGTAGATGCCCCAGCCCTGAAAGGAGCAATGATGTTTAGGACTGAATGTGTGTGGAAAGAAAGAACAAGAAAAAAATGATACTTTTACTTAAATAATTAACAGCAATAAACATGAATGAATCTTTGAAAATCACTGCCCGGCTTAGTGATCTTTAAAATCAATTAGAAACAGTCCCAGGTGGAAAGACAAATGGAAACTCTATATCAGTATATCACAATTAAAATTAATAGATTGTTGCTAGAAATTTTTTGAGTCAAGGAGGGATAAATAGTACAATGTTAGCTCCTCTGCCTCATCTCATTAAATCAGCTATAATTAATTTCCTTATTGAACCTTAATTGCAGCAATTAAGAGGTATGGGAATATTTTACACCTCAAAATATTTCTGGGCCACTCTTTTGTGATTCTGCTTCACTTATGTTGTTGTTCACTTCACAGTAAAAATGCTCTGGCTCCACACTAATAACACATGTAACACTGCTGAACTGGGGTGAACTCCCAGTTTGAGACACACATTAGAGGTCCTTTCTATAATTTTTGAAGTCAGCACAACAGGATATAAGCAGCTCATTTCTTCTTCCCACCTCCTCAGTATGCTGTCAACCAAAACTCATAGCATTTAGTAACAAAATTGAAGGGTGGCTTTTCAGCCTAAAATTTCAATATGCTTTTATTAATTAGTAATTCAGCTTTTATAGAGTGACAATACACCCAGAGTAGGATTATACTTCATTGCCTTTAAACTGATTCTATAAAGGGATTAGGATCACATATTAGCAGTCTAGAAAGATGTCAGTTTATTTTGCACTCAGGAATGGAGGGGTCATGCCTGGGATAAAACATTATAAGCACAATCTGCTGTCTTTCAGGGCCATGAACTTTCTGGTTAAACTTACGATTTTTCTATGGAAATTAAACCACTATCAGGATTCAAGAAAAAGGAGATCAGTCGTGTTGCCTCAAAACAGATAAAATCATAGCTACTCACAAGCTAGACAATACGGCTAAGAAAGCCAATAGTTCTATATTCTATCACCTGTGTTTGCCAGGTGACAAAAATTTATCCTTGACTCTCAAGTTCATTGAAGTCCACTACACATTTCCAAGCTCAGCCTTCTAGCTCTTTCAGTCATCCTTTCTGCTTACATTATTTATTCCTGATTGCTCATACTGTTTCTTCTTGCTTTCAACTCAAATTATTGAGATTATAAACTATATACTTGGAATATATAGTTATATATTCATAAATCTTGGAGTCCTGGAGGGTAGGGAGCACTCTACTTCTTTTTTAAGGAATGGGAGGAGGAATGAACATGGACCATTTTTACCTGTCAAGTGAATTCAGAAATCTAGGCAGCATCAGAAAGAAAAGGGTTGTTTGGTCTCACAGGATGTCAACCAGAAGACAGCAGAGATACCTCAAAAGCTGGTACTTCAACTTCTGCAAGGATATTTCTGAAGTAACGGAACAGATATTTCTGAAGTACTGTACATGAGTACAGTATATGTGGAACAGAGCTAAAATAGAAAGGGAGAGGAGCTTCCACATGATGGTGAGGACACTCTTCCATGTGTTAGTCACAAGGTTGTCCTACTACCAGGAGGACTTTGTCGTGCCAGGCAATACAAAGCAATTATTATATATTGTTCAACATAAACCTTTGGTAAAACTGTGGAGAACACATGCAGAGCTAAGGGACTGATCACTTGTTTGGTTAAATGCCTTTGAGATTCTGAGACTGTCCTGTTCACAAGCCCTGAACGATGAGTGGAGTTTATTAGACTGTTAAGGGAAAGTATATGGATAATGAATATTGCACATCAGAACATGAGAAATTTGGTAATGAAAGATTATTACCAGGAATGGTTTAATGTGAACTGTTATTCATGTATGTCAATATATTGCTATATATTGGTCCTTTTTTTTTCCCTACATCTCAGTCCTATTATTTTTCATTTTACTTTATTATTATTATTCCTTATGATGGGTTTATGGGTTTATGAGTAGTGAATTACTACTCTATAATAGTCTCAGGGAAGAAATTTTGTATGAGGGCTGCAACTAATGATAACTGACTAGGTGGTTATGACTGCGTAACAATCCATGTCTTTAGCTTAACTTTGAATAGATGCCTACATAGGCAAATCACATAATGGTCAGCACTAGGTAATAGAGAAAGGAACTCTCTGCCTCCCTTCCCATACCACTTTATCCCCATTTGTTTTTTGCTGCCTGTTGCATTCTATCAAAGCTAAACATGTCAATGTAATCAATGTTATCAATATAATCAATTATTATGTTTTAACATAATCATGTTAATAATCTCTTTCATATTTAAAGTTTTTTAATCCATGTTATCTACAAAATAATTACTGCAAACACTTTCTAAAAGGTCACCAGAGGAAAAACTCAGATCTATCACACTGTACCTACAAGTTTGGGTGTCAGATTAATCACATGGCAAATTTTTCCGTGGTACTAGGCCACAGCTTTTGCTACAAAATTCATCTGAAGCTGCTCTCAGTCAAGACGAATGACACTGAATTGGGAATCATCATGAAATCTGCTGGATGCTGATGTCTGATGCTGCCTAGTAAAGAAAATGTCAAGAATCGTGTATGGCTGAATTTGTCATTTTGTCCCAAGTGAAGGATATAGTCACAGTCCTTCAATATAAATAGAATGTTTGCTATGATGTAGTTGTTACAAGTAGATACAGAATTTATCACATTACTAATTGCATCAGTTGGTATTAATAATTTCTTCTATAACCAGAAATTTCTAATCATTCAGAAAATCTAGAAAGACATGGAATTATGGAAGCAGATGCACCCTTAAATCTCCTTGGCTATATAAACCAGCCACCTTCTGTATACCTAGGTTAACAGGCAAATGTGCCACCAGTTGCATTGCCAGGTTTCATCTTAATTATTGACTAAATCAAAACACCTAAGCTTAAAGTTTAAACCAGACTACTATTCCAAAGCTGTAAAACTATAACCAGCATATTGTTTTTGTGACTATAAATTGTTCCAATATATCAGTCAGATTTCCAGCAGTGTTTGCAAGAAGATAATATTTAGTCTTCCCAAGAAATAAACTGCTAAAGAATCTTCTGTTTTTGTAACACAGCCTATTACTAAGGTAACTCATTACAACAAGTTTTCAACACCTATCACTACAGTAGTGCTCCTTACTTTAAAAAAAAAAAAATAAATCCAAAAGCAACCTCCGCATACCCTCCAATGTGTTTTACTTTTGATCTGAAGGAAACTGATACATCTACACCAGGAAGTAATTCTGTGAAATAGAAGGGTATCAAAAATTTGAAGCCTGTGCAGCCCTATGCATTCCATGTGCTTTATTTCAGACTGGATATAATGTTGTCTCCTGGGAGGAAGAACCCCACTGTGCACGTGCATTGAGATTACTTCGTGTGCAGCAGCTAGTGTGTGAACCAAACCAACAAACAGGGAGTGGAGCTTTCCATTCAAAAATACACTACTGCTCAGAACCAAAACACTTGGCTAAATAAAAGAATAGTCCTTATGTCAGGGAACAATATTGCTTTTGGAATAAGCAATGCTACTCTACTATGTTCAGGGAAAAAATTTACTTGTGCTTCTATTTCAATAATTATGTTAAAGAAATATTAAAGCTGGAATGTAAGGAGTGAAAAGGAAAAGTGGGTTTTGTTATTTTAAGTCTTCCGGTTTTAATAATGCTTTTGATCTTGTTTCCGTGTTACTTAATGAGCTAGGAACAATCCTAACAATGGTGCTATAAAGCATTGTCAAATAACATTAATATAGTATTATCTGTTGCTCTGACAGGACGTATATTAAAGGACATGAAAACAGACAATTTGGATAATGTTGGAAAGAGAGAAAAAGGATTTTGTTCCATAAGTTAGTGACAGGCACACAGTCATCTGATAGACACTTCCATTTCAGTTCGTGATCTCCGTTGCTCTAGAGCAAGCATAAGGAAATAAGCATTTTTATAGTTCAATTCCTTTTGTTACAATTTAGATATCCAAAACCCCACCTCAAAACAACAACAAAAAGCAAAACCAAAGTCAAACCACAACCAGACCAGTCACTCTGTCCAAGTCCTGCGAGTTCTTACCTCAGATCACTACTTCATTTGTAGAGATCTTCAGGTTAGACACCTAACTGATGCTTTTTGTGCTCTATGCCTTTGACAGGTTTCATATAAAGTTGATATAATACAATTTTTAAAATTAAAGAAGTTCTTTTACTCAGGCATCTTTTTTCTCTGAGGCCATTTTCTGGCACAATGTTTTCTGCATCATCTCTATGTAAATCATTACTGGAAGCAGAAGTGAACATTTAGCAGTAATGACATAGATAGCTATTAAAAATTAATCTTTCTGATGTTAAGAGGGGAGGAGGAGTGAGCTTCTTGATTACGGTCTTCTGGTCAGCTCAGAAATTTCAGTTATTTTTAAAACAATTTCTTTCCTCCTCTCCCAGAAGTGGAAGAATCTGAATAGAAAATCACATAAAAATTTTTCTACTTAGAGTTATTTGTGCATTAAGAAAAATAAAACCTGACACTTTAATCCCAAGGGTAAGGATAATCATATTCATAAACCATCTTTTACACTGTTTAAAAAAAAATTGGTTATTTTCTTCCTTAATATTTCTTCTGATAGTGTTCTGCTTCATCCCTTAGCATCCCCTTGTGGGGAAGGCCATTCATTATCTATTACCCTTCAAATTAGAAATAGAGGTGGTTTTGAAACTTGCTATACTTATTTAAGGAAACAAAAAAGTCTCAATTAATGTTCAGACAAAAAAAGGAGAGGAGATCTAAATAGGTATTTGCTTCCTCATCTAGCAGCCAGGTTTTCCTGAGTAACCTGAAAGGAAGCTGTACCCTGACCTGCTAGATGCCTTTTCATTTACTGAAGAAGGGATGGGGAGTGCTGATCTGAGAGCTCATGACAAAACCAAAAAAAAAGGAAATGTTAAAAAGCACCAGATATAAAACAATTTTTAATTGTTTCAGAGGAAAATTTGAAAGTACAACAGAAAGTCAGACACTGATACTCAAGTCCATTGATACATAAGTGCCAGGCTTCACAGTCTAAAGTGATCATCCATACAGCACAGATGCAGCTCTAGCTATGTCCTCTTTCATGTCCATGATGGCTCAGATTCATCTAAAGCTCTGAATCTCCTTCAGGCAGCCAAGAGGAGACAACAGATTATGGAGTGTTAGCTGACTCGAAGGGCAGACCTCTCCCCCTATGTTTTACATAAGGGAACAAGCACTAGCATGCAATAATCTGCCCTGCTAAAGTGTTAGACATGCCTGGCTTGGTTTCACATAGCATCAAACAGTTCCCCAGTGCTGCTTAGGAGTTATACCCAGAAAAATTCCAATCAGGCAGTTTGGAAATAGTCATTTTACTCTAGGAGTTGAGTGGGTGTAGACTATTCTGTCCCAGGCTTAAGTCCGGAGGACAAACCTGGTACATTCAGTCTCCTTGTACAGATGCAGCTGCTAAATCCAAGCCCCAAGAATCCAATTATATCTGTGCTTGCGTGAGGGAAAAATCCACAGGCTGTACTTTTCAATATCTTCAGCATTTAAACTAGTCAATATTAGGTTAGTGGCTCAGGTTATATAAGCAGAAGAAAGGACCAACATAAGGATTCCCTTTTATATATTTTGTTGATTTTTTTTTTTACTAATTACTTCAGTGACCACTTCTGTTTATAGAAAAAACACTCATTGTAGCATAAACCTGAAGGATGCTAAGGACTAGAATCTGCATTTTTGTTTTCTTTATTTCAGTGTACACACAGTGATCCTATAAGGATATTTTGCTTAACCTTAAGATCCAAACCCATGGTCTCTCTTTAGCTGCCTTGCCTTCTTCTAAGCAGTTTTGCCTCAGGATATAATCCAAAGAGAGCTTTGTGAGCAATCTGTATTAATGGATTTCTAACTTCTGATCTACAGAGTCTGCTCAGAAAGTGTCGTAAATATTATCCACAACGTTCACTGAGTGTTTGGTCAATATATAACTCTCCATGCATGCTAAAATTATCTACAGTTTTTGACCTGAGCAACAATATTTTCAGGTTACATCGCACTCATGAGTTATTTTATATAGAGTGCATTAAAATGCTGCGAAATAGCAATCTACCCACTGTGTATCTTTCACCTTTCTGCCCTTTCCTACTTCTTAACTCCTCTGGTGTAAATAATTACATTCTCTCTTCACATACCCAAAGTCTGGAGCTCTGCAGGCAAAGAAAGCAACAACAGATAATGGTATCACCAGAGGGATTCATATACTTCCCGGGTGAAACTCACTAAAGGATTTGTTTCCAGATGCTTATTTCAGTTTCTGCAGAAAACTCACTCTGGCTTTGGGAATGGGCTGTGGGGTTGACATTTTGCCCCCTGAAACTTTCTTCTCTCCTGTGCAGTCACACACTCACTCAGGCAGAGTCAATCATGGCAACCCTGCAGTGATCCCCATTGTGTCCTTACATGTGAGGATAATTCCATTGCTACTCTCAGGTATACTGAGACTGCTCAGAGTTTGGTGGGCACACCTTCAGTAGGCAATACTTTATCAGTCCATCTGTCATTCCCTTGAATCAGCAAGCTGCTCTGCTTTATGATGGACCATTATAGTAGGCAGCTTGTTGAGAGGAGCCTAATCTCTGCTTGCTAGCTGCTCCCTCCATTCCTCTCAGGCTCTCACCAAAGACTCCATGGTCCCTGTGTGAAGTTGACAAGTAGGGAAGGGGGTGAGTGACAAAAGAGCATTTCACAAGAGACCATTAAAAGCCACAAAATCTGTACTTCTGGGCTCTACATTTGATCTAGAAAAGTCTGGTGTGTGGCATAGGCAGGGCTATAGGCACAGGGGGTGGTGACCTCCAGGCCAGCCTTGACTGTGGGCAAGCACAGCAGTGGAGATGGTGGGTGGCACACAGCATTTTCTGCTGTGGGAAAGATCTGGGCCACACTATGCTACACAGGTTCCTGACTGCTGCCATGAAGCAGGGGATGGAGACCTTGCCACAGGCTGTTGGCTCCCTCACCTTACTCTGTAGTGGTTCACCAGTGCTGGGGTGAGCCATGAGCCTTCCCTGCTCCATACTTGTTCAGGCCTCACATTTAGTTAATCAACAGCACAAAAGAATAACCACCAACAAAGATCTGAAATCAAAAGTACTTTGTCCTTAGTGAGCCAGACTCTCTTTGCTATGAATTTAATATCCCAAATACTTTTAATAAATTTCCTTTTTTTTGATAAAGGTCAGTGCTGTCAACAGAGAAAAATGCTGAATTTCAAACTAGCTTGTTTGATCAAAAGACTGAACTTTTGAATTGATAATATGTATTAATAGCACTTAGTGTTCACAGTAAGTAAACACTAAGATGAAGTTCACTAATCTCCCCCATTTATTAGGGTTCTGAAACAAATCAAGGAGGCCTTCAGAAAAATGTCTGTAAGGATTAGTGGATTTGGAATATGTATTGCCAATGCTTTATTTAATCATAAGTATTACTGCTTCAGTTTCTGTATTATTCTAAATTGCTAGGAGCTAGAAATTAATTTTATAATTTATATATATATTTTTCACTTTCTCAGCCTTAGCAAGGATGTTCCTGATGAAAGACTGGACTCAAAATCTGTGTGCCCACATCCTAGCATGACTTATCAGTGAAGATTGCAAGGCAGGGCACAGAATAAAATTTCGAAGGTTAAGACAACACAAAATCTCACAGGAGATTTCAGGAAACTCCTTTCATTGTAACTAACTTACATACCAAGAAAAATTTGTTTGAGCCACAAAAAGAAACTACAGTGAGGGACCAAGTGAAAGGTAAATCAGATTACCATCTGTATAGGAAATGGGTTGCTATTACTGTAATTACAGAGGTCATGATAGAAGGAGATCATTAGATGCTCCACAAACATCAGAAACTATTAAATTTTCCCTGTTTCCCTTTTAATGAAGACAGAAACTTTTCTTTGACCAAATCATTAAGTGTTTTGCATTAAATAAGTGGACATATGCTCAGCACAGGTACCAAAGTGCACAAAATTACAAAACAAAAACAAAACAAAGAAGCTTATTCACTAGAAACCATCGTCCTGGATAAAAGAGAATATGCACTGAAACTTCTCTCTTAGGAGAATAGACATCACCTGTTTGGCACTATTAGAACTTGGAGACATAATCTTTGTAATCTGATATTAAAGACCAATAGGTATGAACTTTTTAAAAAAACTGATTGGAAAAGTCATTCAGTGTCAACTGTTACCTTATTTGTTTCCAAATTAGTAACAGCTCAGAAAGAATAATCTTGAATACTTGTGTATTCTAACATGAAATATAAGATAGTAGATATTAGCTGGTGTCTGCTACAAACCACCAGATCACACTAGAGAAGTGGATGTTGCTTGTTCAAGCCTTTATCTATAATAAGTAAGATGAAAATAGTTTCTTATATTTTGGAACTGCAACCTGAGTGGCATAAACATCAGTTCAGGTACTCAAACAGCCTTACAATGTGTAAGTATCACAGCAGCCAGATTTTGAGTGCTGAAATAGTTACAGCCAACAGGCAGAGATTGAATCAAATCCTCTCTTACAGATAAGGAAAATTTGATCTGAGCACTAAAATTAGTCATAGCTTAGGAACAACAAAGAACAATCTTATTGTGTTTGCTCTGATAGTAGGAAAGAAAGCAGAACATGGTTTTGGTGTGCTAAATGGGACACTGTTCCGTGGCTGGAGTCAGTCATTGGTAAAATCACCAAAAAGGATTTGAATTGAAAATTTTAAATTAGCATTGTCAAATCTTAAGAGCAGTTTGGCAGCTGAGAATGAGAGAGGCTACAGTAGACAATTTATAATGGAATGAAAACCTAATTTTAAAATAGCTTCAAAACATTAATTTTATTTAAAATGGAATATGAGAAATTTGAATCTTAAGACAAGCTTCATAGCTTGTCAATCAATTTCATGCACATTCCATCCAAGTAACAATTCTAAACGGTAGCCATTCGGAATAGAGCTTATTCTGACTCATTTATCAGATTTTTAACACCAACATACTCAAATACTCTAGTGATCATCCCTCTGATAAGTAGCAGCAGAGAGAGAAAAACCTCCAGCCAAAGATGAATTTGTCAGCCCCTTAGCATTTAAGAGAGTTCCTCAGTATGATGCCTTTCCATACCATGTTTTAATAAAAGCTGTAACAAGAATATAGAAGACATATACATTCAAATTTTTTATTTGCCCCAACTCCCACCCAGAATTGTGATCCTTCAGTGAAAGGCTGTGTTGCCTGAACCTTCCTCCACATAAATGGCTTTTCAAATGATCTTCTACCACTTCTGCTAACAGTTTGTCTAGAAGATATTAATCTTAGGGTAGTTGCTAAGGGGTGACAAAATTATATAGGTTGTCTCTTATGCCAGTCAAAGGGTAGAACTGTACTTACATCATGTCCTTTTTTTTCCAGATTCCAAAAGCACTGTTAAAGTTTTTTTTTTTTATTTTCAGCTAGGACTTTTATGGCTTGGCAGTGTTCTCTGCCCTTTCAAAAAGTATGTATTTGGTTTATTGATGAGGATAAATGAGTGAAATTTTTTCTAAATAAACATATTCTGCATTGTTTAGTTGATATAATTTATCTACTAAAAACAGCCATTTAGTGGTATGCAAGAAATCTAAGTGTTTGCTAGCAATTTATCTCAATATTAGCTCTACCAACCTACCCTGCCCACATACATATAAATCCAAAGAGTTTCATAAAACACCACTATTTGGGGAATTAGCTGTGAGAAAGATTACCCATTTGAACAATTTACTGAAGTTACATTACATCATTACAGATGTGAATGGGATAGATTTAAAGAAAATTCAGCTTTTTGGTTGGTAAGTCAAACTGTGAAACATTTCAAAGAGACATTAATGCAAGGCAATCCCTATTATCCATAAGGTCAAGCCAGGTTATCCTGTGAGCATCTTGTATCTTCTTAAACAATTCAATTCAGGTATCCTTGAAAAATCCTGAAACTTTGAGTTGAAGTCATCACTGGGTAAAGAAACCTCGATTTCTCTTAGTAATATTATTCTAGTTATTCATTACTTATAAAATTTAAAATCTATTTTTTATTTGAATGTATCTGTCTTCTATATTCTTGTTAGAGTTTTTATTAAAAAATTATTGCCCCTATAGTATCTAATGATTCTGTTTAGTGAAATAAATGTCATTCTTTAATCAAGGAACTTTTTAATCCTGATAATATGGATGAGCTGAGTCCTTTTGAGCTCACTCCTGTTTGACTGGTTTTTGGGTTTCTTTTGTGAGCCTTCTAGAAGTACAAATATCAGGAATGGTTACAGTGATCCAACACCAGGACTGGCAAAGATCCATTAAAAATATCTGTTATTTATGATCTCTAGCCTATTCTATTTTGTATTTTTTGTTTTTGATGTAATTTGGTTTTCTTTGTTTGTTTTTGTTGTTTGAATTTTTTTTGCATAATTTATGCTTGTATGGAGAAAAAAAAATTGAGGTGATGCCTGGTATTCAATGTTAGAGAAAAAAATCTGATAATGTGCACATTTTTTCATAGAATTGTAGAATGTGAGGTTGGAAGGGATCTCAAGGGCCATCTGGTCCATCCCTTCTAATATTGCTGTTCAGATGAGACGTCTCAGCACCCTGTCGAGCTGAGACTTAAAACTTTCCAAAGTGTGGGAATCCACCACTTCCCCTGTGAGACCATTCCAACATCTGACTGTCTTCAGAGTGCAAACTTTTCCTCTTATGTTCAATCAGAATCTCACCAGGAGCAACTTGTACCTATTGCTCCTTGTCTTCTCCATGTGACTCCTCATTAATAGGGAGTCTCTATCTTTGTAGCTGCCCTTCACGTACTGGGATGTAGTAATAAGATCTCCCCTAAGCCTTCTCTTCTCAAGGCTGAACATATCCAGTTTTCTCAGCATCTTCTCACATGGCAGGCGCTCTAGTCCTGTGAGCATCCTTGTGGCTCTTCTCTGGACCCTCTCCAGCCTCGCTGCATCCTTTTGTACATCCTCTTTGTCCACAGAGTGACTGTATCCCACTATTGAAAGATAGCTGCTGCAAAAAACTTTAACCTGCATGTAAAAGTGTAAAATACAGTACCTGGAACAGGTTTGGAATAAAGAAAAGTTGGGAAATACCTGCCAGTTGACAAATGTCTCAGAGAAACTGTTTTGCTTTTACAGAGTGCTGTGGAGGTATCAGACTGAAAATTCTATTCCTCTTTCCTCTGTCTTCACAGGGGAATGTGTTAGCTTGTGATTCTGTGGAGTCCTTTAGGTATTCATGTTTGGACAAGATCTTTGTAAGAATAGGTGCTGTAAATGGGGTTTTTTACTTCCCTCAGACTTACAGGTAGGAGATGAGACATTATTCCCTTGCATTAACATGCCTCATTATAACGCTACTCCAGGCTATACTGTAATCTCTTCAGAAAAGGAGAAAATGCTGAGTCAGGCTTTTTTCTTACCATAAGTACCTCTTCTATTCTTCCATGACTGAGAACAGATGAAAAATTTGGCTTTGTGAACAAGAAAAAAAAATAAATAAAAAAGAAACTCTATTAATGTTTTTATTGTAAATCTCCTTTGATGTTACCTGCACAGTGCTGCACCACTGATCCTGTTTAAAATTGCGTCAAAAATTTTCATCTCTGCACTTAGAACTTTTGCTGAGTTTCTTTTTACATGGTAGTTTAGCTACCATTTCAATAACATAAGCAAATGAATCTAAGAACTGGGCTTGCCATTCTGGATTAGTGCACTCATCTATCAAATTCAGCATCTTATCCTAAAGGGTATGGAATGAAAATAATGAAGTTACCTTGCAGAGGTTACCATTATATGTGTTCTACGGAATCAACAGTGCTTGGTACATTCAAAGTCTTACTGACGTTTTCTCTTTTGAAAGTGACTTTTAGAGGCACTTGGACGTGTGTGTCTTGTGCCTCAATTAAAACAAACAAACAAAAAAAAAACCCCAAACCCCACAACATTAACACATATTTGTGCCTTAATCATTTTTATAGCTTCACAGATACTAAGGAGAGCAAGGACAACTGTGACCTAGTTAGACTTTTCTTCTGTAAAACTTGTTATTGTTAATGTATTCAATTATTTCCCATTTCAAGTATGGCATATCCTTCAGAAAAATTTCCAGACAGGTTAGATATTGTCACTGAATGTGACTACATTAACACTCATAGTTTTTCAAGGGCTAATTATCCTAACTGGTATGAAAAGCACTTCTTATTTTTGCTGATTGCTTATCTTAATGTGTCTAATTTTTTCCTCCTGTAATTGGCTCCCATTTTAGCTTTTTTCTTCCATTTCTTATCAACACCTCTTGTATTTACAACTTTTTGTCAAATTTAATGAACAGAGCTCCTCAAATATTTCAATGTCGAGCCTATTTTTCTATATTTTCATTAGGCACATAGCTCTTCTCCAAAATCTTTCCAGGAAGTTGGAAGATTTTTGCATTCATAAATTCCTTCAAAAGATGCAATGTTATAGAATCAACAGTCACTTTATTCTTTGTATTTTTTTACTAATTTGTGATCATAATTGTTTTCAAGTTTGTGAAACTACCTGTCTTACATGATAATGAAATACATACACTTCATAAGTTGCATAGATAGCTAGATAACTGTGTGTGTGCACATATGTGCACATTCACAAGTATACTTAGTATATTTAGTATATTAGTCTATTAGTTTGTAACAGGGCATTTTTCTTAAATTTTAATGAAATTAGATTTTGCTTCTGTCACCAATATGATCTTCAGTGCAGACATCCTGGTTAGAAGGAAAGCAGGCAATGGTGGTAATTCAAGTTTTTTTCATATTTAGTAATTTTATATATATACTTAAAGAAACTGTCATAACATTCTCTCATATAATTTGAAAATTTAAAGTAACAAATTTCATAACAGCATGTTTTAAACCAGCCTCACAAGTAATTCTGTGGTGGGGAGAAGAAGAAAAATTAATTTTGCAGCTCTAAAAATCTAAAATTCTCTGTTGAAAAGTTTCTGTAGCATAATAATCAGAGTGAAACCAAATACAAAAATGAAACAAAACAAAACAAAACAACAGTGTGAAATCTGGACTGCGAGGACTGATACACTGCAATGCAATGTCATGAGAGAAAGACCCCACAAACTTCTATATAAAAATATTTCCTCTGTCTTAATTCTAAATTACTGTGCTTCTTTACCCATTTCATACTGAAGAAAGACACAGCAATAAAATCCCAGGAATTAATGTAAACCATTAGTTTACACTGCAATTCTACTTGTTAATATAGCATGTTAATGGTTAATGGTGAATTTTCATTTTTTTAAAAAAATATCCTGCTGTCATCAGCTGTTTTCTTTGTAATTTAGGGAGCCTCAGTAGTAATAAAATCACAACCTCACTTTATAACAAATTTCGATGTATATCATAGCAGTGAATTTAATGACCTTTTCCACACGCAAGTTACTAGAATTTAGGCAATAATTCAATGGAATTTTGCTCTCTGCTCCCAGTGTACACATAAGCACAAAAACAAACAAACAAACAGAATTTCTAATCTTAGTATGAATCTCTAAATCTTTTGAAATCTTGAAACAAATCTTTCCCAAGTCTATTAGATCCTCATCTTTTTCCTCAAACTTCCACAGAGCAAGATCTCTACAGGGTCTGATTTACTATCAACTTGTTGTCCCTGGGAAGCAGAAAATCTAGTCCAGACTTACGTCCCTACTAACAATCTGTTTATTCTGGGTTCCTAGATGCAAGTTCCAAAATACCTTGAGTTAAATATGTGACAAACTGTCTGAGCTGGAACAGTCCTCCACTGAAGAAGACTTTTAATTTCTAGACATCTAAAAAACAGCATTGCTTGGTAGAAATGCCATCCTTTTGTAGCAATTTTGATTCTACTTTGGAAGAAAGCTACTGTTGTCTTTCAGTGAAAATAAGGTATATCTGTTTCAGAAAAACCTGAAAAAGAAAAATATTAAGAGGAAACATTGACTTGAGAAATTGCATGTATTGTAATATTTAGAACTGCAATACATGAGACACAGCATGAGGAAAATAAAAAGCTCAATCCTGATTGAATTATTCAAGCATTCCAAGACAATCCATCACAAACAGTAATATCTCTTTTGAACAAATTAATAGGGAAAAAATATTCTCCAGTGCAGTGTCTTAATTATCAGATACATAAGCAGCTAATGGCCACTTACTTTCAAAATGGGCTAACAAATTCCAGTAGGTGGAGGGGCTTCAGTCTTTTGCCACTAATTTACCATAGCCCAAACCAGAGAGCTTTTTCAACTGTTGCCAGTCGTTCAGGTGTCTGATGACCACAGTGACCAATGTCACTGCATGAATTTGCTTTATCTTTGTGGATTCAAATGACAGCTGAAACAAGTGTAATCTTGGGAAGTGTGTCCTAGAAACTAATTTTTTAAAACCAAAATTTAAATAGACCTAACATTTTGAGTGTACGCTTCCTTTACTTCAAATATACTCAAAGTCTTTCACAGGGTGATAAATTGGAAGAATTTTTTTAACTTACATAGCAGGATTAGGATTTGAAGTACAACCTGTTTTCATCCAGCTAACTCTCAGAATCAGTTATCAGGTCTGTATTTGAATGTAGGCATACTGCACAGTAAGAGATTGTTTGCTTGCCTATACTGTAAAATAATGTTTTTCATTGTTACATGTTTTATTCCTGAGTCAAACACCTATGAAGATATTTGATTCACTAGTATGAAATATAGTTGATTTTAAAGTAAAATACATTCCTTTCTGATTGATATTATTTTCAGGTAGAAAAGTCTTTGATTCAAGTCTTTGATTTGAATGATGTGAATTACCCATTAGTGATGCCTGTCTGTCTTCATTATCTACAGATGGGAACTACCTAACAACATTCATCTAACTGAGGACGGGTAGCTTAATTAAGAGAGTAGATCCAGAGGGAAATATTCTCCATAGCAGCTGTCTGAAGATGATTAATGCGTGTTTTGTGTAGCATTTCCAGGTTGACACAACAGTTCATTCTTCATTTTATTAAATGATCACACCACAAATTATTATATTCCAAGCCTTAAATCTGAGGAAAACAAAGTGAAGAAACAGAAGCTGGAGGTTAGTCCACATAAGGGGAGTCAATGACATTCAAATATCTAAAGTTTCAGTCCTACTCCATCCCTTCAGCTGCCATTATCTCTGGAGATTCCTGTAAGTTCTAAGTGTCCCTACATTTTCAAAATAAATGGATATGTTACAGTTTTGGTCCCAGATGTGCACAGAAACATTTCAAGCTTCTCACGGTTAAGCTTATCTTTGGCTACCCCATTTGAGGACTTCAGCCTGGTAGCTAAACAAAGGTGTTCTATGAAGCTCAGCAGACAAGGCAACAGCAATTGTTACACAATCCCTTGTAAAACTGAGTATTGTAAAAAAAAAAAAAAAAAAGTGGTGGATAGTTCCAGTTTTAAACTACATGATTTCTATAGCAAGCAGATGGATGAAACATGGAAGAAGAAAGTAAAGTGAAGTTAGTGAAGTTTGTCATACAGTAAATAACTGGTGCATTAAATGCTTTTACATATTATTCGCTGCACAATAGCTGAAAGAGGCACAATAATGTGCTTTCAGGTTATAAAATGTGTTTGCTTTTTTTTTTTATTTCTTTCTGTGTAACAAGATAACAAGCAAAAAAAATCCCATCTGTTTTACTTATTTCTTCTTTGTATTGTACCAAATGCAATATTCATTATGGAAAATGCACACTTGGAAGGAGTTTTATTATGTTTATTTTAACATTTGTGTGATACAGCTTGCATACTGCAATACTCCCTTTGGGAATTCTCATGTAGTTTTACAGAAAGCTACTAGTATATCCTATGTCTATTTTAATATGAGATGACAAAAAAAAGAACAATACACAACTACTCCTTTAATTTTTATAGATGTAGAGAAAAATTATACTAAGCTGGCTGGTGGAAATCCCATTTCCTGATCATTTTAAAGCCATATAACAAGATGACCATAAGAACTTCTCAGGCTGGGCTTGGACTTTAAAAACAGTATGTCAGGATTCACTGCCAGACAGTGAGCTGCAGTGAGGTTATAAAACCAATAAGAGAGATTTTGTAGCTAGAAGAAAGAAGGTGAAAAGATCAACTGAGGTGTAAATACCACATAGTTTGCTTAGGTAAATACCATCTAAGATCTGCTACTCCAACCTCCCTTCCGTGGGCAGAAACATTTTCCAATAGATCAGGTTTCTCAAAGCCTCATCCTGACCTTGAACACTTCCAGGGATGGAGCATCAGCAATAACTCTGAGCAACATATTCCAGTCTCTTTTACTCTCACAGTGAAGAATTTCTTCTTTATATCCAGTCTAAATCTACTTTTTTCCAGTTTAAAAACTTTGCCTCTTGTCCTGTCACTACAGGCATTGCTAAGAAGTCTGTATCCAGCTTTCTCATAGGTCCCCTTTATGTATTCATAGGTCAAAATAAGGTCACCCTAGAACCTTCTCTTCTTCAGGCTGAACCACCCCAACTCTCTCAGCCTTTCTTCATAGGAGAGGTGGTCCAGCCTTCTGATCATTTCCACAGCTCTCCTCTGGACCCACTGTCACTGGTCTATGTCTTTCTATTACTGAGGACCCCAGAGGTGGATGCAGACTCCAACTGGGGTCTCATGAGAGCATAGTAGAGGGGTAGTGGAGTAGAATCACCTCCCTCAACTTACTGGAGACACTTTTTTTCATGCAATCCAATATATGATTTACTTTCCTGTCTGCAAGTGCCCGCTGCCAGCTCATATCCATTTCTCCATCCACCAGTATCCTAAAGTTCTTCTCTGCAGGGATGCTCTCATTTCCTTCATCAATCATCGATGAAGTACTAAGGCGGAGGTAATGTGGTCCAAAATCTATCTGAATGAACACAAACCTTTCTATCCTAAAATAAACTTTGGACTAGGACCCATCTCTGGACTCTCTACTCCACAATGTCTTGACTGGGAAATTCACTGTCAAAATAAAGGTTTTATAATTTGTAAATATATTCTGCTTAGAGTTGATCAAATCAAATCAATACACAGAAATTTCCTATAAAGTCTGTATAGCTGAAAATCATACTGAAATACTTGAAGTCTAAATTAGAATAAAGGGTTATTTTGGCCTGATATTTTGATTAAAATACTTAGCAAACAAAATATTTAGATTTGACAGGTTAACATAAAACTACAGTAAATCCCAATGCAGAGAACCTAAAAAAGTAATCAAAGGTTACAAGAACATCTGAAATTAAAAAGGAGTTGGATTGCTGTTTTTCTCTTTCCTCCCCATGCTCTCAATGAACATGGATGTCAGTTACAAAGGTAATGCTCTGATGTTTAGTGTTGAAAGGGTTTTTCTAATGCGTACTGCTCAAAGCATTATTCTCTAGAAAACAAATTTCTATCTACCCACTGTGTATAACTCAATCAAGCACTTCCTGACAAGGTGCAAAAAGACAGTGTTTTGATGTTTTGTTCCCTGAAATACATTTTTTTAAGATTTTTTTTTCTCCATTTCTTGTCTCTGGCCTTCTTAGGTTTGATGCTTTATCCTTTGTGAAGTGTTCTTGCATTTCTGATATCTTTTAAATCTTATAGTCATGCCACAGGTTTAAGATATTTTCTTTTAATCTGCCTTTATTGTCAGTCACACCATGTGTCTTTGATGTGGAAAATACTCATAATTCACTTAAACCTGGTCCAATTAGTGTGTTCACTGACTATGTTTTTTTTTAAATGATCCATTTTTCATTCCATTAGATGCGTTCAGCCCTTCTGTCCAAATTCCTATCTTTCTTAACAATGTTACAAATGATGTTGGGTTTTTTCATAGATGTGAAGTCTTTGTAACTGAAACATAATTTGTGAAGTACAATTATATACCAGAAAAGCAGCAGACATCTGAATGTATCAAGGGATGCATAGTAGAATACATGGAACATTCAACCTTATGGTGCTGCTTCAGTTGTCCTAGGTCAACACTTAAAAATTTTTAGCCATTTTTTCATGTGCTAAATTGCTGGTCTCAGTTAATTTCTTAGACCAAATGTGACACAGCATTGCAGTACATTTAGTGGTAGGTTCAGCTGAAAAGAATTGTATCACCAATGACAGAAATTGTAGAATCATAGAGTACCAGTTGGAAGGGATCTCAAGGACCATCTAGTCCAACCTTTCTTGGCAAAATCTGTCTAGATAAGATGGCCCAACACCCTGTCCAGTTGAGCCATAAAAGAGCCCAGTGCTAGGCAATCCACCACTTCCCCAGGGAGAATTTGTTCTTTCAGAGAAAAAATTTTTCTCTTGTACCCAATCAGAATTTTTCCAGGAGTAACTTGTACCTATTAGTCACTATCTTTTCCACATGACTTGTTGTAAAAAGGTAGTCTCTACCTTCACATACTGGAATGTTATTATGGGGTCTCCCCTAAGCCTCTTTTCTCAAGGCTGAACAAATCCATTCTCTCAGCCTTTCCTCATATGGCAGGCTTTCCAGTCCTTTGATCATCTTCATGGCCCTTATCTGAACTCTCTCCAGCCTGTTCACATCTTTTTTGTAGAGCAGGGATCAAAACTGAACACAGTACTCCAGGTGTGGAATATGAGAACCTATTATTCACCAGTATTCTACAAAACTTCCATGGCTCCACATCTAGAGTCCCATGTCTGGTTTTAGACTTTTCACCTCAGTACAAATACTGACTTCTTGTGCAATAGATTGGTGTGGTAAGCAGCTCTTTTACAACTGAGTGAAAACTTTATGGGTACATTCAAACTCTAAAAAAAAGTAGCCACTCACACATTATAAAAAAATCATGAGTATAAGTTTAAATAATACATTAGCCTGCAATTTGCAAATAGTTAATACAGGTAATTTTTGTTTTGTGGAAGTAAGAAGAGGATTTTTTCCAGGAGAATTCATGGTTCTGTTGAATACCAATGTAAAGTACCCTGGAAAGTTAGCATAGCTAAAGCCATAATTTAAACCTGAAAGTATATACAGTATTGTTTTGATAATATAACAAATAAAAAAATGATCTTGTGCACTGAAGACATGTATTATGCCTCCAGGTTTAAATAAAAAATTCAGTTGTCTTAACATGTTACCATGAGAATTCCTGGTACCTGTTATTACTCTCTTTTCCCTCCAGAAGATCACAAAATTTATTTATCTACCTGTACACTGTTTTATTATTTCTATATTTAGATAGGAATAAACTCAGCTATTCTTAGTCATTGAACAGCAAGACATATGAACCTCAGCTGGGCACCCTTGGATTCCTTTTGCTCTGAAGCACATTTTATGTGGCATGATCCAGACATGTTTGGTGGGGTGAATCACCCTATGAAGATGCCCATTTTTCTCTACTGTCTATAAACTCTTCACTGAATAAGTTTCATAGGTATAAAATAGAAAAAATTAATCCACTCTAACTCATTAGTGCATGTTGTTTGTTTGCATTTTAATAGCACATTAGTACATTTTGCATTATGTTGCTTATTCTTCAGCCATATAAATCAAAACAACTGATGATATTACTGCACTGAATTTTGTAGGGTATCTGGTACTTGCCATTTTCTATCCCTCTGCGAGCTGCATCTTTTTATGTCCTCAGGTTATGTTGTCTTCAGAGGGAGAAAAACAAATTATTTGATGGCAGCATTTAGGTATGAGGATCATTTACTAGGCCATGAAAACAATACTCCTAGGAAAAGAATGTAAAACAACTATCAGGCATTCTTCCTTTACCTTTTCTCCACTGTCCCCTGAGGTTATTTATTCAAAGTGCCACATCATAAATATTTCTCAAATATTTCCTTATTCAAAGAGGAAATAATGCATTTTTAAGTCTCTAAAAACAATATATAATTGTCTTTTTTTCCTGAGTGTTCTTTCTGTCCTACAGCTGTTATCACTAAAATTGTCTGTGAAATTATTACCTAAAGCTTAACTAGAATAAATATTAGGGTTGAGGTGGAAACTTAAAATTTAAACTGTGTTTCCATCCAAAATGTAATGAGATAAAGTTTCATCATTGTCATCTTTACCTTATGATACTTAAAATGAGATTTGAGAGAATGGATTTATGATGTGAGGGACACAGGAAGCATGATACTTTTGAAATAAGACCTAGATTTATTCTTTTATATGATGTTATGGGTTTACATTTTACTTTTTATTTCTTAGAGGAAAAGTAATTGATTGTCTGAAGCAATGAATGCAGGGCAGACACAGTAAAGCTCTGACTGAATTCCATGTCTACTTATTTTATCATTTGAGTTTCCAAAGCTTCTTTTGATTTAATGGATCTGGTAGTAATCATTGCTCACTTGACTTTCATGCTGTTATATAGTCTTTCTTTGATGGAAGATAATATATCTTTCGGAGCATCTACATTCACTTTCCATGTAAATTATAATTATTTTATACAATGAAGCGAAGCCAAGAAGACACTTCCTGTCTCAGGTACTTATTCCCAATGTGGAAAGTTCAGAAAGGGGATAGTCAGCCTTGGGGTAATGTTATTTGCATCAGTAATTTTTTATGGCTTTCTGAAGAAAGGAATTCAACATTACCAGTACTGATTGCCCATAATATTATTGAAAATAATTCAATAGTACATAAATAATAAAGGTTTTACTTTTCTTCACATTCCATTTTGTATTCTATGTCATGTGTTATGCAGAAGATGCAAATCAGCACTTGGAAAAAAATACCAGCAATTCACTTGTTACTATACACAGGATATTCACAGTAATATGTTTTGAATACGACTTTAACTGAATTTCAGACATAGTGAATTTCATACCAAAAGAATAGCACATAGCAAATTCAAGTCCTAATTATATTACTCTGTGAAGTCTGGGGCTGTCTTATAGTGCTACAAAAGGAAAACGATGGATTTGTGAGATACACTTCATGTGCTCCTGATAGTGAAATCAGAGGAATATGTGCAGGGTTATTATCCATCAATAAATTAATATTCAGAAGCTATAAGGCTCAGTCATATTTTGAATTTGCATTTCCCTGAAAATCTCTCTCTCTTACATATATATAAAAAGCATTTTATTTGCTTTCAGAGGACTAACAATTTGCCTCTGTCAGACACTGTGATAAATCATCCAGAGTTGAGTGTCTACACAATGTTCTCTTAAAATATTTAAAAGTGGACACAGAGACTTAAACTCAACGTATTCTACAGTGCTAACTGCTAACAAACATTTATCACACATTCTACCATAGCTTCCTTCTGTGGAAAAATAACTGGCAGCTTTCTTAACCCTCAGTTCTTATACAATCATGCAGACACTGATTTGCTATTTTGCTCTGTACAGTGTAATTTTAAGTACACCAGTTTAATATGCTTTAGCAGAAAGTGAAGATGTCTATACATCACCTTAGAAAATATTAAATATTATTTCTATACATAACTGTCCATTTTCTTTCTGTCAGGGTAGACAATCTGCAAGTAATAGTTGTTGCACAGTTTGGCCATGAACAGAATGCATAAAGCAACAATAAACTCATATCAGCAAAGAGGGAAAAAGACTGTGCTGGCTGAAGCACAAAGAAAGAAAGTTTCTGGTGCTGTAGGAGCACAAAATATATAAAACAATATAGTAAACTTGTCCATCTCTCCTGCCATTACTTCCTAACAGCAAAAATATTTTGGTGCTGAATTGCCTAGAGACAAGACAGTTTTTACATTGCATCAGTGTAATGCCATTTACTTTATGCCTACACACAGCAACATGCAGATGCTGCCTTTTGGGGTTATCAGTCTAATTCTCCTCCACTCTGATACAGCACTAGGTAAAAAAACCATGCACCTAATCTTCTCCTTACATGAGCAGGGCTCAAGGGCTTTCTGTTTCTTCTGCAGCCCACCACAGAGGATTTCACTATGTTGTGGAAATCCAATACACTCTCCACATCACTGTAGGGCTGAAGAACTAAGCTGGAAAGATAAAGGGAATTTATCTAATATACAATTAAAATACTCATTTGGGCTAATCTTTAGGATAAGTTGAAATTTTTGTATTAGCAAATGTACATAGATATTTTTTGGTAGTGCTATGCAAGAAATTTAAAAGCTTGAATCTTCTTTGTCTGAGTAAATTCTTTTTGCCTGTACACCCAGGATGTAGCTGTTACACTGGAAGGCACAATTCTTCTAGAAAATGTGTTAATGGATGTATCCAAATCTCACATACAAAAATGTTTTTCCTCTTCTTTTATACAAAACTAAATAGCAATTAAATGAATTTTTATTTAATCATAGCTAGAACAATAGGATCCTCCTCCCAAGGTAGAGACCACTGTGTCACAGTATGAATGGAAGTTTAGCCACGTAGTCTGAAAGATTTCCTCTGAGACTTTTTGCAATTGTGATGGTTTTGGCATTGTTTTGATTACAGTTGACTGTCTGAGTATATGTGGGTTGAACCAGAAAGCAAGCTGACAGTCAGATAAGCAGTGTTTGGTCTTGGGAGAAATAAAGTTCCTTTAAGTACAAGACTGCTTGGAAAGACAGTTTTAATTTCTTAACAAGGAAACTTTTGTGTTTTCTTTTTCCTTGAAAAGTGTGCGTTATAGAATCATAGAATTGTCAGGGTTGGCAGGGACCTTTAAGATCCCCTGCCATGGGCGGGGACACCTCCCACTGGATCAGAGCCCTGTCCAGCCTGGTCTTAAAAACTTCCAGGGATGCGGCTTCCACCACCTCTCTGGGCAACCTCTTCCATTGTCTCACCACCCTCATGGTGAAGAACTTAGTTTCCAATCTAAATCCATGCACCTCTAGTTTGAATCCATTCCCCCTAGTCCTACCTGACATCCTAAAAATTCCCTCCCCAGCTTTCTGGTAGCCCCCTTCAGATACTGAAAGGCTGCAATAAGGTCTCCTCAGAGCCTTCTCCTCTCCAGAGTGAATAATCCCAACTCTCTCAATCTGTTCCCATAGGAGAGGTGCTCCAGCTCTCTGATCATCCTCGTGGCCCTTCTCTGGACACACTCCAGTACATCCATGCCTTCCTTGTAACAGGGGCTCCAGAACTGTATTAGTACCCCAGGTGGGGTCTCACAAGAGCAGAACAGAGAGGGAGAATCACTTCCCTCAACCTGCTGGCCATGCTTCTCTTGATGCAGCCAAGGATCTGGTCAGCTTTCTGGGCTGCAA
>JAAWXA010000029.1:8032966-8302027 GCA_038090715.1 Florisuga fusca | reverse complement strand
TCTGCAAGTAATAGTTGTTGCACAGTTTGGCCATGAACAGAATGCATAAAGCAACAATAAACTCATATCAGCAAAGAGGGAAAAAGACTGTGCTGGCTGAAGCACAAAGAAAGAAAGTTTCTGGTGCTGTAGGAGCACAAAATATATAAAACAATATAGTAAACTTGTCCATCTCTCCTGCCATCACTTCCTAACAGCAAAAATATTTTGGTGCTGAATTGCCTAGAGACAAGACAGTTTTTACATTGCATCAGTGTAATGCCATTTACTTTATGCCTACACACAGCAACATGCAGATGCTGCCTTTTGGGGTTATCAGTCTAATTCTCCTCCACTCTGATACAGCACTAGGTAAAAAAACCATGCACCTAATCTTCTCCTTACATGAGCAGGGCTCAAGGGCTTTCTGTTTCTTCTGCAGTCCACCACAGAGGATTTCACTATGTTGTGGAAATCCAATACACTCTCCACATCACTGTAGGGCTGAAGAACTAAGCTGGAAAGATAAAGGGAATTTATCTAATATACAATTAAAATACTCATTTGGGCTAATCTTTAGGATAAGTTGAAATTTTTGTATTAGCAAATGTACATAGATATTTTTTGGTAGTGCTATGCAAGAAATTTAAAAGCTTGCATCTTCTTTGTCTGAGTAAATTCTTTTTGCCTGTACACCCAGGATGTAGCTGTTACACTGGAAGGCACAATTCTTCTAGAAAATGTGTTAATGGATGTATCCAAATCTCACATACAAAAATGTTTTTCCTCTTCTTTTATACAAAACTAAATAGCAATTAAATGAATTTTTATTTAATCATAGCTAGAGCAATAGGATCCTCCTCCCAAGGTAGAGACCACTGTGTCACAGTATGAATGGAAGTTTAGCCACGTAGTCTGAAAGATTTCCTCTGAGACTTTTTGCAATTGTGATGGTTTTGGCATTGTTTTGATTACAGTTGACTGTCTGAGTATATGTTGGTTGAACCAGAAAGCAAGCTGACAGTCAGATAAGCAGTGTTTGGTCTTGGGAGAAATAAAGTTCCTTTAAGTACAAGACTGCTTGGAAAGACAGTTTTAATTTCTTAACAAGGAAACTTTTGTGTTTTCTTTTTCCTTGAAAAGTGTGCGTTATAGAATCATAGAATTGTCAGGGTTGGCAGGGACCTTTAAGATCCCCTGCCATGGGCGGGGACACCTCCCACTGGATCAGAGCCCTGTCCAGCCTGGTCTTAAAAACTTCCAGGGATGCGGCTTCCACCACCTCTCTGGGCAACCTCTTCCAGTGTCTCACCACCTTCATAGAATCATAGAATCATAGAATTAGCCGGGTTGGAAGGGACCTCAGAGATCATCTAGTCCAACCCTTGACCCACCGGAGCAGTTGCTAGACCATGGCACTGAGTGCCACATCCAGTCTTTTTTTAAATGTCTCCAGGGACAGAGAATCTACCACCTCACCGGGCAGTCCATTCCATTGCCTGATCACCCTCTCCGTGAAGAAATTCTTTCTAATATCTAACCTAAACCTCCCCTGGCACAACTTAAGACTGTGTCCTCTTGTCTTGTTGAAGGTCGTCTGTGAAAAGAGTCCAGCTCCCACCTCGCTACAGCCTCCTTTCAGGTAGTTGTAGACAGCAATGAGGTCTCCCCTGAGCCTCCTCTTCTTCAGGCTGAACAGCCCCACAGGCTGAACAGCACCTTCCTGTTGAAGAACTTAGTTTCCAATCTAAATCCATGCACCTCTAGTTTGAATCCATTCCCCCTAGTCCTATCACTACCTGACATCCTAAAAAGTCCCTCACCAGCTTTCTGGTAGCCCCCTTCAGAAACTGAAAGGTCTCCTCAGAGCCTTCTCCTCTCCAGAGCGAATAATCCCAACTCTCTCAGTCTGTCTTCATAGGACAGGTGCTCCAGCTCTCTGATCATCCTCATGGCCCTTCTCTGGACACAGTCCAGCACATCCATGCCTTCCTTGTAACAGGGGCTCCAGAACTGTATTAGTACCCCAGGTGGGGTCTCACAAAAGCAGAACAGAGAGGGAGAATCACTTCCCTCAACCTGCTGGCAATGCTTCTCTTGATGCAGCCAAGGATCTGGTTGGCTTTCTGGGCTGCAAGTGTACACTGATGGCTCATGCTGAACTTCTCATCCACCAGCACTCCCAAGTCCTTTTCCTCAGGGCTGCTCTCAAGCCAGTCACTGCCCAGCCTAAAATGGATTTCTCGTTTGCCTCAACCCAGATGCAGAACCTTGCACATGGCCTTGTTGAACTTCATGAGTCTAGCATGGGCCCAGCTCTCCAGCCTTTCACAGTCCTTCTGGATGGTTATAATCTCCCTAAGAGCTTCCCTATTCTTCTATTCAAGAAAACTATGCTGGAAAACCTTTCTGCTTAATCTTGCTGACAGAAGACACTCCTTCCTGCCCAGTCTCCCTGTCAGGGGCTCTCTAAACACCTCATTTAATTAATTGAAAAGGCATAAAATTTCTCAGTGGATACACTAAAAATAATCTATGTGGATTCTAGCTCCTGAAAAAGCGCTCCAAAAGTCCACTTAGAACAAAATTCTATGAAATGAAAGGTCGATTGGATATGTTAACTCATAGGTACTTTTTGATCACCTTTCTAGAAACCATGTTAAATTGAAAAAGAATCAAAGCATTTATTCACAAAATACGTAACGTAAGAGGGCTTTCAAAGGCAAAGTTAACAGGGAAGAGAATAACCATGCTTAATTTACTTTACCAAAGATCGGTTCCAAAAGAACTTCCTTCGCCCTCATTTTCTGACAACTACTAATAACATCCTAAGCATTCAATGGCTCAGGTCCTAGTTCACTGCAGAGAATCTTTACCTAAGGAGGGATGTTATACTTTGGTGGTCATTCCTCTCTTTGCTTGGGGTTCATTAAAATTAATATTTGTTTAACCCCTGTTAGGTCTTAACTTACATGGGAAACTGTTTGAAACCTCTCTTTGGGTATTTCTGCATAAATTCTAATGACATTTTGGGAGACAAGTTTAAATATTTTGCATGATTTGAATTGTTGGCAGATTACTATCCATAAAGATTAAAATCACAGAAGGGCAGAAAAACTTTTCCCCGTCAGTAAGATGATGTGTAAAAAACAGGTAAAATTATAAACTTAGAACCATGATTTCTGCTACTAAAAATGGGATGATTTCTTGTGGTCTTCAGTTTCCATTGGCATGAGAACAGACTTATATTGACAGGTGGAATCAGGAAAATAGAAATCTATTTGACTTTAATAACTGTTGTTACATCAAATAAATACCTGACCAATGTTGCTCCGATGCTGCTAGGTTCTCTTGCTATTTAAAACAACGTGGTAAGACCTGGAGTGATGTTCAAGACCTCACAGTTAAGAAATAGAGTGCCCTATTATAATAAATAAATTTATTTTATATTATATTTTATATTTTATTTTATTATATTATAATAATAAATATTTTTATTTATTTATTTAAATAGCTGATTACTTAGAGAAGAATTTTCTCCTGAAGTTAAACAAGTAGTTTTGGATTTATGAGATACTTGAGTTTTGCTTCAGAATTATATAGGGGTTGATCTACTTGCATAAGTGACATGATATTTTAATTAGATTTTCAGTAAAAGACAGAAAAATGCTCAAGACCAATTGCTGCTGCCTCATAAGCAAACATTCATTTGCTTCAGGACAGGGATCTTGTTGCAATCAACTGCACCCAGATGGAAGACATGAGAAAAGAACTGTGAATTAATCTTAGTATTTAGTGCTCAGCATAAAAAATTGCTATAAAGCTCCTTTGCTGCATGCTGATTGCTTAACAAATGCAAGACCTGCTACCCTTTGCTATTGTTTCAGACCTTTTGCTCACTTACCTACCACATTTTGTTGTTTACTTGTGTGGGTTTTCAAAATTCTAAGCAATAAATTTATGCAATTCTTAGCATAAATGTACTGTTCTCTTTACCTATATTACCTGCCCCCAATATAGCAGAACACCAGACTCATGTGGAATGATCAGAAACAAAAGTAGCACTAGGGCACTTAGTGTGTTGTGAAATATTTCCTGCTTGCAGAACTCCATCCAGGGCTTTAAAACCAAAGAAAAACAAAACAAACAATAAAACCCTCAAACAAACAAATCAAAACAAACAAACAACAAAAAGTAATCTTTTGCTTAGAAACTCCATGGGTGGGAAGTAAATAAAATTATTTTTTAAATAGCTCTTTTGTTTTGAAAGTATCTACTTAGAACAGACACTAAACACAGTCAAAGGCAAATTACTGGTAGCTTTTCTATTTTGCTCTTATATGACTGTTTCAGTGGAGTCTCAAATGTTAAACTGGGCACAGGGTACTAATGAAAACTGAGTGTGGTTTAGGACTAACGTAGGTATTTTCACAAATAATTTCTAATTTGCATTTTGAAAAGAGAAATCTTATGAAGACATAGCATTTAACTGAAATGTAGTTCTCTATGTCTAATCTATCCATTTTGAACTCTTCCTTTTTAGCTGATAAAGAAAAATAGAGCATGAACCATTAAATGGATTCACAGATAATATGGAGAAGGGGATGATTCTATTTCCTGAGGATACTAAGCTTTTCAGGGTAGTAAAGTTGAGGGCTGACTGGGAAGAACTGCAAAAAGCACCTTTGAATATTGAGTAACTGATAGAATAACTTAGTGTAGAATAAATGCAATGGAATGTGAATGAGGAGAAACGAGTAAAATTCATCCACACAGTGACAGTACTGAGATCTCAGGAATGAAACCTTAGCATTACAATTTGTAATCCTATTAAAATGCTAGTTCAGTGCTCAGTAGTGGCCAGTAGAGCATACCAAATGCTAGGGATTATTAGTAGTGGAATAATGAAAAAGAAAAATCCAAATCAAAACCCAAACCAATATTTTTACTCAACATGTATTGAAATAACAAAAACCAATTTTATTCAGTGAAATGATTGAAGATTGTTTAGCTTATAACTGGAGGAACCAACAGAATTACACTTTTCTTTTGGAAAGGAAAAGCACCTTTCCCAATAAACCTAGAATTGGCATAGAATCTTACCTTGTCCTGAAATAATGGACTCCACAGCTGTGACATTTTGGTCATTTCCCAGCAATGAATGCAAGAGTTTTACCTGACAGTGTGGTTTCTGAAAAAACTTTGAAATGTTTATTCGGAAGTTTGAAAATACAGAAATGGTCCATCTCTGCTGAGGAATTCTGGCCCTTTCTGAAAAGCTATTATGTTTTTCTCAGTTTATACTGCCTAGGCATGTGTGACACCAGCATTTTGGATTAGGACTTCCATTTTGTGGCACAGCGTGGGAGAGGTGTGTCTGGAAAGGCTCAGTACTCAGAGCACTCAAGGAGCTGTAAGCACTGAATAGTTCCTGACTGCCTTTGCCTTCAAATTAAGAGGCTGCATATACAGAAACTTGTCTGGAGAAAAGATAGGAGTCTCCCTTCCTATTACCATCTCCATGAGTATTTGAATATAGAATTTGCATTTTATTCTGACAGATTAGCTGAGTGAGAGGAGAGGGAAAAGAGGCTACAGAAGGGGCAGCTACTGTAAAAATAAAGGGGGAAATGGCATCTCCAGTAACAAAGTTACAAGCTAGAATACAGAGGTAAGCAGAGATTTTCCCTTAACCCATGACCCTGACAAAATCTGATGGGTTTCAGGATGGGAGAGAATGAGGAATGGAAAAGTTACTAAAAATAGATCATATCAAAGCCTAAAGGGCATTGCTCCAAGTTTACCACAAGAAGCAAATTACAATAAGCTCTAGAACAGAATTCAGACAGTACTGTATCAATACCTCTGTTCACATATATGAGAGAAAATGAAAACATATACACAATGCATACATAGTGATTCTGTCCTTCAAAAGCACCATTCTGTCCTTTATAGCACCATTTTTGCCACATTTCCACTTACTATCCACTGTCACTATAAAAAATACATATTCATTTTCTCTGTCTTGTTTCACAGGATAGAATATACTTATACTATTCCATTATGTGATTTGTATCAATATGTTTACCTTGCATAGTATTCTGTTCCTTTGATATTTGAAGTCTCCTGGAATGCTCAATGTTGAGGGTTATCTAAGGCCTTTAATATGATTTACAGACTTAAAATGTAACAAAAACCATGGTGTGTAGCCATAAAACACATGCATGAACTACAGTTTAAAAATTATTTATCTTGGGCAACTTATGTGCCTGTATATTGCCTATAAAATGAATATTTCCCTTATTGCATCAGATGCTATATTGTCTGTTCTGTCTAAATAAGCTAGGCATAAACCAGAAACATTAGTATGACACCAGAGAAAGACAGTCAAATTTGAAACGTCAGAATATAAAGCAACTATAGACAAATTCCAGCAAAAATTATAGTCAGAAGAATGTAATTCAGATTGAGTTTTTGCATAGAGACAAAACCATCTGTAAAACATGATATTGTTTTGCACTAATCCTTTCAGCTCTAATCACCCACAGCAATGAGAGCTGGCAGATGAAGATGTAGTGGAGTGGAACTAAGTGGGTATAGCTCTCTCATTGATCCTGTTTGATATGGTATGTCTGTCCAGGACTTCTCAATGCCAAACAGCCTATTTACAGTAGTAATAGTTTTGAATATGCTGCATGACTCCCAGAAATCCTAGGCAACTGTCCATTGCATATACAAGCTGATTTGTAGATCTGCAGTATATCTAGTCTGTTCTTTTTCCATCTAATGTGGATTGACTGCAAATGTATAGTGGATAACCTGTGCACACTCTGTACCTGTGCAGTACTTGTCAGTGAACAAGGCATATGACTGTATTTCATTTCAGGATTAACCAGACATACAGGCATCTTAAAACTTGTTCTTCCATGACATGCTCCTTCAGACAGAGAAAAATCAAGGTAGTCCTGTTCTGGGTGGCTGGCACACATATGAAGTTTTAACAGGAAAGAGAGTTTGTTTTGTTCAGTCTTAAGAAATTTGACAGTTTGAAAGTTGTATTCTTCAGCTACCTAATGGAAGGTCAGAGAAATTGGAAGTTGACTTTTCTCAAAGGCAGCCAGTAACAGGAAAAAAGGTAAGAGCAAGGCAATTCCTATTAGATATAAGAAGAGACTTCACTATGCAAATGGTCAAATATTGGAACAGGCTGACAACATGGGTTTTGGAATTTCCACCATTCAAGATGCTCAAAACTCATCTGGACAATGCCCTGAGCAACCTGACCCACTGAGCTTGCCTGCTTCAAGGAGGAGGATGGGCTGGACTGACCTCCAGAGGTCCTTCTCAACCTACATGATTCTGTGATTCTGTAATCTGTTTGAAAGAGAGAGAAATTGACTTCTATTGCTAAAGGTCTGAAAGTCACACTCTATCACCTTGTCACCTAGATGGTATCTTTGCTGTTGTTTTAGCATAAAATAAATGCAACATAAAGCAAGCTTTGTTTATCTCTTTTATTTCCAACAAGCCAATAATTTATTTGAGACGATCCCTTTACCCTAATAATCATCCCAGTGCTATATTTATCTTCATTCCTTGGTTATTTCCAAGCTCAGAAACTCAGGTTGTATTATTCAAACAAGGTTGCTTATTCAAATAAAGTCTGTTGCATTAGAATTACTATGATCTGCAGTCCTTATGATTTTACACTTGATTTGTATTTAATTTTTGTGTTTGTAAAAGTTAACACTGAATGAATTATTTTAATTGTAGGTTTTAGGAAAGCAATCCTTTTTAATTGATCTGGGATTGCCTGCTGTGTTTTTTTTTTTCCTAATCTCCTGATTCATTTCAGTGATTATTATGAATATATATATTCATCTTATATACTAAGGATGCACATATATTGAGTGTCCTAGTAAATCAGCAGGTAAGTACTAGCAGGACTATCTCCAATTTTTCTTCAGAGACATTTTCTTTCCTTAAAACAAATGCCAAATTATTCATTCAATAAAGCGTTAGTGATAATTGAACACAGTAAATACATATCTTCGTACTCTTGTTTCTATTTTTACTTCTGAATGACACTTTTGTGAACACTGGTTGTAGGTAGTATCTTGCACTTCTTTCTCAAGATACACAGAATAGATTCTGAGGTTTTGTTTCAGTTTTATGACATTTGGGCAATTAATCAACATTGCTAGGTTAACAAATATGTATGATGGTGCTAGCTTTTAAACATTTCTTCTTTTAAACACACCACAGCATAAAAGAGGAAAATGTCCAAGAATGTTTCTCTGTTCTCAGGAAATATTCTGCTGCTTTAGGATGAATAAAAATGATGGAAGGAGGCAACACCTGAACAGACAACAATAGAGGATATCTCTCTCTCTCTGTGGCTCTCATGGGGTGAGTTGCTACATAGCACACACATCCTGTTTCATCATGTGCTTTTTTTCAGAATCTTAGTTACATGTTCCTCACTTTAAAATTACTTAAAAATTACAAGGGACCTATGAGTGAGTCAGCAAAGAATTACAGTTGTTTCTAAGTGTTTCTGCAATCAGATCTGATTTGGATGTTGATAACAATTCTTTTTACAAAGCTCTGAGTCTACATAAATTTTATTAACCCTTGAATTACCAAGCAAGTTTGATTAAGCCAAAATACTAATGCAGTAGACTATCATTTGCTAGGGATCCATGCAACTTTTGTCCATGTTAGTACTAATGTCTCACAGTGGTAGAGAAAAATATGTACAAATAGTGACTGCAAGTGCCACAGGAAACCTAATTAAATAAGCTCAGTAGCTGTGCTTTTCCTTCTGGTTTAGTCTGGAACTTGTGCTAAAATCTGTTTGGATTTTTTTGTGCCGTATGCATATTTAGCATCTGTATTCCATCAGTACAGAGAGCTCCTCGGTAGCTGTCCATGTATTTTGTAGATTTGAATCCGAAGTACCAGAAAATGTTCCAGCTGTAAATAATTCAGCTGGTATCCTGCCTGACAGAGAGAGACCGTAAACTCATTCTGTCAAATACTTTCTACTGTTGTCTCTTACTGGGTCCAGAACCTGCTTTCAGCCCTCTGAAATTTAACAGCTATTGCTAATATGTCTGGGTATGTTGAGACATTTGGCCATAGTCTGTCACCCTCCCCACCTGACAGGAAGAACACATTAAATTTTTGTCTATTGTCTGGAAAGGTGCCCCAAATGGTCAGCTGAGACTTGGCACAGAAAAGTTCAGGCCATCTTGCTTCAGCCATGGTCATGTAATTTAGAGGCACTTTTCTGAAAGTGTTTTATTTCTAGTTGAGGAGACTCAGTGCTTACTGGAATCAGAGAAGCAGTGTGGAAGCACAAATGCTCACTTAAATAGCCATTAAAATGCTGTTTGGATGGCAGATATTTTTAGCTTATTTAGCTTATAAATCAGCATTATGTGATTTAATCTGAATATTTACAAGGAGAGCCCCTATGGACCAGACCAATGGTGCCAAGTCCTTTTGTGTTAGTTCATATACAGAAATTAGGCAAAAAAACACAATCAAAAAAATCCCTACATCATTTGTGCTCCAGGCAGTTACAATTTAAGGGCAAAAACATTTGCAAACTAAGAATAAAACAGCGTAGAGAGAAGACGTAATAGAAGATATCAGAGAGAAAATGGAAAAATTTATTGGAGGTGATAAGAGGAGTAAAAAAAAACATCATCCACTTAGGTCTACCCAGGAACATATACAACTGAATGCATATTGTGATGTACCCAGCCTCTTAGCAAAGCTGATTAGGTTAAGCAACATCCCTTATTTACTGACAAAAAAAACCTTAGGGCTGCCTCAAATACAGTCAGCTTTAAATCAGGACACAACTTGAACCTCTTAACACTGTCCAGAAATATTATCTACATTTAACATCAGAGGCCATAATCTCAGCAGCTTAGTTATCGAAAAACAGATCAGAGGATTTAAGCAAGATAATGAAGAAACTTTGCAGGTATCTAGAAGGATTTAAAGAGGTCAAGATGCTTGTTATGTTTGAAAGTGTAACAGGAGTTTAGGCGAGTCAAGCATCAAATATTGACCAAGAGTAGGAATTTACTATTTAAGGTACTGGAAGCTTAATTTGCCCAAAAATAAATCATGAAGGAGCAGGAGAGAGAAGACAAATAGTTACTGTTTGGAAAACAAGGGAACTGATGGAGGCGTGAATGGAGAGGGGACAAAGAGGCTTTGCACTATAGAGCAAAAGTGCAGAAGACCAGTGGAAAAGTTGTAGCAGTTACTAGAGAGAAGATCCTAGAAGCTTCCCTGAAAGTTTTATAGATGGGAATCTGAATAGATGGATAATTTTCGTTAGGCTAGCATTAAACTCCTTGCTAGCTTCAACTGTATAAATTCCCCAAGCTGTTGCCAAGGCTGAATGGTTAGGTACAACAAGGGGTTGCAAAGTGGGACATGGTAGCTGTCACATTCTTTTCACATTGTACTCTAAAATATGTAGCTAGATTGATGGTTTGACTGCCAAGACTGATGTCTACTGTCTGTGCATGCAAGGTTTCTATTGTGGCTCTGCTAGCATGGCCTCTGCCCCTAGTGCATCTGGTCTTGGATGATCTTGCTCAGCAAAACAATGTCTGAAGTAGAGATTTGCATACACATAGACAGGAGGGTAGCACCCATAGCTTTGCTGGATAAGGTTATCAGCAGCATGCAAGGCTGGGCACATAATGATTCCGTAGGGTTCCTAGTGGCATCACCATAACTCTCTTCTAAGGGAAAGAAGATAACATTGAGGAAAAATAGAAATAAAATTTAAAAAAAAAAAAAAAAAAAGAAAAGGAAAAAAAAAAAATCAGTCAAATAAAAGAGCCCCTGCAAAACCCTAAAGAGTCCTTGAATGGTAAATGGAGAAAAGGAGGATTTCCTGACACTTAATGCTTTTCTACCTCTCTATATGAATGAGTAACTAGCTGTAACCAGCATAACAATGTAAGTTTTAATTAAGCTGACTTTACTGTAGGAATGGGGGAAGCCCATTGTTTGGAAGTTGTTTCAAATGTCTTTTTACTTGTCTCACCTTGAAATTCACTTGCAAGCACTTCCTTTCTTGGCTGATCTAGGCAGCAGAGATGGGAATTGGCTCTATCACCTGACGTTTTCTAGTCAAATAAACATATTCATAGAATTTAAATATGCTGTTTTAAAAAAATAAATAAATATTGTTACTTGTTTCCAAAGTACACAGTGTGACAAGGTTTGGTGCAAAATCCACAAGTTGTACTGTAATACAAGTAAATATTAATAATAACAAATGAAATAATAATAATAAAAATGGCAGGTGACACTGGCATTAAACTACTGTAAGTTTTAAGAGAATTGAGAAGATACTACAATAGCTATAAAATGTATAAATAGCCTGGCATATCCTAATGAAATCACCAAGCAATTTCTGTAGCTGAGATACTCAAGTTTTAAGCAGAAGTTTCTACTCCATTCCCTTGATCCCTTTTCCTATCCGATAGCACCCCATGCCCAGAAGGTTTATGCAGTTTAATTCCCTTGGTAAACACACTTTGCGTTTCAATTTAACTGCTTAACTGCTAAGTAAAGATAACACAAACTTCTTTCTCCATCTTCTTTTTCCCATGACATCCTCTCAGGGACAGGATTACTGTGAGAGGATCCTTTATTATTTATCCAACAGAGAGGTCATAAAGGAAACAGGGAAAAAATAATAAAATATCTGTAGAAATTTTAATTATTTTCAATAAAACATCTCTTATTTGTGGTCCTCTAATTTGATGCATCCTGCAGATATTAATAAAACTCTCAAAATTTTTCAGAGGATCTTTTGGATGATGAGTGTACTTCTTCCAAATCAGAACAGTAAAAAGGTCTGTGTACCATCTAACTCCCACTCCAGCTAAGAAAACTGAGCATTAATATGACTTCAGTGATGCATGGCCTTCTGTAAGTCCTCTGCAGAGGGTGAATTTCACCCTAAGGGAAGGTTAGGTCAAGTACTTTGTGTATTTAAATAAATGGCTTAGTTTTAAAATTCTCAGAATAACAACACTACAGGCCTATGACTTCCTAAGCTAGAATGATACCAACAAACTCATTTTCCTATGATGTCCTCAGACAGGAATCCATCTCTTCCTAAACTAATGATAGATACCTTTCATTAAGAACAGTATTAGGCTGTGAGTAGTAAAGAAATTATTGCAATTATCAACATTTTTGTAAATGAAACAGGGAGAGGGGTTTCCCTGATATGGAGAGCTGGATTCCTTAGGACTGTTACACTCCTAGGAGTATAGCTTGGTCTTTCCTTTTAATTTCTTCTTCAGGCCATGGAAGGTAGTAATTAAATTCCCTTTTACATTAATCTTCTCCAGGCTGAGAAGACCCCTCAGTTTCTTCTTGCTATATGACAAAAGCAAATTTCAAAGCATTTTTGTTATTCATGACCAATGCTTCAAGCTATGTCTAAACTGATGAAATAACATGAGGTTTTGGGAAAGAGGGAATTTAATATATGCATGTGGTGTTCTTGTAAGAAAGTTTAATAAGAAAAGACATTTTTTTCATTTCATGTTAACTAGCCTAATGCTTAATCCAGCACAAGGAAGTAAATCCACTCTTTTAAGAAATCTTCTCATATTCCCTCTGCTATATTTTTAATATTTGTTTAATTGATGGAGGCCACTCAAGGAGCTTGCAATCAGTTTCAAAAAATTCTAGCAGAGTGTAAGTCTAATAAACTCAGACTTGCATCCTAAATCAAATTTCTTCTATACAGTTGCAAAATCTCCAAGGGAAGTTTCTAGCACAATCAGTTCTAAATAAATTATAAGACACCTGGCTGTCTAAAGAGGAAATTAAAGCAGAAGAGAGAAGTTCTGTAATTTTGCAACTATTAAAAAGGTAACTTCACTGTCATGGGTGGCAGGAACTAAAAATGTTCAGTCTATGAAGTGAAAATCTAAACAGACATTTTTATTTATTTCAGGCTTATTAAAAGGGCATTTAACAGCATCATTTTACCACAGCTCTCAGTAAATATCAGTAGGTGATTAAATGTTTTATCTTGTTTGGTTTCTTTGTTGAATTCCAGCAAAATCTACAGGTTTGTGGTTTGGGTTTTTGGTTTGTGGTTTTTTTGTTTTTTTTTTTGTGGATATGCCCTGAAGGAAGTTGCAGGTCCTGGAGAGCCTATGGCAGAGATGAAATGTTATAACTTAACCACAACCCCATTCTCCATCCCCTTGTGCTTCACAGGGGAAGGAGGTGCAAGATTTGGGGAGGAAGGAACAAAGATGAGCCTGGAAAGAAGAATGGGGTGGAGGAAAGGTGTTTTTGTCTTTGCTGATCACTATTTGACTCTATTTTTAATTTTAGAATATAATAGAATAAAAAATAGAATAGTAATAGTAATAGTAATAGTAATAGTAATAGTAATAGTAATAGTAATAGAATAAATAGAATAAATAGTAATAGAATAAATTAGACTTCCCAAATCTGAGTCTGTTTCGCCCAGGATGGTAATTTTTAAGCAGTCTCTCTGTCCTTATCTTGACCTGTGAGCTGTTTTATCTTATTTTGTCCCCCTGTCCTTCTGAGGGAGAGTGAGAAAGCAGATGGATGGGAAACTGGCAGCCAGCCAAGATTAACCTATCAGACTCTTTAACAGAATTTGGTTGTAAGTATTAGATACAGCATCTTTATAAAAGTTTAATATTGTTTTTCAATTTTTTTACTCCAAGCAGGATATGATTATTTCCAGGAGGAAAAAACAAAAAAACCCTGTTAACTAAAAAAGGGGGTTCTGTAAAAGAGAAAAGAATGCTCCTGTTACTATCACTTTAACTTTAGATTCAGAAACCTGGAAACAAAAAATATTGTTCTTTGATGATATTTCTTTCTGAGTATGCAGGGAGTGATGGATCTGATATTGAAAATAAAATTATCTTTGAGAAGAAAGCATGCTAGATGATATGAACTTACCAGATATTACTAAATATTCACTAAAGTATTGACAGAAGAATAGATAAGAAACTAGCTGTGACTTTCGTAATTTTTATTTCTGTTTCTTCTTTTGGTTGTTCTCACTTAAAAATTAATTATTGCTGGAGCATGGATTAATTTAATTTAATGTCAGAGTCAATTTAAAAAGCAAGGTTTATAGAAATTCAGCATCGATAGTGAAAATCCATTCATAGAATTCTGTCCTAAAATTAATTTTCTTATAATACATTATAAAGGAAGGAATAGCCTTTGCTAGAGACGCCTTAGGACAGTTCTCCGCTCTGCAGTGGTATTTGGAGCATTTGGAATTTACATTTGCATTGCAAATACTATTTGCAATGGTATTTTTAATTTTCAACTTTCTTCAAGTTTATCCATGTAGCTATTCCACGGTCTCTTAACATGCTTTATGTTCTGAAGTAGAGAGGTCATTTCCTTATTTTCACAGCTCACTCCATCACTCCCTCTACGTTCCTAGAAATGCAGGCAACATGTTCTGACTTTGCAGCACAGCTTCTAACTTCCTCTAGGTCGGCATAACTTCCTATATTGCCTACTGTGTCATTCAGAAATACACAAGAATTAATATACCCTTACCCTTAGAATCAGTTTTATACTGACCTATGTCTCAAGCCTCATGCTTTGCATATTAGGGCAGAATTTTTGATGTCTTTATATGTACTAGCAATGAAGGTCAGGAAATCTGACTTAGCCACATACTGTTTAATGTATTTGGAAATGGCAGCCTATGTTCAAGTATAAAAATAATAAAGTTAATAGAGGGTTGAACTTGGTAATTTCCTGAAATTGTGTCCATTATGAATTATTCTATGATCCTAAGATTTTGGAAAAGTGATGGATGGAAAGAAGAGAACCATTTCTAGATAGATACCAAGATAGATACCATTTCTAGAAAGCCTATAACAGATGCAGGTTATCAAGAGTACAGATTTTGAATGAGAAAGCTCTCTACAGAGGTTTATAACTCCAGTTCTCTATGGTTATATGGTGACAGAAACAAGTCACTAGAACAGCTGAAAGAACAGATCTAGAGTAACTTCCTGAGCGATGACCTAGTGTCTTTTTGTTCATTGCTGTTCACAGCACTTTAACAGTTCTTACTGTGGGTAAGACTATGCTTTCAGTTTTTAAGCAGAAGTCCTCTTATAAACTTTTTTTTTTTCTTTACTTAGCAAGAGATAAGACCTTGAGTTTTCACTCTCTCTTCACTATCCTTTTTCTTGTGTTTTTTTTTTCTTCCTCTGCCTAATCATCTCTGAATCTTTTTCCATAATATTCTACTTCTGTTTATTTTTTGCTTTAACCAATTACTTGATTTGTCTAAAATCCATCACCGCAATAGTTGCAACTGTCCTCTCCGAAGCAGCAATATACTGAAATCTGTACTTCTCATGGATTCTTCCTCCAACATTTTTCTTTTCCTTCCAAGATTTAATTCTCAGATCCACCAGTTGCATTTTCTTCTCATTTCTTATCTGTGGTAGATACAGGGTTAATTTCTCCTATTCATGGAATTAAACTCTTGTCCACATTACCTGATTGCTTTCCACTGTAGATAAAGTAAATTCTTACACGTCAGTAAACTTTAAACATATTTAATTAAATTACAATTTGCATCTTTTAATTTTATTGATACTGGGTTTGTACCAAGATGCCCAAATTAGATGGAAAATATCCAATGTGTGATCTTATCTATACCATGGAAAAATATTTTTAAATACTAGTTATAAATTTGCTGCACAAGTAATTTACCACAGCAGCAGAAAAGTATAATAAAAATAGAAATGAGAAAGTATGTCACCTTAGAGAACCGCTTCATATGCACTGTAAAGGTAAAGATAGTATTACAAACATGTAATTCTGAATCAATCTTTACAACAGTACTCAAGGTATTAGAAAAAATGCCCATGATCAATACTTACGACAATATCCAAAGCTCTTCTCCTTATTGTCACATCAGATTGTTTTACATTTTTGCTCTCATCACTTCAACCAGTACACCTACTTATTGTATAACCTCTTTCTCCCACCCTAGCTCCCACTTTTGGTACCTTATGCTACCATGTCACTTCCTTGTTCAAGCATTTTCTTATCATTTCACCTGCTCATTACTGGAAAAATCAACAGAAAAGTTGACTTCCAGATGACATTCAACCAATAACTGCTGTGCTTGTGTAGACAAAGATTGTTCAGAGGCTTAAAATTTGAGTACATATTAATTACATTTACACCAATGCAGATATCTCTGACATCCAGGCAAACACCTGTCAAAATGTCAAGTCCCATTTCCAAAGCAGGGGAGGTGCTAAGCCTTCCCATTCAAAAGGCTGCAGGAAGAATTTTGTATTTAATATACTTTAGAAATTTGCAGGACCTTGCTGCACATTTGGAAGATGGAGAGCTGATGAATATTGCTAGTGAAGCTGTAAGGATGAGCTTGGTTTTTATCTTGCATCAGTCCCATGTGCCATAGTAAAGGAATGATAGGTGATCCCACTCACCAACAATTTGTAACTTTAAGGAGCAAGACTCCTTGTGGAATAGCATCACTGTGAAAGTTGTGCTTTAGCATAAATGGACATAAATGGGTATTTCTGCCTACTAATTAATAAAGATAATCTGACCTTCAGTCTTCCTTTTGGAATCATGTTTATTTTACCTTTCTCCTGGCAGATTCAGTCTGGTTTTCTAAGTTGTGACTGGCTTCCTATTTTGAGGCCCCCTCACTAGTTTCCCCCTATATCTAAACTTCCCACACTTTTCTAAATTATTATGTAAAGTTGGTCCAGTGCAAACCTGTGCTAGTTTCCCCAGAACTTATTACAAATTTTATTGAAATAGATGGTAATTAAACATATACTGTTTAACAAATTAAACTCACACATTTCAGAAGCAGGTTTTTCATTGTAAAATTTTTCTATTTTCAAAGCTGCAATACCGGCTTTCCAAGTTTTTTATTTCATTTATTGATAACGAATTTATGCATAAACTGGATACCAGTGTTTTCTTAAGAAGACTTGAAGAATACCTCGTTAAACTTAGTGCAAATGTTCTAATAAAATATGCAAATTATTGATGGTCTAGTATGGTTTCTTAATAGTGAACTAAAAAATAATCCTGTTAGTGAGCTGTCATTAGTCTTTTCATTTCTATAGCATGGTTTTCTTGAAAAGAAGACTTAACATCATGGATTTTATTCAGTGTCTGGTGCTCAAATCAGATCTGAAGATGGATTTTTTTTCATTGGGAAGAAGCATGTTTGGAGTTTCTAGAGAACAAGCGGAGTCATGTCATGTAGCAGAGGGTAAGGACACAAACTTATATTCTGTACTTGGAAAGTAACTGCTGCTACGGGTATCAAACACTGTTAAGGCATTAAATCACTTAAAATTTTCTTGACTTTGATATGTGGAGTTACCAGTATTAAAGTCTGGTATGCTCATCTCTCAGTTTATATAGTTGAAGACTGTTAAATACTGTTATCAGGTAACTCAGAATTAATATATATGCATATATTTTTCTCACATTTAAACAATATCATACATTATTACACTAAATCTATAATTGTAATACTTTTGTCTACAACTGAAGTTGTTGAGAAATAAAATATTGTATACAATTGTAAGATACTCTTTTATATAGTCTTGTTTCTTTCAGTTATCAGTGAGAAAAAGCTCTTTGAAGAGTGCTTTCAATTAGCCTATGTGGTGCATTTAATAAATCAAAAACCCTGAAACTCATTACTGTTTCAAGCAATAAGTGTAATTAATCTCACTTAACTTTAAGTATTTAAAAGGTATTTAATTCATTTGACCTGCAGTAGGTATCTATCCTACTAGGAGACAAAATTGCTTTTGAGTGCTAATTTCTCTATACAGACTGTAAACAAAGACTGGAGTGTTTCTTTTAAAACTTGCAATTTACTATAGCAGTTTCTTTTTTTGGAATAAATTGGTATTATAAAGAAAAATATATTTTCCATCTTTCTTATTTTTCATTTTGTTATTATTAACATAAGATTTTTAAAGAGTTTTTAGGAGACAGTGACACAAATTAAATTGTTTCAGAAATTCCAGTGTGGATACCCACACAAGCAAAGCTGAGATGACCAGTTTTATTTCTGTGTTTCTTATGATATGCTAGAAAACCTGCCCTCCATATTGCATATCAGTTGGACATTAAGGGTTACCAAGATAATTTCTTCCTTCCTTTCTGTGCACTGCATTATCTAGTCATCTTTAAAATAAAACAATCCACTGACGTGCATCCTTCTTTATGTTGATTGTTATTTTACAGAACTCAATAATGTTCTCTGATTGTCAGCAAAGATGAATACGTGCCCTTATAAAATACAATCATCATAATATGAGAAAATGTTTTTTCTTCTCATTATTTCACGGTTCCATGTTTTTTTCCCATTTAATACTTCTGCTGGAGAAAAAAACAAAGCATATATACAGAATAGAAATGCAGAGTGAGTCTATTTGCATCTACGTACTTATAGATAAGTACTCTATATATGCAGTCTCCTCCAGGGACACCCCCTTGTTGTGGGGGAGGAACTTGTGTGCCCTTGTGAGGTTGCAAGCTATGCTGGCAGAAAAGGCTGAACTATGTGCAGTTACAGGTGACCACAGAGGGCTCTATGAAACTCTGAAAGAAATGTATGGACCCACACATCAGGTCCAAAGCCCCCTACTCAGCACAGATGGTTTTACGGTCCAAGGTAACATTAAAATTTATTTTTGTTTTGGATCTGCGAAAAAAAGTCCAACTGTAGAAAGGGTCAGGTGCAAGTAGATTTTGCAGGCAAAAATATAGAGCAAGGCAAAGGAGGGAGAGACAAAAAGAAGGTACAAGAAGGAGAGAGAAAAGTGGTAAGGAAGTGGTAAGAAAGAATGAGAGAGAAAAGTTGAGAAAAAAGGTAAGAAAGTGTGAAGAATGAGAGAGAGAGAGAGAGTCACCACCAGGGGTCCGGCTGTCTGGCGAGTTTCTTCAGGATGGTGCTGATTCTGGACAGGGTCTGATGCAGTATGGTGGTGGGTCAAGAGATGACCAAAACAGCCACAGCATGGACAGCCATATATAACCCTGAGTTCCTTTTGTTCTGAAGGGGCAGCTGTCATTCAGCCAGGTTCAGTAGAAGACAGGCTGCCTGGAAGGGAGTTTCTGCAGAAGGGTGTAGTCTCCCACCCAGTCATCAATTCTTATCTTCTTCCAGGCACCACCCCTCCTCTGTTCCAGCCACTTATCCAGGTACATAATCGTGCCTCCAGGGGCATCCCAGGGTTAAAGATTGGCCCTCAGGAAAGAGGAGTAGTCTCCACCCAGTCATCAGTTCTTGTCTTCTTCCAGGTGCCATTCCTCCTCTGTTCCAGCCACCTCCTTAGCCAGGTACTTCGCAAGTACAATCAAGGTGGCTTAGTCCTGCCTGAGGCACCACCCAGATTGAAGGCTGGCACCCAGAAAAAGGGAGTAATCTCCAACCTTTGGATTTATTTTGTTTTAGACCATTCCTAAACTATATTCTCAGTGCTGCGTAATGAGTCTTGTTCTTATACTTTTCAATTATTTAATGAATTTCCCCTTAAAAATTTTTTTTTTGATACACACTAGTAATCAACATATAAAGATATCAAATAGTTTCATCCAATTAGTGTACCTTCATGCCAAAGAAACTATTGAAAGCAGATGCTAGGACTCTCACACAGTTAATGAAAAATCTACTAGTATAAAAGCTGGAGCATAATTTGCTGTTGGACATACACTCAAGAGGAAGAAAAAGGGAGTTATCTTACAATAGAATTTCAGGGGAAGAGGGATTGTTAAACTGTACAAATGTTAGAGCTAACAAAAGCAGATGATTACTTCAACATATCTGATGTTCAGATTGCTTTTTAAAACATTGACCTGAGTTGGCTAAGGTACACTAAATGGTAAAAGAAAATTGCAGAAGGAGATTATGTGTAAAACTGACATACTTGTAATCTAGTCTTGGAAGTAATTCAGTCTTAACTGGGAACATAATGGCCTTATACACCCTCTATTCCAAGGGGAAATTCACCCCTTTTCCTTCTTTAGACATATGGAGAATGGAGGCAAGTAACTTAACCTCCTAACTTAGATGCTTCAATACCTTTAAAAAACCTGCCAGACATAATTACATTCAATTTCTATTCTCTGTCTGTAGTGTTATCACAAAATTAGCCTAACTCTGAATAGAACTGGACAGTTTCCATTTGCCTCTGAATGGCCACAAGGGCTGGATAACACATGTGATTTACATACTGATAAACCACAAAAGAATATTTTGTGTATATGTATTTTTCCTTTGCCCAGATGATGATTTCAGTCGAACTAATGTGAGTAGTAAAAGACGATCATAGAAATACACTGCAGTCAGTGCTAAAAAGAAACAAATTTCTCAACTGCCTTAGTCCAACCTGGCTTCCAAAAACAGTTCTCAATCAATAAATAATTATTTCTATCATTATTTTTCATCTGGCAGCTATACAGGTTGTTTCCTGTGCGTGTCAGACCTCTCTATATTCTGTGATAAATATTGCATATTATCACTGGCACCAGTGGATTTTTTTAAGAGAAATTAAATAACACCAGGGCTTGAGAGAGTCCAGTGCAGAGCCACAGAGATGATTAAGAAAGTGGAGCATCTCCTTATGAGGAAGGGCCAAGGGAGCTGGTTCCCTTTACCTTGGAGGAGTCTCAGGGGTGACCTCATAAATGTTTATAAATGTGTGAAGGGAAGTGTCAGGAGAATGGAGCCAGGCTCTTCTCAGTGACATCCAATGACAGGACAAGGGACAATGAGTGCAAGACAGAGCATAGAAGGCTTTGTATAAACATAAGGAAAAGGTTTTTTGCTATGAGAGTGACAGAGCACTCAAAGAGGCTGCCCAGTGAGGCTGTGGATGTGTTCCTGTGTGACCTACAGTAAGTGATCCTGCACTGGAAGGGGGGCTGCACTCAATGATCTTTCAAGGTCCTTTCCAACCCCTAACTTTTGGTGATTATGTGATTCTTTGAAGAGAATTTGGGAGAATTATGAGGATCCCCTTAACTTGCATGCTGTAGTCCCATAGCAGCCTACATTTGGCTTTTGCATCAAGAAGTAGAGAACTGAAAGCTGTATTGTCCTCTGTCCTCACCATCATTCTGCTGTTTCTCATTACAGCCTTTATGGGTTATTTTATACCTCATGATACCTGTGCTGCCTACTAATTTCTTCTAGCTGTCCCAGCTCAAAGGGTAGCTCAAAAGTATGCTCAGTAGCATACAGTTCTGTCGGTGGTTTCAGGGAGGACATAAGACGTGGTTATGAAGTATGTAGAAATTACATTGGTTTGTCCTGTTTACTTTTTGCCACTTCATATCATTTTCTTCTGGCAACTTTTATTGAGGTCAAAGGAAGCTTCTTTTTTTGAATGCAGCTTTCCAAACTGAGTTGTATTCAATGTTTGCTGTAATTGAGACAATGAAAATAAACTCTCTTTCATGTTATAGACTTAGTGTAGTGGTACAATCACAGGATGCTCTGGGGATGGCACTGTAAGATTATTGCCTGAAGTTCTCCCATTAAATATGTTATTTTACTTTAACTGGAAATATTTACATCCCTACTTCAGGTTCAACCCAAGGTTTCTTTTCTATATTTTGTTCTTACATCTTCTGTTCTATATTTAACTATGCTCACCAGCTATTGGCATATATCCTTAAGTACTCCAAATATTTAACTGAATCATTAAATCAGAGTGTAGTCTAGTTTGGAAGGCACCTTAAAGATCACCTAGTTCCAACCTCCTTGATATTGACAAGGGTACCTCCCAACAAAAAAGGTTGCTCAAAGCCCATTCAACCTGGCCTAGGACACTTCCAGGGAGAGGGCATCCAAAATCTTCCCTGGTCAATGCGTGCCAGTGTCTAATCACCCTAACACTAAATAATTTCTTCTAATATCTAACCTAAATCTACCCCCTTACAGCTTAAAACCATTTCCCCTTGTCCTATCACTTTTAATAAGTCCTTCCCTAGATTTCCTGGAGCCCCTTCAGGTACTGGAAGGTTGCTATAAAGTCTCCCCTGAGCCTTCTCCAGGCTGAACATACCCAACTTTCTCAGCCCGTCTCTCTAGGAGAGGTGCTCCAGCTCTCAGATTATCTTTGTGGCCCTCCTCTGGACTTGCTCCAAGAGCTCCATGTAATTCTTGTATTGGGGGCTGCAGAACTGGACACAGTACTCCAGGTGGGGTTCTCATAAGGACAGAGTAGAGAGGGAGAATCAGCTCCCTTGACCTGCTGGCCATGCTTCTTCTGATGCAGTCCAGGACATTGTTGGCTTCCTGGGCTGCAAGTGCACATTGACAGTTCACGTTGAGCTTTTCACCAACTATTATTTTTGACGTATGACTAGACTTATAGGGAGATACTTGCTACCTGGATATGCAGCAAGTATTTGTTTTAGCATTTCTAAAGTGGCATGCTTAAGTTGGAAAGCAAAATACACAAGTCCCAGCTTTGCCAACAATTATACCTAAGCTTCATTTTCAGCATATAAGCAGTCCAAATTCCTTTGTAGGATTACTTATCTGCTCAAAATCAAACATCTTGATTGAAGAATTATTGCTTCATTCTATAATAATTTGTTTCTTTGTTATGGCTTGTGATAATGTACTTTCAGTTTTACACAAAATTGTCTTCTAATTCCATATCACTGTAAGAAATGATCAATATTGTAATCATATGGGACATTTCGTTCCTGAAGATTTTAAAGTATTTTAATGTTATTACTATAACTTATAATGTATTTAATAAGGGGATTTTTAAAAAAACAATCTCTTTTATTAAAAATAATTAAAAACACAGCAGGGACCATTTAAAGGAATTGTCTTCATTAACAGATCAGACATGACAATGCATTTCTGTTCATTTGTTTTACGGTCCCTGGATTACAAAAATCTCTTGGTTTTCAGTCTGGTAATATTAAACCGAGATTAAAACAAAAGAGCAGAGTGCATGGCCTGTATTGATTGCCTTACTAAAGAAAATAATTTTGTCACCTTACAATATGCCCAGCCTCATGTTGCTATTCCTACATTTTTCCTGGTCCCACACCTATTCCTGTTGTGTTCTCATTTTGGATCAGTTCACTGTCTTTAGATCAGTGCACTGCACCTTACATTTTATATATTTTGCTTCCTAAACATTAATAAAAATGAAGTAATTTTTGGAATATATTTTAAACAAGACCTTCAGCTACCATCATTAACTGCTGTAAGAGTAACTTTGCTGATTTACATGCAGCAATGATCATATTCGCTCTGTTTACTGTTCAGACAGGACTCAGCCTGAGAGAGGCAAGAAAATCCCAAGTTCTTCCAGGGAAAACTGTGGACTAACTTGCCTTTCTGCTAACAGACCGTACCCCATTTCCATTCCATCTGTGTCTAAGAGGAAAGCAAAAAAATTATATATATAAAATTAAAAAGTTGCTCAACAGTTGATGCTGGGATAATTGTGCAACTTGCAGTTCTGTACACTCATTGGACTGAAAATGTCTCCTCAACTTTGACTGAATGCTATAAATGAGGTAAGGTATCTCTTGTTCATTATCAGTGGATAAAGTCTTAGGCCAATGTTAAAAGTTATTTATATTTATCTACTTTAATAAGTTAAATTTATCTACTTTGAAAAGATATTAAAAATATCCCTGTGGCACCTGAGGAGAAAATCCCCATGTACTCTGAAATGGTGCTCTAGTAATGAAGTCACTGAGCAAATGCACTTTAAAAAAAATGCTTATTCCAACAGTGAGTCTCCAAGACTTAGTACGGACATGAGAGACCAAATGTCATGTTTCAGTTTTGCTATAAATATTCAAGATAAAGTAAGACTGGGCTGGGGAGGAATAAATGACAGTGAAATGATGAAAACAGGGAGAACTTACCATGCCAATCACTTTAATTCATTCCACCACAACAATAGCAGAGATTATCCAGAGATGCTAGTTGGAATCCATTTATGAAGGTTTTTGAGTACTCATCCAAATCATAAACAACTTAATATACTTCATATGGTTTATTGCTTAAAATCTGAACACTCTAACAAATCCTCAATTACTTTTCATAAATCCGCTTAAGTCTTTTTATCATGATACGCACACAGTGAATGTCATTCTGAAGTTTTATACCAAACTTCTTATCATATTTGAGTGCTTCCCATCAATGACTGTTACCAATGCAACAATACCAATCTTTTTAGTCATTCTCAGTATTATATATGAACATTATAGAATATCCAAGTGTAATTGCTGATGCTAGTAAAACATTATAAAAGCTTTGTAGGGGCAATATTTTCCATAATTTTCCAGGAACAGTGTGTTCATATTTGGTTCTTTTAAAAAGATAACTAAAAGAGAGCTATTTCATCTCTCCCCTTCAAAAGGATATTGCTTAATTTTGAAGATCATTACTGCATTGTCAGAAGAAAGAAGGTTTGAAAATAAAGTTATTTTATCATAAAATACAGTTACATTTCCTCTCCCTCTCAAAAATAACAAATCAAGATAAGGCAATAAATTGTATCTGAAAAAATACCAAGCTGCAATCAACTTGCTGCTGATACTGTATTTCATGGCAATATCCTATGCCCTCTGCAGCAAAATGACATTCAGAATTATGCATCAAGCAAGTCTGTGCTCTGTTTCAATGAAGATCTGTAAATCGTGCTGAGATTCAACATTACATTTTGATGTTTATAAATCTGACTCTCACAGAGATATCACCAGAATACATCCCAGACAGGCATCTGGAAAAACAAATTATAAAAACCTCACTGACTGAAAGTGGTCATTTCTCCACCACAGTGCTACCGAGACACAGCTGTCCTTTTATCTACCAGATTTGAAATTTAAGAGTTTTAAACCAGTAACTGATCTGCATTTCTTTTAGTTAAAACATGTGGTCACTTGTTCAAAACTTACAATATGTCTAAAAACGTCAGCCATAAGAAGGCAAAGAATGATATACTTTTTTTTTCATAGAATCTGCCAAGTTGAAAGGCACCCATCAGGATCATCAAGTCCCTACATAGGGCACTCTAGAATCACACCATGTGCCTCAGAGCATCATCCAAATGATATTTGTTTTGGTAGATATAGGACAGTGACCAACAGAAAAGACTGAACTGTGCTGTTATGTCCTGTGCTGGTTGTGATTTGTTAAGTTTTAATATTGAACCTATCATTTAATAGGAAAACAGTGCATTGCATATGACACAGATAAATACATTCTAATTCATAAATACAAGGTACATAGTGAGGTTCACATCTGATATGACTCATATTTTCATTATCTGTAACAGAAAAGAGTAAAGAAGAAAACTTCACAGACACATGTAAAAGATTACAAGTGCAATAGCATATCCAATAAATATTCCACCTGTCATGAGTGACCATGAACTTCTAGTAGTTGAACACTTCACTGTCCCTACAGATGTGATAATTAAGTCACAACTGTTAGAGCTACTTGCCCTTAATGGAAGAACACTGGAAAGTACTGCATGTTGGGCTGGCATGGGATAAAAACTTAGGTGAACGAAATTCAAATAGAAGAAAACAAATATTCTCAAAAAAACAACTACTAGGAAACCTGAAAATGAGTGAACAAATAAAAGTAGACCAAAACTGATAAATAATATGGGCAGCTCTACCCAGTGCACTCAGAACCTTTTAAAATGTATATAAATAGATTGTAGTCATTAAAAACATCATCAAGACCTCATCAGGTGTCAAAATGCTGTGTTTGCATTTTACTTCATGATGGGTCTATGGAGATGAAAAAATTATGTTTTATCAACAAGTTTGCAGTCCTAAATCCACATGTGCTAAATCCACAGTATCATGTCATGCTATAAAAATGTCCTCGTGGACTTCATTTGTATTTTATAAATACACCTGATATGTGTATGGATTTATCTGTACATTTTTTTTCAGGGATCCATAGTGGGACCTGTACCATTTAGTATTTTTACAAACAATATAGACAACAGGATCAAGTGCACCATCAGTAAGTTTGCAGGTGACACCAAGATGAGTGGTGCTGTGGATAAGCAAGAGGGATGGAATGTCATCCAGAAGGACCTGAACAAATGGGAGAGGTGGGCCCAAGTGAATCCTGTTGAATCATGAGGTTGAACAAGACCAAATGCAGGGTCCTGCACCTGGGTTGGAACAATCCACACTATCAGTACAGACTTGGGGACAAGGTTTTAGAAAACTGAGGAAAAGACCTTGGGGGTGATGGTGGAAGAAAAGCTGGGCATGAGCAAACAATGTGTGCTTGCAGCCCAGAAGGGCAATTGCATCCTGGGCTGCATTAAAAGAAGCATGGCCAGCAGATCAAGAGAGGTGATTCTGCCTCTTTACCCTGCTCTGGTAAGACCTCACCTGAAGCACTGCATCCAGCTCTGGAGCCATCAGTACAGGAAGGACATGGACCTGATGGAACAAGTCCACAGGAGGCCCATGAAAACAATCAGGGGGCTTGAACACCTCTTCTACAAAGACAGGCTAAGGGAGCTGGGTTGTTCAGCCTGGAGAAATGAAGGATCTGGGAAGACCTAGTAGAGACCTTTCAGTACCCGAAGGGGGCTTACAAGAAGAATGGAGAAGGCTTATTTGCAAGAGCTTGTAGTGGTAGGATGAGTGGCAATGGTTTAAATCAGAGGAAATTTAGATTGGTTGTTGGGAACTAGTTATTTTCCAAGAGGGTAGTGGAAAAATGGAACAGGTTGCCCAAGAATGTAGCTGAGGCCTCAACCCTGGAGATATTCAGTGTGAGGCTTGACAAGGCTCTTAGCAACCTGATCCAGGTGAGGATGTCCTGGCTTGCTGAAGGGGATTGGACTAGATGACCTTTAGAGATTCCTTCCAACCCTATGATTCCAGGATTTTATGATTCTATTAATTTTGTTTGTAATATATAATAGTTTGCAAATATATCAGAAGTTTACAGTAGTCATAACTACATGTAGTACTTTTATGTATTGCTAATCCAATTAATATGGGTGTTATTAGAATAAACATTAAAAATTATATTGCCTCAGAGGCTTACTTTTTAAGATTTTAATGATATAATTGTATAATCTTGGTGCTATTTTGTGTCACTCTAAAAGGGTTATAAATGCAAATCTATTAAGCCATTTGACTTTATGGGATTTAAAATTTCATAACTTTAATATCAAACCTATATAAGGTTGAAATAATTTTTCTCCACTGCTTTGAGGAGATCCATGAATTTTGTTTAAGTATATTCATGAGACAACACTGAAATTTAAACTGTGATTTCACATCAGTTTTGCTGACTAGGAAGAAGTAAAATTCCAAAAGGAATCAAGATCCAGAAAATGCTTTTCCCTGTGTTCCAAAGTATAACGTTTCAAATGGCTTCTTTAAAATACTTTCACTTTCAACGTTTGGTTTGTGTGTGGTTTGGGGGTTTGTGGGTTTGTTTGTTTTTTTTTTTTTGAGGGAATCCAGTTTTGCCAATGTTAAGGCTTAAAAAAATTCAAAGTTCAAAGGAGTTAAAAAACTAGTCATGCTTGAGAATAACACAAACTGGGCCTCTAGGAAAAACTGGGAGGTTCCATTTTCAAATTTGCTTCACTGGCATTATCAAGCAACAATCTATTCTTAAGTAAGATTTCATACAATAGCTTGATCTCAGTCTATGGGAGTTTAATAAAAACAAGCAGTTAGATGAGATGGAGATTGCATTCACAGACAAAAGCAATGATGTTTTCTAAAGCAGCACAAAAAATTTGGAAATATTGGAACTATTGAAATATCCTGAGGCCCTAGTGCCAAAAGGTGTAATTGTAAAATGCAAGCTTAAAACTCATAAAAAGTCTATACAACTGGCAGGTTTCTCCACTATCTGTCTTCCTTTGTCTGTGCCCTTTAACAAAGAACTGTGAAAGGCCAAAACTATTAAGAAGGAATACTTAATAGATGGCAGTACTTTCATTTGTGCAGGATGGAAGCTGAATGTTTCCCACAGATATTTACATGACAAATTATATAAAAAAATGTTCTCATGGTTTCTTCTTAGAGGACTTGATAAATATCTACACAGTGCACATAAAATACCTATACAGATGGAACACTGTGTGGTAAGTGAAGAATGAATGCACAATGGATGTATGGGGAATGAAGAATAGTTACAACGTCATGATTTAAAAGACAGAAAGAAGGAAAATTCAAATTCCATCTTTGCTGTAGAAATTTTGCAGTCCATTTAGATGGACAGGAGGAGTGGGAGGTTAGGAATAAACTGAGGAAAACAGAGGGAAATAAAATATTTAATACAATGAATTGAGAAGTCTGGAACATGGAAACTGGGCACATACATCTGGTCTTCTATTCAAAGAAAGTGAAGAACTTGTCCAGTTACAATGAGTTGTGTTACTGCCTTTTAAATATGAAAGAAAATAAATTATGGTAGTGTCAATTGCACAAGGCACATTCTATGTTTAACAGACAAATAGGAAGATACTATCAAGTCTTTACTCGGAAGGACTCTGCCAATGTTCGAGACCTACAGTACAAAAACACTTTTCAGAGAAACTGGAAGGAAAATAGCAAATAGATTTCTAGGGAGTCTGAAATAAATGTGACTCCTAGCTTACAGATCATTGGCATCCATTACATATTATTAAAACTATAGAATAACTGGCATAAGGAGCAGCAGGCATCTCAGCCAAAGAAATAGGCCTGGATCATAGTTGCATTTTGGCTACAGCACTGAAGTGTCAGTTGTAAAAGTCAACAAATTTGAACAAGGTTTGGGGTCTATAGTGGTATAAGAATTAATCGGTTCCCTTTTGTGGAATTGAAAGGAAGGTAAGTGGATCATACAGCCAATTCTGCCCTGCAGAGATATGTTCAGACCTGGAATCAAAGCCTGGCCTGCAATCAGTATTTCATTTATGTGCTGGTTTTGACTGGATTAATTATTTTTTTTTCCATGTTAACTTGTATGGGGCTATGGAATTTGTGCTGGAAAGTGTTGCTAATACAGAGATCTTGTTGTTATTGCTGAACAGTGCTCACACAGAGCCAAGGCCTTTTCTGCTCCTCACACCACCCCACCAGTGAGTGGGCAGGAGGTGCACAAGAAGGTGGGAGGGGACATGGCTGGGAGAACTGACCCCAATTGATCAAAGGGATATCCCAGACCATATGATATTGTGCTTAGCGTATAAAGATGGAGGAAGAAGGAAGGGGGGGATGTTTGTAGTGAGGGTGTTTGTTTTCCCGAGTAACTATTAGTGTGAGGTAGCCCTTCTTTCCTGGAGGTGGCTGAACAGCTGCCTGCTGATGGAAAGTAGGGAGCAAACTCCTTATTTTGCTTTGTCTGCACAGAGAGCTTTAGCTTTATCTATTAAACTGTCTTTTTCTCACTTCTGATTCTCCCCATCCCACCAGGGGGAAGTGAGTGAGAAGCTGTGCAGTGCTTAGTTGCTAAAGCACAAAAAAAATTTGTTTTGTTGATTCAGTGTCAAATTTTATCATAGATATGCAAAAAAAAACCCCAAAACTTGTCATAGTTTGTTGTCTATCCTTATGGTGCCTTATAGAATGACAAATGAGTAAACAATGTTTAATCAAAGTATTTGCATTATGTCAAGATTTCAGCAGAAAGTACTTCTCCCTTTCCTGAGATTGATTATGCACCTTTCCAGGCACATAAATATTTGAATATTCGTAGAACTGGGTTGTGAGGCATCTATAGTCCTACAGTAATACTTCAAAAGTGTTTTTCAATGCTACATATTATTTCATGAAAAAATCTTTTTTTTTTTTTCCAAGAAATGTCAAACACTTGAGAAAAGAAATAATTCACAGCTTTCCAGAGGAACAGTTCACTTTTCCTCATAGAGATCTTTTAGAAAAACACTGGAGTTCTATGTTGTGTGGGAAAGAATTCCAAACCATTTCAGTCAGTAGGATTCAAGCACGAAAAATTAGTGGGTCTGAAACATCCATGCCTACTATTGTAAAGTCCTTGAAGCAATACTACTTAAGCCATTGACCATTTAAAAGAATACTATGAATTTAAATTATGTCTCAACTACAAAGCATCAAAACCAGATAACAGGTCTTTCAATTTATACACACCTTGAACATTTCCTAATACATGTGAAAAGGACAAAGAAAAAAATATACTTGTTTTACCAAATCTCTCCCCTTTTGCAATTCACAACTCAAGAAAAATAGACTAAATAAACAGTTAGGCAAGATAGAAACAAGGCAGAATTTTTCATTCTGGACTTTGGGGGCTGGACTCTTTTCCCCTCAGCATTTTAATAGAAAGCTGGTCTTCTAATAAATGAATAAGATCTAAGTCTTGACTTTGAATAATCAGATCTGCAAGAATATTGCTNCTTCTCCTCCTTCTCCTTCTCTTTCTCTCCTCCTCTCTCTCTCTCTCTCTCTCTCTCTCTCTCTCTCTCTCTCTCTCTCTCTCTCTCTCTCTCTCTCTCTCTCTCTCTCTTCCTTCCTTCCTTCCTTCCTTCCTGCCTTCCTTCCTGCCTTCCTTCCTGCCTTCCTTCCTGCCTTCCTTTCTTCCTTCCTTCCTTCCTTCCTTCCTTCCTTCCTTCCTCTTTTCCTCTCTTCTCCCTTCCTCCTTCCTCCCTCTTTCCCTCTCTTCTCCCTCCATCCCTTCTTTCCATCCCTTCTTTCCTCTTTCCTGTGTTTTCAAAGATGTCTTGAAATCCTTACTCTCTACTTCTAACCTCTTCAGTGTTGCCACCTTTGTCCAGGAGACAACATATTCATGGAGGTAACACTGAATTGCTGCAGTGCTCGCTCTGAAACTTCTGCAAAATCCATGTGGGTGGAAATCTACTTCTGCCTAAAGCATCACTGACTTCATGGGACGACAAAGCTGTAACACAGTAAGCAAAACAGAAGCATTGCCAATGTGCATTATCTCCTTAGGCTTTCTGAAAAATTAAGAAAAACCTGGTGTCTGAGCATACATCTGGAATAAATGAGGCTTATGAGCTTCATTTTCTTGATCTGGGTTAGTGGAGAACCAAATGCATAGATTCACCCCTGCATTTGCTTGCAAGGCGTTTGTAGCCCCAGGCTGCCCTAATTCTATACAAGGTTGTAAGAAATAGTTGTTTTCAGTATTTTGAAGTTCTGAGACACAGATAAAGCAACTTGTATGATGAGTCAGAAACACACAGATTCTTCAAAAGGTACCATTTCATTGCATAGAACAATATATTTTTACTGTTCCAATTTTTACATCAAATGCAACAATCTCTCTTACGATGTTCGAAGACTTTGAAGCAGACTAAGCCCCTTGCAAGCGTCTACTCTAACATTAAATTTAACATTAAATTACCACAATTAATTTGCAAAGCTCCTGCTAGTTGATATATTTATGTTCTAGGTCCTTTTACCCTGCTGTGATTACCAGTTGTCTTTATAGGACAATATGACTTCTTCCCACCATGTTCTTCCAGAATTTAGGATAAAAATCTTACCTAAATAAATAATAGGTCTTATATAATTTTCTTAAAATCTGGAAAGATGTATACGTATTTCTTTTAAAATGAATACATAGAAATCATAATAAGACACATTGGTAAGAAAAATACTAGTTAAAAAAATATTTTAAAAAAGATTTGATTGAATCACATTTTAGACACTGGCTGTGTTCCTGCTGTGTAGCACAAAATTTTCTATACAGAGAAACCTGTAATAAAGAACTTTAAATACCAAGAAAGGAAAGCTTCCATTCAAGTAGAAAAATGGCATAATGGCTTTTCTGGTTATAATTAAAATGAGTTTTGTTCAACCCACTGCCCAGAGTCCATGTAATTATCACCTGAAATAATATTTCAATAGACTAGAACTACATAATAAAACTTCTTTACCTTGATAATTAAAAAGGTTAAATGTGACTTCTGTAGCATGGAAAAAGTATTGTTTAGATACATCCCTAGTAAGACTGAAATAAAACCAAGGGAAATAATCAGCAATAGAACCATTTATTTTATATATTTTATTTTCTATGTAAAAAAATAATCTATATTTCATAGATATTTTCATAATTGCATGTACTTAAATTAACAAAAAAAATTATAATAGAAGAAAAATGAAACTAAACATTTTTCAATAACAAGACCTTTTTTTCTATCTGTACTGTACTTAAGAATGTATACAAATTAATTGCACGTAAACATGAAAAATGTTGATGCTAGCTATGGCAGATAAACTGAATAAACTTGCTTTTTGTCTTACACTTTGAAGGTACACTCTTACATTATCAAATAAGTTCATGTTATTCATCGGTTGTCGATCTTACCATTCTTTGATGACTCCTTTAAGAAATCTTTTGAGTACCTTCCATTTTGAAGGGGAGCTATGTTCCCCAAAATTAAAATCTGACCCAATACCATGGATGCTTTCTCATTCCCACCTACGTGTATTAACCATTGATATTTTTTGGAATCTGGGTCAAAAATACCACCTTGGTCCTCAGGTATATTTCATGAAAGACATCTTAGATTAGTTTTACCTGGTAATTTAGTCCATTCAAAATCATATTCTTTATCTTCAGTCCAGTAGTTGACAGATGGCAAGTGAATGTATGTACTCCTAGAGTTCAAAGCTGCTGATGCCAGATTATTGTTGCATGGAGGTGTTGAATAAAGTTACGTCTGACATGTAGTCCTGGTTAGTTTTATGGAGTTCAAGTACCACTCTGATTATTAACTAGTAACTCCATTAAGAAGAAAAAAGGGCTTTCACCTATTTGGAGAAACACAATATATTTACTTTTATATTTTTCGAAGACTTTTAAATACTTTTACCCTTTTCGATGGCGGAAAAAGCTTAGTCCATCTTCTCAAGACTATAAAACCAACATCTGCATATATGTGACTGAACTGTAATTGGGGTCAGGAATGCTATAAAATGATCTGGAAAGTAAGACCGTTAGGGGAGTATGAGAAGAGCTTATGCATTCAGTAGGGAAGAAGAGAAAAAAATCCTAGAAATAGTTAGTAGCCCAGACAGATGTTCTGTGCTACTAGAGCCATTAAATGAAGTAAATATTTGTTACCAATGGCAGTACCAGTAACAGAAAAAAACTGATGACTGTTAAAGATATGGAAGAAATTTACATTCTAACTGAAGGTTTTAGGTGAATATTGTAATTTAATATTTGTGGAGGGAAGTGCTTCCTGAAAAGTGGCAGGCATCTTTTAGAATTTTACATTGTGTAATAGGGGATAATATAAAGATATTTTTAGCCATTTTAATTGATCTATGTAAACTCAGGCTCCTAAGAAGAACAAATAATATGAATCTTATTGAATACTCAGCATTCAGTACCTCTTATAAAAATACCTTTTAAACTACAACAAAACATGTATTAGTAAAATGAAAGCACTTTCCAATGAAACATAGCACAATTTCTTCAGATCAGCCAAAAGAGACTGCTCTCCTTCCCTTAACTATAGAAACAGCTTCCATTGCATGGACTAGGTATGCAATGCATTGTATAACATAAGTTTGTTGATGGGCCTGCTCAATACAGCAGCAGAAGCAGAAAAAGAGTCATGTATTGAGATTCTGCTTATTACAGTAGGTTTGTCAGATTTAATGAAAACAAATAACAGTATAGGAATGAGCTGAGAAGTCAGAGCTTTAGCCTTCTGGAAATCAGAATAAGACTCTAACAAAAGCATTTCTGTGTTCATATCACATTCTTAAAGTTCCTCTACATTTAGCTTACAGTCAGATAGCTCTGCATTTAAATGTTATGTGTAATTGAAATTAAAATGGCAAATAATGCAGAAGTAAATTTGGGAAATTTGAGGGAAAGTCTATTTACTTCAGACAGCAATAATGTATGTTTTTAATGTATGGTTTTATCAACATTCTCAATACAATAAACATATTTATGCCTTTGGCATACATGCTTCCAATGGTGGCAGGTGGGGGTTAGTTAGTCTTACTATCATGTTAAAAAAATGTTAAAAAGGAATTTAGCTATATTGCCTGCCAGATGTGTCCTGTACTGGAATGTATTGTGTATTAGATCACTTACTACTAGGTCAGTTAGCTCGGGGTCTGGAATTTTAATTTTGACATATTACATAGTGACCTGATTGAGAGCTAAAGACTTAAAAGTTTTGCAATAACTTTGTTACATAGTGGCTCAGGTACTGGCCACCATCAGTGATGTCATGAAGTGCTCTGAAGAATTACATAAGAATGCAAACACTATGAATGGAAAGCTACCATTAAAAAAATGCCTAATCACTTTTAAAAGCCAGTCTTTTTGTGCAGTTTTAAAAATAGTTTGCCTAAGGCAATCTGTTTCTTTCATTCTCCAGGGGTTTTTTTTATGAGAATAGAATGAAAAATGAAATGCCTCATCTATTTGTTTTTTGTTATTTTTTCCGGCACTGATAGACAGAGTTGAGCTGGCTCTGAGTGGAAACAAGAGTTTAAGCTGTTTCTTGTTTATCACAAACATTATTTATAAGGCACTCATCTAAACCTGAGATACAGAAGGTGGGTGGGCATATCTTGCATCTTGTCAAAATGCCACACACCCTGTCAACTGCATGATGTCTCATGTTTTGTGAAGGAATGGATTGCACACCTGAAACCAGGGCATCCTACCCTGAGAGTTCAGCTGGGAAGACTTTCTAAGAACTGACTGTTGCTGTCACAGAATCTGCTTTGAACACATGCAAACACACACACAGGAAAAGCTGTAGGACTAACCTACAGGCATGACCTGAGCCATATGATGACTTATGCCTGCTTTTCCAGGAAATGGCCTGAACAGAAATACCAATTAAAGAATATTAATCCCAGGGATTAATAGCTAATAAAATATCCATAAGATATTCTATACTTTTAGCCTGTAAAATTGATCAGATGTTTAAAGTACCGGCAACACTGAGCATTTGAAAATCAGGAGTAATTCCTCTAAATATCATATGTTAAGCTCATTTTAAGCAAAATGCTCCTTTTTTTTGTTGTTGCATGATATTTCAGGATATCTTAAGTTCTTCAAGATTCCTTGTACAGCCACAAGGAAATGGGAAATCTGCTGTACATGAGTATTTTTGAGAGAGAGTTGTGTTTCTGACATCATTATATGATTCCATGAGAAAGAGTCCAATCCCAACCCCTTCACATTCCTTCCACATAGTAAGTTAGCACTGAATGACGTTGAGCTTTCATAAATCAATATTAAAATCACCTTTTCCTAATATCTTTTTCAGTGATTCTTTGTGTGACCTTAAGCCCTTTCATTTCTGTCTGCAACACTACTATCTTCTCTTTAGTTAAGAAGCATTCTCTCATAGATCCTGAATCTTAAAGTACAGGCAGAATTTTTCCCATCTCTACAATAAAGCTTCCTTTCTTTAATATTTTTTAAGCCATTTTAAAATATTCATTTTCATAATCAAGCATAATTGCTAGCCTGCTGCCTTTGCCTTTTATCAAAGTACTTACCATGTATTGCACCTTTGCTTTTATTTTTTCAGCGTGGGCAGACTGACAGAAGCTGTTCTTTAAGAAAGGCTCTATACTGATGCCAAATAGATTTCCATCTTGACATTACATTTCCTATATTTTTTCCTTATCAACAGTTATTTTCATCTTGCCTGCCCTTTTTACTCTAGTCCTGAAACACTTCTTTCTTTCACTACATATTATTCAGTTTTACATATGGTTGGATATATTTTATTTACATGGATAAAACATGGATGTTTTTAATGCTGCTGGCTACTGTTTTTCAGGTTACTGATTTATGATTCTTCACATTCATTCTAAATCTTCTTTTTTCCTACTAGTAAAGAAAGAGAAAAAAGGGAATTTGTGTGTTTTAAAAGCACTTCCATTCATTAAACTGAATTAACATGGATAGAAACTTGCAATTAGAAATGAAAGAAGTTCTGACAAAAAATGCTCAGCTTTACCAGAGGAATATGAGAATTTTAAAACTATTCTGTGATGTTCAAATTGCCCCACAGGTAGAGTTGAATTTAAACATTACCACAGACAAATCCTTGAGTTGCAAGACCTTTGCAAGTTACCACACTTAGAAAATGAGTTACAGTGACTTTGAAGTCATCAGAGACACTAATTGTGTGGAAACTCTTACCATGTCCATTTTTGCCTTTCAATACAAAACTTGCGTAACAGACACATAAAGTTGATGACAATGATACTTTCTCCCAGCTTCTTATTTTTCATAGTTGAGGCTCTAACAGGACAAGTATAATTTTGCACAGAATGCATTTTTACACTTCTTTGAGAATTTTTTTTTAAATTTTCTTTCACATATGTTGTAAGTAACCAATTACTGAGCAGAGCTATGTACCTATGGAGAAAGCTAAAAGACCTTTCTCATCTAGTTTTACAAATTCCTGCAGAGGCTGGTTTGGGTCTGGTCTTCAATGACCTTAAGAGACTTTGTCTTCAGTTTTGTTCCATTTTTTACAGCAGTAAAATACAAAGTTTCTCATTTATCTCAGGGTAGCATATATTCTACACAGAGGTGGAGAAGAACTAGGGTTCCTCAGGAGTCCATTCTGGGACCTGCCCTATTCTTTGAGATCAGTGACAGCAACGGAGTGGGCAATGGGCACTGGAGCCTCTGACCAGCCTGGCAGAGGACACCAGTCTGGGTCACATAGGTGGTACCACCCAGAGCATAGCTGTGACCCAAACAGCTCTGGAGGGGCTTGGAGGAGTGGGACAATGGGAGCTGTATGGATTCAGCAATGACAAATGCCAAGTCATTCACCTGAGCAGGAACTGCTGCTGGCAAGAGTATTGGCTGGGGCCTGCCTGCATCATCCTTAGCTTCTAGAACAAGAAATATGAAGCTGAGGAAGACCATTTTATCCTTCCGGTTACTTTGCTTGTTTCAATGAGCTGAATGAAGCTTTAATGATCTCAGCATTACACAGGAAAAATGATTAAGTAACAGAGTTTGCATCTACTTACAGAGGTAAGCAAAACACCTGTTACAAACTGAAAAACAAACAAACAAACAAAAAGAAGCTTTTGAGCACACATCCCTCTAATAAAATAAAAAATAAATCTCATATTTCCCTAAAAACAGTGGGGGGTTTATATCTAGAGCCGATCCTACTAGCAAATATGTAATACTGCTTAAATATTATTCCATTTTGGAAATAAAACAAAATATTATCTACTAATCCAAAATACAGTGTTTTGGAGTAACATGTCGTTTCTCTAAAATTTGTAAAACAAATCCTGAAAGGATTTATTCCACATATTAATTATTACAAAGAGCAAGTCTTTTGTTCCCTAGATTTTCTCAGGGATTTGTAAACTTAGCACTGAGACATTAAGACAGCACTGAATCTTTACCAGAAATTTTATATAAATTATTCATAAATACAGTATGAAACTCCACACAGGCAAGTCTCTGTGGGACTGAAATCTAAAGATACAGTAACGACATCAAACTACCAGCTGGACACCTCAAGGGATGGCTAGAAAGGAAGGGAAAAGTATTTGTAGTTTGCCAATGCTTTAAATTTTACCCATGTATGAGGCAATCATATTATGTCAAAAAAAAGAAAAAAACTCAAGGAAATTAGAGTTGTAATTTTTTCCAGTGTTACTGCTAATGCCAGAGAGAAAGAGTTTAACCAATAGAAAATTAATAGTTATTTTTTCAAACTTGTCTTCCTTCTCTCCTTTTCCCCCAGATAAATAATTGTAAATAAGCATATATAAATTGTGTCTGTTCTTAATATAATAAGTATACACTCATATGGAACCATCTTTTACTACTTTATTTTCACCATCCTTTTTTTGTGAATACCTAGAATATAATATAACTTGCTCAAAAATTTAATTGCCAATTTTTTTATAAGCAACAATAGCTGCATATTTTACTGGGAAAACAAGATATGTTTTTCTTCAAAACTATTTAAAAGACAAAAACTTTTTAAAATATTGAATCTTAGATGTAAAAAAAGCAAAAGTGTTTTTCCTAGATAAGAAAAAGAGTGGCTATGCAGCTAGAGCCTGAACTTAGCAGTAAAGATTCTCTCAGGAAATATAGAGAGGCTTTTAAAAATTCTGTATATAAATGTATTTCCTAAACATTTTTCAACATCAAGGAAAAAAAAAAACCACACCACAAAAAAACACCCACAACATTATTTTAGCACAAATTAGTTAGATCTATACAGAAAAGCTGCTTTCTCTCCACAGACGAGTACAGCAGGAAAACTGAATTGTAAAAAAACTTGTCATAACCTGTTCCATTTTGGATTTCAAAACGTCATCTGCATGATTGAGAAAAATCAGACTGTTTCAATGTCTGTTGAATAGTTTTTCTGAGAATAAAATTCTGGCTCATAGCACAAGTGATAGCAACTGAAGGTTTTGGTTGGTTGTTTTTTTTAAGTATCTTTATTTCTTGGACAGTCAGAAATAGAATAATACTAAAAGTCAAATTGTATATAAATCACACTATTATGATCAGAGAGTAACAGCTGTTAATACATATCAACCAGAAGAGATTTTGATCTCTTGCACTAGGGCTGTAATATTCTGTAAATTCTTGCCTTTCCTAAACAATCTTTATTGCTTTTCAATTTTTCAATGATAGTTTAAAGAGAAAATCAGCATATTAATAAAGTTCATCTTTTTCTTTCTCTGTACACTTATATAAGTATATATTTCTCAGCTCAGGTGTAATGTAGAAGTGGAAAAATACATGTTCATATTTTGAGGCATCTCAGTTTAAGTGTTCATCTAATGCCACAAGTATTTTAAACAAAATTAGGTTTGTCTGGTAAACTTCTCCTGTTTTGCAGTTTTCTAACATGCTGTGACTGAGATGTATTTCTAGTTGAAACTAAAGAAATGGAATAAAATTAGTAATAGCAGCTATCTCAAAGCTCTTATCAACTGGCAAATGAAGCAAAGGACATGAAAGTTAATGCTGGAGACAAAATTATTAGTTGATGCTGCCTCTTCCATTTAGAAAACTCTCACCTTAATGACATGTCAGCATGTTTAAACTCTTGCTTAATTAAGTAAATATTTAGGTTTTCATTTGTCTTCAGTGACAGCTAGAATAGTTATATGAGGAAAACATTTTTCCACTGACACTCAGAGAGAAGTTGAATTCCATCCTGAACTGTGACTCGTTCTCTGCAGCTACAGATGCACCAAGCTACATGCAAGGCTACTGAAACACATGGCAGAACTCACACCGTCTTCTGCAGCCATAGTCTTTTTCATTTACATGGCATGGTCATTAGTCCTCCCACTGATACTAATGTCATCTGGTGTTGGTCCTTGGACTTTAAAATGTATAAGGATGTATGTGACAAATATTTATTTTGTTTCTGATGAACTAAAGAATAAGAAAAATATTATAGTTTTGGCGTAGCATTTTTAACTGCACTACAGAAAGGCCAAAGCTCTCAGTCCTTGGGAGCCTTCTTCAGGAAATATTGTAACTCTATGTCAAAAGGATGTTGGGCTCCAAGCACCAAGTGAAGAACACGCATAGAGGACATGCTCTGCCTGGGCAGCTTAGTCATCTTTTCTACAATCACCTTTGCCAAGCTAAATTTTACCACAATGTTGGCAGAATAGTATGAGGAGATTCTGAGCAAAATACAGAATACCTGATGAAGAATGTGTTAGATAAGCAAGGATTATTTGGCCTCAGAGGCAATCCCATTAGCAACTGCCAGGACAGATACACTATTCTGAATTAAATTAACTGGGGTACTGAATTGCTGTGTTTTAATTTGAAAAATGCACACAAGAGCCACCAGCCAGAACTTGTCCACTGGCATGTCTCTCTCTCTCTTTTCTCATTCAATTGTGACAAATTAGAAGAAGTCATTGGCAGGGACAGCTATAGAGTCATCCAGCTTTTTAATATGAGTCTGACTTCATGTGGGTACAAGTGTTGTAACCTCAGATAATTTCTGGACTAAAGAGGCATGGAACACACTTTTTTGACACTTTCATTCCATATCAAGAGTAATGGACTCTGATTCATTCTGTCTATCTTGAAAGTTCCAAGATTATTGAAGAAACCATTTTTTTTTTTAAATGAAGTGGAAATATCTACTTGTTCCATACATAAACTTACTACAGGACTGAGTGAATACAAGGCAGATGTATACAGTGACTTAGTCTCTATTTTAATATTGCTGGTGACTGCTCATGACATTGTGCAGTATGGGCATTGACATCAAGGCAACATTCATCTCTGCACACAAGGATTTCTGTTAAATGTCTTTGCAGCCTGTGGTTCTAATGGAGAGACATGAGAAGATATGCTTTTCCAACCCATCACCTCTCCCCCACCCAATTCCACACACACTTTTGTAAGCTGGGAATACAGTTCTTAACATTTTCAGACATGAATGCTCTCTACTCAGAATCAGTCCCTGTAGGAGCATGGTAGGTTTTGTCTTTCTTCTTTAAAGAGAATGGCTCCCACACAGAAATTTCCAGTTTGTTCTGAGTTCAGCAGGACCTGTAAGAGGAGGAGTAAACCAGTTCAAAATTCATCAGGAGTCTTGAACTCTCACAGAGTCAAATAGGCTCTTCAAAATGCATCCTTTCCTGGTTTCCAGCTCCTGCTGGGTGCTGTGACAGCCCACCTCTTGCTAACCTGAAAGCCAGCTCTCCATCCACTTTGTTATCTCAAGCTTGGCTCAGAGATATTTCACTACTTCACTTCAACCACAGTATATTTCTTGGGGATAGATTTCTCCACATAGGGACAGGAACAAGACTTTTGACTATGATATTGCATACATTGGTTTTTGCACTCATATTTAGCAGCAGCTTTCTAAATTATACAGTTCCAAGTCCAGTAACTAATTCCAAAGTACAAAGTATAATATAATTCCATCTAAAACTGAGAGGGAAAAAAAAGTCAAATATGTATTTAAAAAAATAAATTAGGATTTTCCTTAATGTGCATCTATCATTCTTCAACTCACAACAGAATTTGTCTTTTGGTGTTTATATATTCCAATTATAGCTTGAAAGAAATAGTGTTAGGTGTTTTGGTGGTGGATGTCATATATATTCTAATCCCAATTAGAAACTGATTTAAGAGAAAAGACCAAATGTCTCTTTTGGGACAGGGAAAGGGGATTTCAAAACTAATTTTAATCCTATGTTACAGCTGTTGGGAGAAACTGTATAGCACCACAGCAGCAGGTACTCCCAGCTCTTTGTTAGCATGTCTAGACTCAAAAGGAAATGTTCAGCTACTGGGCTGAAGGAAAAGGATGTCTTTTAATGTCATTTTGAAGTAATGAATAATGGGATGGAATCCCTTGCTCTAAAAGGCCCAGAGCAGCTTTAAAAAGATGTGATAGAATTCCGATCTTCTCACAGACTGCATCCCAAATCACAAGCAAATTCATTCACTCATGTCTCCTGCTGATGTCACTTTGGCAGGATCAGAAAATAGTAGTTTCACTAAAGTGTATCATACATAATGTTCAACGAGATCAGAGACATTGAAATACTAAATGTGATTTGTAAATCAAATCCAGATGGTATGATGACATGATACAAGTATTTTTTCTATCCCAAAACTCTATCACGTCTTCTAAAATCCATTTGGCATAAAGACAAGTGCTTGATAATCAAGTCTGATGCCACACATTTAAGATCAAACCAAGCTCCAAGTTTTTCACAAGGACCCATCTCACTGTTTCCAGAACTCTGTGGTACTGCTCTTCAAAATGTGGCTTATGGTAAAACACTGGTAAAGAATGTCAGTGCCAAGACCTCTGACATCTCCAGAAATGCATCTATCAGATATACATCATTGGTACTGTGCTGAAACAGAATTAAGATACAGAGGGTTAGGTAGTCTTCTGAGAGTCCTTCAGCTCTACAAGTCTCTTCATACATCAAAGGCAACTTATACCTGCATATCTTGTCTGCAGTGACCTCTGCACATGCACAGTCCCTTCCTCACAGCTGCACTTAAAGAGCATCCAAGCCAACACTGGCTTATGACTTGTTCTAGTCCACATTCAGCTACTGGTTCCACACCTATGACCACCTGCACACAGTCAGAGACAATTTTGGTTAGTTTAAAGTAGAAAACAGAACTCATAAAAGAATGAGCAAAGGCCAATAAAATGTATATTTAGAAACAGACGTCTTGCTGTTTTCTGGAGATAATATCACAACCTTCATTTCTGCAGTTCAAGTCAAATGCAAGCTTAAATAAATGTCAATAAAATTTGGGCAAGTATTATGTAGCTTCTATTTAATGAATCTGGTTTTCACTAAAATAGCTGAGGTTATAATTCAAGACTGCTGAGATTATAATTCAATTATTGTCTATCCAGTATATATATTTTTCTCCTACGTGATCTGAAGGCTTTTCTTTCTTTCATAAAAAAAGTAATATTTTAGGCAATGAATTTTAAGAAGAGTCTTTTCAGCATACAGAAAAGAAATATGAAATACAGGCACCAGTCCAGAGCTACATGGTTTGCAGTGTTTACTGCAAATGGACTGCTGACAATGAGTGTGAAGTTCATACAGAACCCACAAGTACATGGATTTTACAGGCCTGTGCACTGCAGTGAAGAAAGCCTTTGACCATGCCAGCAATACATGCAGCTTTTCAAATCTGATTTGAAGGTCAGTAGTCTTAACTGAACTGTTTCATATTCATGGCTTATGCTAATTTGACTCTTTGATTTTCATGGATACAGACCAAATTCCAGCATTTATAATGGTTTAAGGGAAGGCAATGGAGATGAGATAACACAAGTTGTTTAATTAAGCTTCCTAAAATGCAAAATGTTTATAAATAGTGTCACTTAAGCCTGCACAAACACTGAATTATAGAAACAGGAAAAAAATCACATTGGAATCCAGATCTGTTTGAAAGATTTTAGAAAACCACTGGAACACATAGGAAAGCCAAGATCATGTTTATGCACTTTAATTTTAATACTTTTCAAGACTTTTAATTTTAATACTTTAAAAAAGGAAAAAAAAAACAGTGTTAGGCACTTAGGATTATGATTTAAAATTACATTAAATAAAAGAATAAAGTAAAAGCTATATACTATAAACCATAATCTTAGGCAAGAAAGAAAAAGAAGGAAAAAGTATTCAAAGCATATTTAAAACACAAGGTCAGAATTATGTCTTGGAATAATAACAAAACTGATGATCTGCAGTTTCACCAGGATCATTTTCTTTGTTATTTTTACGGAGATACCAGGTACCTCAAGCCTTGACCCCACTGTACTTCCTGCTTTCTCTTAAATTAAAAGTTTCTTGCTGTCTCAAAGATGTTATATTCTGAGAGAATGTGTGAACATGGATTGAAAAGGTATGAGTAGAGGAGTGGGAAAGGGCAGCCTAACAGCTAAGCCTGCTTGTTACGCATTGTGCCTAACACACCTAGCCACTGGTGTGTTCTCTAAGAACCAGATTATGTTGCCTTTCTTTGAATACTAATTGCAACATTGGGCTCTAAATGGATTATTTTTTAAAGCCTGTACTCCAAATGATAGAAAACATGAATAAACATACAGTGAACATTGTAGCTATTAATAATCCCACAGTGTTTTTGAAAAGCACCGTTGAGTGCACAGAGAAAAATCTGAATGTTGTGTAAAGCTATGCCTTCTCATAAGGTACCAAAGTATTTATTGAAAGGTACTGAACACTTTTACTGGAACAGAAACATCAAAACCTTTATGGGGGGTGTAGATAACACAAAACAAATCAAAGTCATTGCTTTTCTTTTTTTTCCAGTTTCTCCATATTACCATTTATCTGCCTGCAAAGAAAATGCAACTCAGAAATAAAAAAAAAATCCCCATGTTCCCATAGAGAGTTTCAAAAGAAAACTTGCTTTTAAAATGTAAATCAACCACTATGTTAATCTGAAGAGAAAAACAGGTGGAGGGAGGCAAACACCAAAATAAAAATAAAATTAATGTTGAATAAAATATGAAATAAAATATCTTGTATTATTAGCTAAGGTAGAATGCAAAGGGATCAGTAGGTATGCAAATACGCAGTATACAAATTCTCCAGCAGTCTCTGATCCTCCAATGAATAGAAATATATGTCTGGTATTTCTGAAAAGGGTGTGAATAAATCAGATGTCTCGAATTCTGTAAAAATAATTTGTGAATCTGGGAACCTGTCAATGGATACACAAATAATGTATGCAGTAAAACAATACGTCTACTATTTATGACAGTAACTTCGGACAGAAACCAGGAAGAAATGTTTATTCAGACCACAAAACAAAAGCAACTATGTGTAATGAACCTTAAAAGTACATATGGTTTGATTTTCAGAAATTACTGTGATGGAGGCATAATTATCACTGATTTTGATGACTACTGAATGTCTTAATGATCCTAGACAGATTTTTAAAATCTTATCTACCTTTTTCCTCTCATGTCTGACAGTTCAAAATAAAGGCCACAGACATAAGCTGAAGATTTTGCAAGAAGGTGTCCTTGATGAAATTGTTGTCTCATTACAGAGCTGGACAAACAGCTGATTTCTGTATCTCTCTGGATATATTTTTTAGTTTTCAGTTAAAATTGTGTGAACTCTGTTTTTATCTTTACTTTGAGCATTGGTTAAAAAAAACTTTTCATAGTAAGGCACCCAAGAAACATATTTACTTCATCCTTGATGAGTCCCAAGATCAGTATTACCAAGGAAGTTCTCTTTTCATCCATACAATTGATTGATTCCACACGAACAATTCTCATTGCTCCTGTGCATAAACATCTTTTATGCATGACTAAAGATTTTTCTCTGCTTTCACGAGTTATATCAAAACTTTCTACTCACATTTTAATAGGAGACTGTTCCAAATTATTGCAAATTTCAATTTTTCATACTTCTGTAACACTGTGTGCCAGACTTCAGATCTTGCAAGGGATTCTCAAAGTCAGTCTCTAAGGTGTAGAAAAATTAGTTTATTCACAATTTCTACTTTTCAGTCTTATGATACTCTGTGTTTATGAAACCCAACCACAGTTTTCAGGCAGATCTTTTTGTACTTTTTTCTTGCAATAGTTGTAACTAGGAATAGTTGTAACATCAAGAGAAGCCCTTAATACTGCAGGTAAATATAATTAGAGCAATAACAAAAGTAACTGGTTTTGTAAGAGAAAAAACCCTCAAAGTCAAATAGAGCAGAAAAAAATGCAGCATGGGTATATATTCCCTATTTGTAGATAAAATCTTTCCTGGGACCTTTGCATTCAGAATTTCAGTATTGGGGTAGGCTTTTCATCATCAATATTTCAGAATCAGCTGGTCAGCTTCTTTTAGTAAAAGAATTCTCAAGTCACACTTGAGTCTCATTGCCATGTGTGTAGCCTGAACTTAAAATACCCATCCAAAACAGACAATAGGGACTGCAACAATAAGTCAGTGCTCTCCCACTAAACTGAGAGAATCATACCTTTGAAACTCATGTTTGAGTTATCAGTATGAAAATAAAGGAGGAATAGAACTAAATACCTTCATCACTCCTACAGTTTTAATTACACATAAACAAGAGACAACCTTGCTGTGTTATTTCTTCTTGCTTTGCGGTTGACTGCCTCTATGCACCTTACTATGTTCTTGAAAAGAACAATTCTTTTGCAAGTTCTCAGAGGTCTCATAAAACCACTGAGCTTGCAGAGAACAATGTCATGTTTCCTAACTGCCTGAAAAAAGATGTTTTTGCAAATAAAAACAAAGTCCTGATTTTCTGTCTCACTGTTATCTTAATTTCCACGGAGCATTTGAAAGAATTCATCTCACCTGACATAGACTTTTGCTATTTAAAATTTACACTTATAATCTTAATTAAGCCATGTATAGGGTATCTCAGCAACCCAATATTATTAGTTGTCCAACAGAAGAATCTATTCCTGTGGTGAGCATAGGAAATATGATTAAATATGACTAGGTTAGACAAGGTGCTTAATCTTAGATGTTGAAATTAATCCCAGCATCCCAATAACACAACCAGACAGCATGTAGTGGATATTAAATATTGCCTTTGGAGCTTTATGTACTACATCACCTTTGAAAAAGAGAGATGGCCAACACAGATGTGTCTTTGAAGGAATTTCTATAATTCAGACTCTAAATCAGTACTAATCATGCCAAATTCTGTTAATGAATTGGAAAGCAGCACAAGAAGCCATTAAACTTAATTTGACCAGAAACTCTAAAGAAATATGGTGTGTCTTGAAGAGCAACTAAAGTGTACAATATCTACTAAACCAAAAATGAATCCTGCTGCCTCCTGATGAGGCCAGGAAAAGAATGGAGGAAGAGTAGTACTACAACTGTCTTGAAGGCTAAGAAAACTAGGTTTGTTCAGTCTTGAGAAGCGAAGGCTTAGGGGAGACCTTATTATATTGTTCCAGTATTTAAAGGGCAGCTACAAAGAAGATGGAGACTCCCCGTTTACAAAAAGGCACATGAACAAGACAAGATGGACTGAGCACAGGTTGCGCCTGGGGACATTCCAATTGAACATAAGAGGAAAATTTTTCACTATGAAGAGAGTCAGACATTGGAATGTGGAGGAAGTGGGGGATTCCTCCACTATGGAAAGTTTTAACTCTCAGCTCAACAGGGTGCTGAGACATCTCATACAAACAATACTATTAGAAGGGTTGGACCAGATGATCCTTGAAGTCCCTTCCAACCTGACAGTCTATGATCCTATAATTTCTAACTGTCATTTTAGGGGAATTCTTCTTAAAATAGGATCCCTGTGTTTATATACAAGACTCTAAATAAAATATTTAAACACCAGTAGTTTCCAGACTGTGAAGTAGACACACAAGGGCTTTGTGATTGGTAGCGATGGCAAACAGGGATTAGACGTGCAACTCCTATTATTGTCACTGAGAAATATATATCAAATTCTAAAACACTCTGCTGAAGGATAATCTCCAAGAATTAGACATCCTCTCTCTCCACATTAATTTATAATAGAAGTGACTTCATAACTAGCTTGAACAAAAAAGACCACTTGGCAATGAGAAAAAACTGCATTAAAATTAGCACTGTCACTCAGGTTAATTTGATTACATTCATTACCCAGCTTTGTCTAGTGGTCGTTTTTACTTTTCATTTCTGTTTCTCCACTATGCCCCCTGGTCTTCTCTTGTATTCTGACTGTACAAAGGATGTTTTTACCATCCCTTTAAGTACAACAGGTAGCACCCCAAAAATACTTATTCTCTCTTGGCATCTATCTTTCTGAAAAGCATATATTAGGAAAAGTTCAGAGAAGGCCAGGCAAATCTTTTAAGTAAATTTAAGTAACAAATCTCATAAGGAATGATGGGAAAAAGGCACTGCCCACAAAAACAGAGAGTGTTTTACAAATATTTGAAGATATAAGTAGCTGGATAATAGAAGAAGTATTTAAGGTATGGGTCAATGATGAGCCACATCAGTTTTTAATAGGCAGGAAAGTAGATAATTTCCAAAGTCTTTTTTTTTAAATTTTTTAAGTTACAAAAATAGAGTGGGCTAATAGATTTAAAACAGCCTAGATGTCATTAGTGTAAATGTGTAATCTTCTCTACTTTGAATTTCTTCCATGTTTGAGACCAATAATAGACTGCTAACACATTATTCACTGCTACCAAGTTACCTGTAAAATCCTGATTAATATATTTTATTAGAAATGCTAGGCTTGTTGGCAGTGGACTAAATTTCTCACTTTCTGAACCTATTTTTGTCCTTGACATCATTTACCCATTTTTATCAAATCCTACAACTTTTTTTGTGTTGTAGGATTTGATAAAAACAACCTGTTTTTCTTATTTGCCACAATAGGCTCTCCTGATTTTGAAGTGTACCCATCTATGAAATACAGAAATACATAATAATTATGGACATATAATTTATGAATATTACATTTTAAATATCTTCATAGGTAGATTAGAATTAAATGAATGAATAACAATATATTTACTCAAAGTGTTATTTTTCAGATAGACATCATAACAGTAAAAGATATTTCAAGAAAACAGCTGTGAAGTAAATGAAAGAAAATATTGCACACTGCATATTTTAAGAAAAATACTTCATGAGATACTAAATATAGAAGAGACTGGTTACACAAATAAAATGTGGGGAGCATTTAATGTGGGACATAATGTGGGAGCAAGGGCTCCTTTTGAGCTAGTCCTCTTAGCAAAGACCTTATTTTCAAAGGCTGACACTTGATTCTTTTCTCATCCCAGAGCTTCCTTAAGCTGCTTGTGCACTGATAGATTAATATTGGAGGATTTTCTCTGGTAAACATTGAAAGAGAAAAATGTTTGTGCTGTAAAACATGGCAAGGATTGTCTTCAGTGTAAGTATTAGGCTGAAGTCAGTATATTTGAGTGACTGCAGCCTCTGTGTGTGCAAACTCCACCAGAAAAGGAATAAAAATAAATATGCACAAACCTGAAAGTGGTGTAAAAAGATAAAGTAATTCCATTAGGGTTATTAAAGCAAATTAGATTTAATTTCAGATAATTACAGGCAAAAACTTTCAGCAAGCTGTAAAACTGATCCATCAGCTACAAGAAATAAAATTGAACGTAGACAAAAGATGAGTGCAGTAAATTAATAAAGTGAATGCAAAGTAATTATGAAATACATGTTAGGTCCTTGGGGGCACCACCAGACCTGACTGTTCCTTATGCCTCTTCATCGGGTCCTCCCATCCTTCCCAGGTCCCAGGATCCTGTTTCAGTGCCCCAGGGTCAGCCCCTGCTCCAGTGATGCCATGGCAGGGATGTTCTCCAGCTCCCCACAGCCCTGTCCTGCCTGGCCATGGTGCTGTCCCCTGGTCAGCCTGGTGCTGTCCCCAGGGAGGTGCCGGATGTCTGGGCCTGGGGCTGCCTCCGTGCCTCCCAGATGCCCTCATCCTGGCTGGGGGGGTGGGCACTGAGGAGCCACTGCTGCCCCCCGCACTCAGACCCTGGGGAGTTGCCAACCTGCACAGCTCACTGAAAACACACACGGGGAGAAAATGGAAGCATAAAACTAGAATCAAATACATAGAGTGGGAAATAGGAGCTCATTCTCCCACATTACAGCCTTCTATGAACTCAGGCATGTTCTTTTGTGTCCTCCACGCAGAGAAATAGGAGCTGGTGACAGAAACACCAGCCCTTCCACCAGTCACATGCTGCTACCAAAATACATGCAGACTCTCATCTTCCGTAAATTCTTATGATTTCAATCTACGGCTGCCAGCAGAGTTAGTAAGAGTTCCTCTGTTTATTTTACTAAGAATTCTCAGAATAAAAGAAATTACTGACCTAAATGCATGCATCTTTCAATAAGCCTTTGCATTCTTCTACTATTAGAAAGTAGGAAAAAACCTTCGGCTTTAAGAGAAAGCAGAGCAAATACAATAAACTACACATAAAAGTTGTATTGTTTCACACAATAAAAATACAGCATCTGCAGAAAACCTAATAATCAACTTGAGCTATAGAGCTGTAGAGCTATTGCTCTTTGTCATAAAGTTTTGATGAGCCATCATCAGGGATTCCTTCATTGTTGGTATTTAAAAGTGGCCATACCATGACAATACCTTTTTTCATTACAACAGTACTTATGCCAACAAATTGCTGAAGTTTATACTTAGAAGGATTATCAGGTATTTCTAATCTGTATTTTCATACCCTATAGTGTATCAAAGGACTTTTCCAGGTTGCTTGCTAAGGCTGGCCCAATCTCACTGAAAATCTGCTCACATTGGAAATAGTGCTAAATAGCCATCTACTACAATCACTTTTTTCTAGGGGTGGACATTTGAGTGCTTTTCATATAACCTATCTTTAGATATCTAGTGCAGAGACACCTACCTGTGACCTCCCTCTCTTTGATCCTTTCATAATTAGTAGGAAGAAATAGACACTGTAGGGCATGATTCATATGACCTACTTTAAGCATCTACTTTGGGAAGAGATGAATTGCACCCTAGAGGTGTCGATCTCTTCTTTGCTTATACAGAGTTTTAGATCACTAGCCACATGTACAAAGAGATGTCAAGATTTGGTCAGATGAATCTCACCCTCAGTGACATGACTGAATAGGGTTGGAGCCAGGCAAGCTTTCTCTGAACACAGCATAGAGCTGGCAGTAGCAAAATTGTAAACCATCAATGACCTTGAGGCACCCTGTTATTCTATTCCAGTGTAAAAAAATATGTTGATATCATTACAGTAGTGACTGCATTTTGAACCTTTTCTGTCAGATAAAAAAATGTATATGCAATTTATTGCAGAGTATAATCTCCCTTTTCTCTTTGATCATATTTTTAAAAAGAGCTGCACTCATAAATCATATAGATGATTTACTACACACTGGTTTAATATAGTTACTATTTTTATTCTTATTTAACTTTTTTCTTTGTAATAAGAGTTGCAAAGTTTTTTTGTTGTTGTTTATGGTGTCTTGTGGATTTATATGTCATTTTACAGATTACAAACTTTTCACAGCCTAATACTCTGTTGAATGAAAAATAAATTTTATTCTTTACATTTCCAGTTTGCACTGAGTTCATATTTCAACCAATTATTCCTCATTACAGTGTCTATTTATGTCAGACCTCATTACTGTGACTTAGAGCCAGAATTCTGGTGCCCTGAAATGTAAAATATTTCAATACAAAGTAAAAAGCCCACAGCTCAACAATCTTTTGTTTATTCTTGGTATGCCATTTTCATTACATTTACATTTTAAAAGAACTTGACTCCAGGGCACTGGCTTCCTTGGTTTTAAATATTCGGATGTTAGTGTTGTAAAATGAACTATGTTTACTGAAACTTTATGCACTTAGCTCGGTGTGTCACGAAAATAATCCATTAGATTAAGTCAAATTAGACCTTTATAGGTTAGAGAATAAGAAAAAAATAATAGTGTTCATGTTCAAAAAATATTGGTTTGTGTCTTATACTTCATATATACTACATAAAATATTGCAGTAAAAAGTATCCAGGAAATTTACTCTGCATTATTCTATAACACTAGGGATCCAAATGTCATGTAGGTACTCATATAACTAACAGGTTAGGGGACCAAGCTGAAAACTCACTTTTAAACTAACCTGCTCTGAGATATTCTTGAGATCTCAGTGTGTCCCCATTTTCAGCGCTCTGAGTTTCCAAGTACATCTAAGTCTACTTCTGGTCACCCCAGAGTACCCCAATCAGAGTAAAGCTATGCAATTAGCTAGAGGACAACCCAGGCAAAGCAAATGTTATCAGAAGTAGCACTTAGAGGAATTTTAGAATCTGATTCAAAAGAATAATTCCAAGAAAACTGGCACTTCACAGGAAAACTACATTTCATTAACAACTGTAGACTCACAAAGAAGACATGCTTTCTCCCCAATTCCCAGAAAGAGCTCTTGGAGAAATTGTTCTCAGGGCATGCATAAAAAGATGTTGACATCTTTTCTATCTCTACAATACACACTGACTGAAAAACAGGACCAGAAGATATAATAGAGGCTTCTAGCTTTTGCTGTGGAAATAATTAAAGCATTTACCCAAGAAGGAAAAGTTATCTTCCAAGTTATCCTTAAAGGCATGCCTCATATTCAGGTTTTACAGGTCAGGTCAAACAGAAAACATAGGACCTCTCCTATTGAAACAGCCAAACAACAAAATTCACAACATGTGAAGGAAATTAGGCAAAAAAAAAAAGGCATCTGGCTTTTGTGGTCAAATAGGTATAGTCTGCTGTTACAGAAGTAGGGCTGGGTTAATTATCTATTCATTAGTATTTTGACTGCAACAGAAGACACCTTTATTTTAGGCACACCCTTTGTTGATTAAATTAGCATTTCTTTAAATGCCTTCTTTTTAATTTCATCTATGAATTACATGTTGTTATAGTCCGACGTAACACTAAAATTTATTTTTGTTTTGGATTCGCAAAACAAAGTCCAACTGTAGAAGGGTTGGGTGCAAGCAGACTTTTATTTGACAGCTGGCACGAGCAAACTACAGAGCCAGGCAAAAGAGGGAGAGAGGAAAAGAAGATATAAGAGAGAGAGGGAGAGAAGTGGGAGAGAAAAAGGTGTAAGAAAATGGGAAGAAAGAATGGGAGAGTGAGTGAGTGAGTGAGTGTCACCACCAGGGGCCCAGCTGTCCAGCGAGTTTCTTCAGGATGGTGCTGGTCCTGGACAGGGTCCGATGCGAGATGGCGGTGGGTCAAGAGACAACCAAACAGCCACAGCATGGACAGCCATATAAGGTATAGAAAAATCAGTACCCCTAATACTCATACCCCGCAGTTTCTTTTGTTCCAAAGGGGCAGCTGTCAGTCAGCTGCCACAGAAGCCGGATTCGTCAGCATCAGAGCCATTGCAGACAGGCTGCCAGGAGGGGAGATTCCGCAGAAGGGGGCAGTCCTCCACCCACTCATCAGTTCTTATGTCCTTCCAGGAATCACCCCTGTTCTGCTTCTGCCAGGCCAGGTCGAGTAGCATCAGAGCCATTGCAAACAGGTTTGCCTGGAGGGGGTGCTTCCAGCACACAGGTCTGATCTCTTTCCAGGCACCACTCCCAGCTCCGTTCCAGCCCACTTATCCAAGTACATCAGCATCAGTACAATCAAGGTGGCTTCCTCCACCCTGACCAGGGTAATCATGCCTGCAGGGACGTCCCAGCATTGAAGGCCCTCAAAAAATGGGAGCAGTCTCCATCCAGCCCTTAGTTCTTAGTTCTTATCTCTTTCTGGTTGTCAACCCTGCTCAGCTCTGGCCAGGTCAGGTCCTCCACCCTAGCCAGGGCTATTCATTTTAAAATTGTTCTTTTGAGACAATTTCAAATCAGGGAGATCAGACTCTCACATATATGTAAGAAAGATCACTTGACACTAATTTCTTTGCTGAAAGTTAAACTGTAAATTCAAAGCCAGCTTACTGAATACAAGACACACACAAATGGAACTGAAGCATATCTCTCCTAACTATGATAAAATACAGTGGTGTAATATATGGGCAACAGTAAGGGCATTGCTGTTCCCTAAAAGCTGTGCTGCCATGGCAAGTCAGTAAGTATTGTGAGACCCAGAGCATCCTCTGTTCTGGGGAAGGAACTGCGGTGGTGATGAGCTTTTTCCAATGTAATAAAACTGAGTGATTTCACAGCCTTATTTAATAAAGTAACCCTCATTAATACTTTTGTCCTAACCCAAGCTGATAATTTGAGAAAAGAGAGAAAGAGGAACTGAAATGTTAAAGTAACTACAGAATATATGCAGAAACTTCTATCCCAGGTAGCTTTAGCCTCACTTCTAACTATCCAAAGATGGCTTTCCACTGGGCTTTCTCTTTGCTGCTGGTGTACACTTTAAAAGACCAGCTGACAATTCAGTACTTTCAACAAATCAAAGCATGCTGGCAATCTAGCCATGAGTCAGAGGATTCTTAATTTGGTCAAATCTTCTTTCATTTGTCACACAAAACTGGTGCTGACAGTCCTGTTTTATTTACATAGGTTAAGTATATGTGCAAATGAATTTCCTAAAATAAACTTGAACCAATTACAGATAATTAAAAGCTCACTCCTTAACTAATCACCATGATACCAAAGTGCCTTGAATAGTTAAAGAACTATTCTTTTCCTCTATAATGGTAGTGAAAATTATCTTCTATTTAATATTTTTATAATGTAGGATTACTTTAATCTGCTATTTCATTTCTTAACTTTGTTTTGCTTTTTAGGATTTTGTTGTTACTATTTATATATAAGAAAGGTATGATAGCTTTCAATTTAAATATAAACACTTAATACATTAATCACTGTACTGATAAGAATATCTAATTTTGGTTTACTGCTTTTTTCTGAATGCATACAGTAACTTTGTAAAAATATTGCTGCATAAAAATAAGCCAAAAATAAATAATGTGTTTTAATATAACATTAATTAATACACAGCTATTCTAGCATTCATTCCCCTTTATATTTACTGAAAGTAAGTTTACATTAGTATATTGATAATTTTCAGGGCAATTCAGTGTGAAGATGCTTATGTAAACTTAAGACTATTTAATAACTAGCTATCTAGCTATATAATACTATCAAGCTTACTACAAACCAGATTTTGTTTGGGCCTTCTTCTAATTGCCATTGGGCATAACATATGGCTAAAGAAGCCCAGAGGTGTAGAGATCTCAGCACCTGCATTGAGCTAAAGATTCAGAATCTATATTTTTAAAGTTTCAAAGGTTAAATTTAACACTAACCTATGCTTATGGATATGTGTGTATGTGCAGATGTATACACACATGTAGGTACGTGTGATACAGGTATTACATAGTGAGAAAAAAATTAAGGAAGCAATTCATGTCTGTGGAGGTCTAAAGTGAAGAATCTCAGACCAGTTGCTGTGTATTGATTAGCTCAGTATTGATTTCTTCACTTTGCCAGGGTGATCCTGGCAATGTTCCATCTGGAAGAGAACTGTTCCTCCACATTATGCACTGATGGAAGGGAGTAGATGTTTACTTCATTATCTGCCCTGTGAATAAAAGCCATGGATATAAAATATTAGCTCTTTACAAGCTTTTGCAAAAAATATTTCTCTCTCAACCTCACAGTTTTAACACTGAAGATCATCAGCTCATGATGATATATGCTAACAAAGTCAAATTAAAATCGCAAAAAATCACAGGCTGCACCAGGCACGGGAGCACATTGCTGCAATCACTAAAATATCAGGGATCACATGTAGTAGCTGGAAAAACCTGGTACAAGGACTTGTAACTTTCTGACCTTTGTTCTTGTGATAGCTAAAGGGGTTTGTGGGAAGATGCCCCTCTCCCTCCTGCACAGGACAAGAGCTCTGTAGCTGATTGTCTCATAAACTCTACCCCACCCTGAAGTACTTCAGCAAAATAGCAGACGAAAGAAGCACTAGTTGTTTTCCTCAAAATACTAAAAAAAAAAAAAAAAAGCACCACAGAAGATAAGAGAAGACTGAATATATCAGTCACAGCATAAAGTGAAGAGTGCATGGCTGCTCAGTGAAACACTTTGAATGGAAAGTAAGGACATAATTGTACTTTACATTACTTTCACTCAGCTGGATGCTCTACACCCATGAGTATGAACACGTATCTGACTTCTTGATGTTTCTGGTGCCCTCCTTTCTCTTAGTTTTCCTTTCAAGTTTGATTTTTCACAGATTTTTGATTTTTATTTTAGCTTTTTTTCTGGTCTTTCATAGTTAATCTTGCAGATGTTCTGCATTCAGCTATCTCCTGAATATATATGGAGATGCTGCATCTCCCAGGAGTGAGGAAACAGAACATTAATAGCTGTCTCAGGCAATGCTGCATGTTCCATATTTTCACCCAGAATAACAATTTATATTTGCTGCTCCACTTAAAGCTATATGACTGAGACAGACCTGACATCTCTCCAGTAAAAAAGCCCTAACTTACAATAACAAGAAGATACATAGTACCATTATCCTTAATATTAATAAGTTTAGGATCCTGACAGTGCACAAAGCATATGGGTAAAATGTAGTGCTACCCTGGAGTGCCAAGATGAGTGGATGGGGTGAAGAATCGGATAAAGCTCTTGGCAGAAAACTTACAGGAAAAATAAAGAGAGGGTGAAAAATGGAAAAATTATCACTCTAGTAAGCTCCTCAGTTCCATTTCAGGGGGAAAACAAAACAAGCAAGCAAACAAAAGTGCCACAAAAAGCCCCCAAACAACCTAAAATATCCAGTGGTGATGATTTATCGTGCACACCTTGTGGAGTCACTGCCCAAATAACTGTTTCTTTTGGAGTTAGCTCTGTCTCCTTTGCTCAAAATGAGGAAACTATTTAAGTTTCCTCTAAGTCTCTAAGTATTCTTTTAAAAAGGATAAGGGCTAAAAAAGGAAAAAGAAACTAGCTCAAAAACCAAAATGCTGGAAAATTATTACTAGCTTAAAGATAAATCATTTTAGCATAGTTTTAAACTATTTTGCTTGATTATTTCATAATTCCCAAACAAAAAGGTAGCCGTGTTTTCACTCAGCTCTGTGAATGTTAATTCTTTCATTTCTTACTTTGCTTTATTTTGTCAGCTTCTTAGCACTTTCACTATCTGCCTGCAGGCCCAGTATACTCGTAACAAAAAAAAAAACCCCAAACATGCTTTTGCACCATTTATCTTTGTGTTCATAAAAGATTCAGTAAAATCTATTTTATTTATTTTTAACAAAAGAACTGCTTTCTTTATGAACAAGAATATAAAACTTCTAATCCTGTAAACCAACTCTCATGACAGAGGAAATTTGGACTATTACTCTGTTGTATCTTTCTGAGATTGGATTTTGCTAGTGAAACATAGAAATATTTGTAAAAAGTGCTTTTAAAAACACATTACATTTGTTTTACTCTAAGCCACAATAGGATTGAATAGAATGTGCATGGTTATTAAAATGCATCTTCTAGGTGTCAAAAAGGTTTTAATGTTTTTCTGCTTCAGTATAAGTTAATGTGACTGAGTTTTTTTATGTTGGCTTGGCCAAGGCAAAAACCACTATGTTTTATGTACACTACCTACTTCTCAGAGGTAAAATATTTTTCTTCAGAAAAGGATGGGAGATGTCTCCCCTTCCCCTCATGCCTTTACAGAACAATCTATCAAATGATCTTCAGAGTACTTTCTGCATTTCTCTCTTCTATATACTGGGCTCTTAATTTCTCTCTCCATTAAGCTCATACGATAATCAAGTTCCAAGACATTTCCACGAAATAATCATACTCGTATCTGTGTTCTTGTACAGTCATGTACCATGGTATTTTGAAGATTCCACCCTGAGCACACTGTGACACCATAACAATTTAGGTTCAAGTTTTAAGATTGGGTTACTCAGTGACCACTTTTCCTATTCAAACTCTTCCTCTCCTATCTATTTAATTTTTGTTCCTTGTCTTTTCTGTTCCTCACAGGAAGGGAAGGAGTAAAATAGCTCCCACAGTGGACTTCTGCTAAAGGAGACCATTTCCTTTAATGAAATTAATGGCTTCCAAACAAAACCCTAACTCACAGATTGAAAGCCATTGATTTAAGTCCCTCTGAATAGAACTTAACATATTCTGTATGTTGTGTTACTATAACACACACTTTACTCTGCATTTTAAGTGTTAATACACATTTTCTTTCGCTCCAACAATCAGTCCTTTCCTTTCTCTTCTCTTCCTTTGCCTTCTGAGAAGTTTTTACTGAAATCCAAAAAAAAAAAAAAGTGAAAAAATCCTTCAAGAAAATCTGCTTTATTTTACATGATTCTTTGTGTATGCATAAAGTATGTGCTATTCTTGCAAGAAGCTTTCCAAACAAATGATATTATCATTTTTTCCCCAGTGTATTTGAATTCAAACAATATGTTAAAAGCAGAAATCTTCACATAAATATCTCACTCATAAGGAAGTAGGTATCCCACCAGCTGCAGAATTTATACTGATAAAATATTCATTAGTATTAACACCATTGTCTATAGGCAGATCAGTAAACAAGGGATAAGTTTTTATGGGCCAAATGTTAAAACTGTATTATCTGTTATCTGAAAATTTTCTAGTAGCATGTATTTTACTTATGCAAGTATTGCAACAACTGTTTTAATTATGCTAGTGTACAGTTATTCTTATTTTACCTTTTGTAACACACTTGGTGGTCTCATCTACATTGAATTTGAGTCCTGCTGAGTTGAATTTACTGTTCACTTCCACTAAGATATATCAGCCTCGTGGAAGATTCTGAATTTGTTACACTCAGCGTTACGGAAGGACCTTCATGCAACATTCATGCATAGAATCATCATAGAATCATAGAATGGTGTGGGTTGGAAGGGACATTTAAAGACCATTTGCTCCATGAAGTGAGCAGGGAATCTTTCCATTAGACCAGGTTATTCAAAGCCTACCCATCCTGACCTTTAACGTTTCCAAAGGAAGGGGCATCTACAACCTCTGTGAGGTACTATGAAGACCATGAACTTGACAGGAGCAACACAGAGTATTGTATCAAAAAGAGAGTGGTCTCTTGAAGAATTCGAAATATGAGCTGGAAATATTCTCTTTTAATCACTAAGTTTTCTAATGAATTTCATATTTTTTATAAAACTGTGGCAGTAAGTTCCTAATTTCTTCTCTTAAAATACTTGCAGGGCAAACAGAATGATTAGACCAACTTGCAAAATGGTCTTGACAATCCACAGTCAAGAAAAATAGTCCTACAGGTATACCTTTGAAACAATATCATGTGAAGAATTCCTTAAAAAGCTAGAGATACTTTACTTTCTAGGCGAGATCTTGCGAAGGCCTTCAGTTTACACAGAAATTGTTATCCACATATTCAATAATACATGGGCTCATAACACAAGATGAGAGTTTAATACATGAAATGTACATTCACAAGCCCCTTGTCAGCAACCTCCTTTATTTAGAACTTTTCCCATGGAAATAGCTTTACCTGAATTGAAAAATATATATATACAGTTCTTTGGGAAACAAAAAGAATGTGGCAAGTTTTACAGAATTCCAACTTTCAGTATTGCAAGTACCACAAAGACTCCTCTTCTTCCACGATTTAAAGAGATAATGTTGACAACATTTATTATGGGAACTGAAGTGTCTGATGTTCCTGCGAGCAATTTATGGTGCAATCACATGTCTTAATGTCTATTCTGAAGACAAGTTACCTTCATTTTCAACTGCGAGAGAAGCATATTAATCATGTCACAGAGTAGCTAACATGATGAGAGAAAAATAAATACATAAACTGCCAGTTTGAGCCTCTCATGTGGATCATGGCCATCAAAAATTATGCTAGATCAATCAGAAAAACAGAATTAGTATACTGAATTTATAATTCAAAATGCTACCTTGGTAGAGCCTATCAGGTACTTGTTATCATACCAGACAATTAGAACAATAGTCAGTTACAATAGCTTTTTCATAGCACATTCACTGAACATAATGAATCTACCTCTGCAACAGATACTATAAACTCAATATAGCTCAGTGACCTATTTTTACTGTTTCCATAAAACATGATAAAAAGCTCCATGATGTGCCAGAAAAATACTATCTTTGGTGTTTGAACAAAAATTGGAATAATGCTACAGTATGAGAAGTAAAATCACGCAGAATAGCTTACCTAAAATAAATCTCTTAAAGGAAGTGATACTCAGATACTAAAATATTACAGCATTTTATTTTTAGTATTTTATGTATAAGTTTCTTGCATGAGCTTTACAAACAAAAGCGAAGGAAAATGTGCATAGACAATATACATGACATATCAAGGGACATATTGTTGTAGATAAGATACAGATAAATATTCTGTAAAACTGTCTAATGTAATGTTCCATAAATAGTTTTTATTCAAAATAGTCCATCTGCTTAGCAAAGAATAATAGGTGGACTACTATTACTACTACCAGTCACAATATACAGTAGGAAGGAGACAGTAGGGAAAATTGCTAAATTATTATAGAACAGTATAATTAACCAATAGATGAGAAATCATGGTGATCTTTAAAGGAACATTTTGGAATTATTATTCAAGGCATGAAATACTCCAGGCTCAGATTTCATTTTTCAGTGGGAAGAAAGACCACATTTTAACAGCCAAATATTTATAAACTGAAGTACACCTTGGTTAACTAAACAAAGGACTTGGATGAACTCGGATAAGTCTGGTTTGATCAAGTTCAGTTTTTTGAGGATCTATTGAATCCAAATAGTCTTGTCTTCCACATCACATGCAATACTGTTTTGTTATTATGAGATACTACTTTGAATATAACTAAATCTTAAATTCTGCACTTTCAAAATACAGAAGATAATAATGCTATTAATTTTCAATATTAACATGATCAAACAACTAATGAACTAAAAAATTTTTCATATTTCCTAGTGCATTCTCAGAGGGGCCACTCTCAAAGCTAAAGTTTGTGGAACTTTTTCTCATCTTTAATCTTCTCCTCACTTTCTGCAAGGCAGAATTCCTGCTGTCTCCCAGGCTGTTTTCCTGATCACTTTATCATACACTAATGCAGATTCAGTAACGCAGAGGAATATTAACATTCTTGTACCTCATTCTTTGCTAATGTCTTACAAATTGCTTGTTTAGCAAGTTGAACTTTCGTCCTTTCTATGGGCTTCTCAAGGTTTAGTCTCCTGTTGTGTCCAATAATTCCTACTTGCCTTTCAACATTAGCGAGCATAAATTTGATCTCTCTGTGTGTATCTCTTTCCAAGATCATAATTTCTGGCCTAGTTTGAGACTCATACAAAGCTGACAAATTATTTAATAAGAAATCTGTGCATGAGGGTATTTTTTCCAATTCTTCTTTGCACCTTTTGATAATTGTAGGACCTCATGCTATCGTGATTATCTACATAAAATGTATTGGTGGCTACCTTAAATCCCAGCTTTATCATTCCTTGCAGGCTAGGTGATATTCCATGGATAGAAACACACTTGTTTCTTAAAACAAAATCAAAAACTTTTTTCGTTACACTGCAAACCGTTTAGGATGTCCTGAATACATTTAGTAATACATTTTAAAAGTGACTAAATGTCTTATCCATTATTTTATTTCAATATTTAAGCCAAAAAAACTACACAGACTTTTGAATTAAAATATTATGAAACTCAGAAAGCTGAAAAGGAACCAGAATAACTGGAGAAAACACCTAAAGTTTGTGATCTTTATTTATTTATGACTTCTCTATTGCCTGATGTTTTAGATGGCAACAGAAAATCAGACACTAGTACAAGAAAACAAAAAGATGATCTCAAAGAAGGGATCAGATTGCCTTTTTAATAAAGTGCTCATTAGAATTATTAGGAAAAAATAAGTAACCTTTGAGCCCAAGCTATTACATCTGTCCAAGACGTTACAGAACAAATAGCTCACCTTGACACAGAAGAATCATCAAAGCAGTGTGCAGCCTGCTGGAGCTCTGAGACAAAGAAGCTGTAAAAGGCTTGTTTCCAAGCAGCACAGAATCACTAATTTTAAGAATTCCCTTGAATGAAAAAAGTTATCCTTTGATATCTTTTGATTCAGTTCAAAAAAACAACTCATTTGTTAGAAGTATGAATAAGAAAAGGGAAAGCAGGAGGCAGGGATATCACACAGATTTTGGAAAGAAAGTGTGAAATAACTGTCAAGGAACATGGTACTCAGTTCTCATTAGAAAATTCTTCTCTCAGCTACTGTGGTTCGAGGGAGGGTATCCAATTGTAGAAAAGAAGATTAGTTTTTGTCACTTCACTGACCATGTCTGACAAACTATTTGTCAACACAAAATGGGAAATAGTAAACATTTTAAGACTTATAAACAACTTAAAATGGCTGCTGCAAGCAATATCTCGGAAGGAGCTGGGAGTTAAATTTCTTGCTGTGCCCATGTATCTATTTTCATTCAGTATCAGCATGTAAGTTTACCTTCCCTTGTTATGGCAAATAAATCAGTCCAGTTAGGCTTGGGCAGCCTTTGAAGTGCCAGTAAGCATACTGACAGACACTTTTATGGGCATTGTAACATATAATATCCTATGGAGCTGGGCAGCTTTCCCACCCCAGGGACTATTGAAGGAATTCACCTGATAGTCATGATGCTTTGGTTATTCCTGTGTGATGTGGGAGACCCCAGATTAAATCCTCTTTCCCTGCCCCTCTCTCCCACCTCTAGCAGAATGATGCTGTAAACTCATTGTCAGGTACTGGCTGGTATCACCAACAATCTCTTATGATGCAGATTTTCTGTTCTCCATTAAAGAGTAAAAGGAGACAGGGGTGTAGTCTTAGACACCAACACTTTAATAAGAGGCCAGGTGTTCTTCTGTGAGATACTGAATATCTCTTATATTTATACAATAGATCTCCACAACAAGAGAGAGAGAACTTTTTGTACAAATAACTTCCTGCCTAAATGTTATTGATTTGATTCTATTTGCACCTTGAATGTGCCTCTCCTGTTTGCTGGATAAGGAGATAACCATTAAGCTAGTAATTACTGAAGTTCTACCCTTTTCCATTTGGACCAGAAAAATCTATTCTGAACCTAAAAAATCTTTCCTTACTTGATTGCTGGTGAAATTATCACATTTGGAAAAAAAAAATAATAATAATTTTGTCAGCCTGGCATTTTATCACAGAAGCTGGCTAGTTAAAAAAAAAATCTTGACAAGACTTAATGGAATTAAAGACAGTGCAGAAGTTCAATATTTTCTGGCTAGCATCACTGTAAGAATAAATATTTAAAAGCTCCCTAAAACGTTTTAATACCCTTTATTTTTTGAGATGGTAATAGGAAAATTCAACAAGAACTAATGTAGAAGAGGAGCATTAAATACTGTATTTATTCAGCATACCCATCTTACTTCTGACCCTTGGACTGCCCTTGTATGAGATGAAGGGTAGCACAGGGCAGATTTAAGAGCTGCATCTTCTGAGCATTTGATCATTAATGGCATCTGTGGGAGGGGAGGCACTCAGTACTGGTCAGGATGAACACTTTTGAAGCATGAAATGTTCAAAAGGAAGACAGGGCAGAGGTTACACTAACTGTCATCGTTCCACTGACATCAGTAGAGCTGCAATAACTGACAGAATAAAAATTTGACCGAGACACCAAGCATGAGCTTTCTATTGCATGAACTTGAGACCACATCCATGCATGACAGCAGAGTGGCCCCAAGCTTCGGGTAGGCTGGGAAGAGCATCCCAGACATCACAGGGGAATCAACCCTCCTTTAAACCAAAAGCCCCTGGACCCTGCCTCTGCATTCTTCTCAGTAGCATCCCCCTCTTCCACAGTTGTTTGTGCTCCTGGACATTGGCTGTCCTCACTTGTCACTGATCACCCTTGTTTATCTCCCTTCTCCAGGTTCATCACTGCTGGATGATGTTGAACATGGAAAAGAAGCAGAAAAACCAGGAGAGTCCTTTCATGGTCAGTTCAAGCCTTGTACATCAGGAAAGGCTTTATCACTGATTCACTGGAGTCTGCAAGTCTGTCCTGCACAGCTATCTGTTCAGAAATCTGGTTGGGCAGCTACAGGTGAAAATGTTTGTAATTACTGTATTCAGACACTGCAGATAGCTATCCAGGAAATGACAGAATTCATGTCCATTTCTGAATCCTTTGGAATAGACAGCTGATGTGTAAACACTGGTCTCCTTTCCTGGTGTGGGAAAGTGATCTCTAGCTTATGTACTATTAGCTTTTTGTTTAAAAGTTGCAGTTTCTTAGAGTTCTTGGGCAGAAAGAAACTGTTCTATTCCTCAAATTCAGACAAGAGTTTTGTTTCATTGTCACCAACATGCACAAAGATACTCCAACCTGAACAGTATTTTTAGCTTCAGATCCCTTAAATCAGAGATCAGATAAAAAATGCAATTTCAGAAAAGTGAACTATATTAATATGACTGCATAGATTTCTTTTTATTTAGGTCTTTAACAAAGGTTAAATAAAACCCATTGAAACTGAATTATATACTAAAATCTCAACATCCATAAGCAAGTCTCATTTTTTAAAACATTTAATTCTTATTTCTTACTGGATCTAGTGTTACTGACTTTCATACTTTAAAGCTCTCAAAACAATAACACTGTCATACTGTATTATCATTTGCTTTTAATAAAAAGTTTTAGTTTATTGCCAAGATGCTTCCTAGGAGAGGAGAGCTGTAAAAATATTTCAGACCATTAACTCCTTCTTAATTATAATTAATTATTGTGTTACAATAGAGAAGGTATGCAAAAACACCTCAGTGCTCCATTCTATTGGGCACTCAATTCACAGACAACAAAGATCATGAAATAGCCCTTGTCAGGCTGAGACTATGATCTGCACACACAGAAACAGAGAGGCAGAGAGGAGAGACTTGTACAAAGTCACATAGCAAATAGGCATTGGGCCAGCAATCCCAGTCCCAGAACAGTTCCTCTTCCATCCTGCCTTATCATATGTGTGGAATAATTTTTAAGGACCCTTTCCTGGGCATGAAGGATTTCCATTTTAAATAGATCACTAAATGTTGGTCTATTAATACAGACAGATTAATTGGAAAAAAATATGACACTGAATGTCTATTTTTACCTGAATGTTTTGGTGCATGCAATTTACCAGTTTAGAGGAGAGGAAATGAGGCTGTGGTGAGAAAAATAAATCACCACACTTTTATATTGCATTTGGTTAAAAATGATGTATCATACCAATGACTTTCAATGAGGGTTTTGAACAACTCTACTGTAAAGTGGGACCCATCACAGAACATTAAGGAAATATCATGTTCTGTTAAGAAAAACTGAAATGCTGACTTGATGTAGTTTCCAAGGGAAAAATATTTCATATACACAAAGTTTCAAAGTTCTTGTGCAAAGGAATTGATTCAAGGGAATCAGATAACTGTGCCATCAAAAAATGTAGCACATTTCTTAAAAAACAACAGAAACACTTATCATTTGCCTTAACATTGTATTGATGTAAATTCCAGGAGGACCATCAATCCCTAGAGGACAGGAGCCTGTTCTATCAGGTGGGAAATAATAAATGTCAACACCAAAAATAACAAGGCAATTATATTTAATAGTCTGCTGACACTGATTGGCAGAAATAGTGACAGAGATTCTTTTTTCTGAATGACCTAAGGATTCATTTTAGAAAGTATAAATTCAAAAACTCTAGATTTTTGTCTCATCAGTTTATAGTAGTAGGAATAATTGCATTCTTGTTCCTTGTAATAGAAATACATTGAATACATGTTCAGTGAAGTGTGGACACTGTATCTTTCCCTTTAGAGAAAGACAATTGTAGCAGTGATGAGAAAACTTCTATTTGTTGCTTTCTCATCACAAAATGCATTTTTTGTGTGTATTACAGAAGGGCTTATGGATCCGAGATGATTTTTTAATAACTACTCTTTCTGCTTTAGTGATTCTTAACTGGTAACGCTAAGAGACAAATTATTTGCTATGGTAAGAGCCAGAGAGAGGGACAGCACTGAAACATATAAAAACCAAAACAGTTTAGTTTGGATACAGAAGTATTAAGTGAAGAATTACACAGAAAAAATGACCTGGGACAATACTAGAGAAGGAGCTGCCCAGAAGTGAAAATGTGTGCACCATGTTTGGATTCTGGCATACTTGTTATGCTCAAAATCCAAAGACTAATGATCTCAGCATAATATTATTGTTCTTACATTTAAGGATGCTAGGTGCTAGGATGCTCAGACACTGAATCCTAGGTGCTAGGATGCTAAGAATGCTAAGGATCCTAGGTGCCTTGGTTTTGTGAGAAAAAAAAAAGAGCACTGTAGATAGAATTACTGCATTTCAAAAAGCACATACATTTTCACTTCCCTTATAAATATCTAGATATCTCACAGAAAGGTCAGCTACAGGATTGACAGCAGACATCCACATCTGGAAAAGATTTGATATATTCTATATAGTTTAGAGGAAACTGAAAAGTGACAAAATTATGCAGCACTTATATGACCTTCTCAGAGAGCCTCTGCATTATTTTCCAGAGCTCAGTATCTTGTTTGGCAGATGACATCTTTTGCTGATGGTTTAACAGATTATTCATTATGTACTTTGCATTCATCTTACAATTTCTGTTGAAAACAAAGAATTTTTTCTGTTCTTCCGTCTGGGAGATTTTTATGAACTTTTTTTTTCCTACAAAAGTATAAGATATGAAGTTCTACATAGTAATTTTATAATATTTGTATTCATTATATGTATATATGCATCAATATTTTGTTAGATTTCTAGTGACATTTTATTCCTCAGAAGGCACTATATATTTATTCCCAAAAGGGTATGATGAAAATTCTTTCTGAAACAAGTTTTGGTAAAATAAGTTTTTTAATTGGAACATGCTATTTTAAAAATTGCAGACACTGTTTGGGTTTTTTTTTCCCAAAATGAGGTGTGAGCTGTCTATTAGACTTGGAATAGCTTAAAAACAAAGCAGTGGAATGGTAAAAGATCAGAATTTTCCCTTTTTCTTTCTCTTTGGGGAGAAATGTAAGAAAGCAAATGCCTCAACTGAGACCACAAAATTGATGGGTTTGAAAATCCCTGAGATCCATTTACCTATTAGCAAAACAATATTAAAATAACAGCTCTGGAACTGTCATGTAGTTCAAAGCCTTTTGAGAAATAAAAAGTATTATTATTCTCTAACCAATTTGCTAACACATGCCATAGTTTTAAACTTGTATTTATTTCCTGTAATGACCAGAACAAGTAAGGTTATGTCTATACTAATATGAATGTTTCCTTTGTGATTTTTTTCTTTTGTCAGACAGATGTGCGCTATACCCAGAAGAAAAACTTAACAAGACACAATGCTACTCCATCTGAAAAATGAGAACACCATGTTTTTCAAAGTTCATTGTTCTTCTACATTCTGGACTTGATCTGAAAACTATTTATCTTCTTAAAATCTGAAAGAAGACAATACAAAATGCCCTGAAAAAGACAAGATTGGCTTAAGTTGCTCCTACTCTAGAAGGGCATACTGATATTTACTGAAAATGAATTCTTCTTTCCTACCTACATGTACAGAGGTATTTTCTCATTGTTTTGATTTGTTTCATTACTTTAACCTCCTGTCACTTGAAAGTAAAAGAATATTTCTGTTTTTCATAGATGGTACAAAGGCCCCAGGTAAACTAGATTATTTTCCATGAACCACTGAAAAACAGGGTAAAATCAAAATTGTTTCTGTGATCAGGGAACTATTGTGCTCAGAGCACAAAACAAGCAACAGAACCTTCCTTAGGGAATTTACAGAATTCATCCTAGAAGTAAGCTAGACAGAGAAGATGAGTCTCCAGAGACCTGGAGCACATGAGGCCAGGTGGCAGGTTAGCGACAAAGAGATTTCATGTATTTTTGCTCCATTTCAACGGAAACCATGTTTTCCTACTGTATCTCACTTGGTTGTCAACCTGTAGACCTTCTGCACTCCTCCTTCCTTCTCCTGCACAGTGTCCCCAGCTGCTGCTGTCTTCTCCTCCTCTCCCAGCACCTACCCAGCAGTACCAATACATCAGCCAGAAAAGTATTTGACTTGGCTCCCCTCAATGCTATACCTCATCATTCAAATTTGTTTCCTTCCTCAGAGGAGAATTACTGAAATAATACTTTTCCAGGCTTACTTGTATAAAGAAATCCTCTTTGGCAAATTTTTAGTGACTACATAAGAAAATAGGAAAATTGCTTGTGGGCTCCTATTTTACTGATGCTAATTTGACAGGTGTTTTGCTAACTCCCGGGAGACACAAGATACACCACCTATGAAACTTGGAAATATTCTTACTGTGGGAAACAATTCTGGATTTTAATAAAAACCTACTTTCATTCTTTTAATATGGGAGTAAATGTAGACTTGTTGTATTTAAAACACCATATATTTAAAACACACATGGGAAAGTAGACTTTGAAAGAGGAGCAACTACTATTGAAAGGACCAAGGGGCGTATCAAACTACAGATGCTTTAAACTGTTTATTTCTAGTATTTCATAGAAGTAGTTCTAATTTATGAGGCAGAATTTAGTAGCTCCTATTACTTTTCATCCCACATCACAGGCTGCAAGACATTGTAAGCCAAGTTAACCAGAATTTTTTAAAAAGCGTATTTCTTTTGATGGTCTATGTTACAATTTGTATTTTTTAAGAAATAAATTACACAGATTTTTTTTTTTTTTTTTTTTTTTTTTTTTTTTTAATACTATAGTGGTTTTTTTCTGAAAACCCTTGATTCTAAAGAGCATAAAACCAGACGATGCTTCATACAAATCAGTTTACCAGATTTGTCTTCTTACCTCACCTTTGAGAAGATTATTCCTTTTCCAACATTTTTGTGCTCAAGAGAAAGAAAACAAATAAATACAAATCATTTTTTCTCATATTTGAAAAATATCAATTTTACATTTAGTTGGTTGAAAATTTCTTCATTTCTGAGTCACCTGCCCTAGTTTGGGTCCTGCCTTAGCAGTGTGTTGAACTCAATACTCTTCAGAGGTTCTTTCCAACCTCTGACATTCTGTGATTCTGTGAAAAGAGAAATTTCCTTGGTAAGGTATATTTTATTGAAAAAACAATTGATAATTTTTTTGTCTGCAGAGAAGTTAAGTTATTCTGTATTCAGAGAATATTATGCCAAAACTTGTTAACTCATGATTCCTTTGGGTGTCCCTGCAACATTCCTTGGAATTATTGTTTTAAATAATTATTAGAGCTATGGTTTGAAGTAATATTAATTATTTTTTTTTATTAGTGGTCAATGAGAACAAAGTCCAACCACAGAGGGTCAGGTGAAAGCATAACCTCTTATTAGACAATTGACAGAAGAAAAACGATAGAACCCGGTGAAGGTATGGCAAATGTGTTGCCAGGCAAAAGAGTGAGAGAGGAAAAGGAGAAGATACAAGAGAGAGATAGAGAGAAATCATAGAATCAGACAGAATGTGAAAGAGATGGGAGAGAAGAAAGTGGGAAAGAAAGAAAAGAATGAGAGAGAGAGAGAGAAAGTCACCACCAGGGGTCCATCTGTCTGGCAAGGTCCTTGTTCAAGATGGCATTCTGATCCTCTATGGTCCCGACGTAAGATGGTGGTGGGTCGGTGCAGGACGGCGATGACAGTGGAATGGGGGCCTCAGCCTTATATACCCCTTAATTCCCACTGTCCTGCCGCAGCATCTTTGTTCCCCTAGGAGAGGGGAAACTCTCCTCACCCCCAAGCAGAGAGCTGTAAGTCAGCTGCAGCAGGAGGCCAGGTGTCCATTAAGTTCAGCATTAGCATCAATCAATCAGTTGCAGACAGGTGTCCCATTCAATTCAGACTGGCCCTGAGTGAAACTTTTATCAATCAAGGTGTCTCCACCACAATAATCAGGGCCATTGAAGGCTGGCTCTCCTGTAGGGGATCTCTGCTCATCAGTTAAGGTGTCTCCATGAGGGACATCCGTTGAAGGCTGGCCCTAGGAATGTCACCTCCCAGGTGGTTGATTGCCACATCAAGAAGCCTCAGGAAGGGGGTGGGGTTCACCCTCTTATCTCCTTCAAGGCCCATTCCTGCTACAAACACCTTTATTCACTTTAAAACTGTCTTTTGAGGAAAAAAAAATTCCAGTCAGTGGAATTTCACATACAATCCTTACTTTATTCTAGGGAAGAACTTTCTAGAGCAGGTTTCCTAGACCTCACCCAGTGATCAGGACTCAATGATTCATTTGTGACATGAATTTAGAAGTATCACACACACAGTATCTGAATGACACAGGAGTGGAGAATGGTTATACGTAATTGCTTTTTGCCCCAGCTGATCCTGCAGAGGCTCCAAATATCTATGGGAAGAGCCTGAGAAGAGGAGGAAGGAGCACCATGTGAGCACATTGTTCTTTCAGATTATTTACTGGTTAAACAGCATTATGAAAGTCTACTGTTTGGTTGGTTGGTTTTTTATCTCTGCCTTTTTCTTTGGGAAGCTATACAGATTCCAACTAATAGCACTTGCATTTCAAAGCTTGTATGGCAGAAACAATGTCTTGGGATAGTTCAGCGTTGTTTTGGAAGCGGGCTGGGAGTGGGGGAAGGGGGGGATGGAACACAGGGATGGCTCCTGTGGGAAGCTGCTGGAAACTGCTCCAACTCCAGTCCCAGCCCCACCTCTGCCCAAGGCCGAGCAGATACAGGTAGATGGATGTGCCTCTGTAAGCAACATATTCAAGAAAGGGGAAATGAAACTGCAAAAATATAAGGCTCAGCAGAGCGGAGTAGAGGATGAAGTGTGAGAGAAATGCCAGAGAAAAAAAACTGATGTCAGTGAAGAAGGAGGGGGAAAGGTGTCCAGAGATTTCTCCACAGCCCGAGGTGAGATGGCAGCTGTGCCCCCGCAGCCCATGGAGGAACACGGTGGAGCAGTCCCTGAAGGACCACGGTGGGGTAAATGTGAATTTGTAGCCCCTGAAGTGTCACAGGTGGGCAGACGTGAAGCAGCAGCCTGTACACAATCGTGAAAAAGGGAAGATGTATATCTGCAATCATGGATTACTCGGTGGCAGAGGAGGTGACTGTTCCTGAAGCAGCCATGACTCAGTGGGCAGCCCAGGCTGGAGCAGTTCCTGAGGGACTGAACCTCATGGGAGGGACTCATGGCAGAGGGGTTCCTGAAGGACTCTCCCATGAGAGGGACCCCACACTGCAGTGGGAGAGGGCTGTGAGGNAGGGGGGGATGGAACACAGGGATGGCTCCTGTGGGAAGCTGCTGCAAACTGCTCCTATTCCAGTCCCAGCCCCACCTCTGCCCAAGGCTGAGCAGATACAGGTAGATGGATGTGCCTCTGTAAGTAACATATTCAAGAAAGGGGAAATGAAACTGCAAAAATATAAGGCTCAGCAGAGCAGAGTAGAGGATGAAGTGTGAGAGAAAAAAACTGATGTCAGTGAAGAAGGAGGGGGAAAGGTGTCCAGAGATTTCTCCACAGCCCAAGGTGAGATGGTAGCTGTGCCCCCGCAGCCCATGAGGAACATGGTGGAGCAGTCCCTGAAGGACCACGGTGGGGTAAATGTGGATTTGTAGCCCCTGAAGTGTCACAGGTGGGCAGATGTGAAGCAGCAGCCTGTGCACAATCATAGAAAAGGGAAGATGTGTATCTGTACTCATGGATTACTCGGTGGCAGAGGAGGTGACTGTTCCTGAAGCAGCCGTGACTCAGTGGGCAGCCCAGGCTGGAGCAGTTCCTGAGGGACTGAACCTCATGGGAGGGACTCATGGCAGAGGGGTTCCTGAAGGACTCTCCCATGAGAGGGACCCCACACTGCAGTGGGAGAGGGCTGTGAGGAGTCCTCCCCCTGAGGAGGAAGGAGCTGCAGAAACACCATGGGGGGGAACTGACCCTAAACCTCCATTGCCCATCCCGGTGCTGCTGAGGGGAGGGCAGCAGTGACGGGATCTGGGACCGGGAAGAAGGGAGGGGTGGGGGAGAATGTACTGAGATCTGGCCGTGTTTCCTTCTTTCTCCTGTAGATTAATTTTTTTCCTACCCAAGTCGAACCTGTCTGTCTTTTGCCTGTTATGGTAATTGGGTACTGAAAACCTCCCTGTCCTCGTCTCGGTCAATGAACCTTTGGGTGGTTTTTCTCCTCTCTGTCCCACACTGGGGGTGAGCAAGCAGGGGCCTGGCTGAAACCGTCAGGGCCTAAACTTTGACAAACAGATGTGCCTTGATTTACCAAGCTATGTCTTCCTTCTAAGACTTTAAGCTGACAGGATTAACATCTTCATGGTCAGGTCAGTATTGTAAACCAAAGGACTACTCCAGATAATTTAATTAAAGTTTTTAATCTGTGATCCTGGAATCAGATTTACAGTGCCCTTTTAAAATTCATGATATTACTTCAGAAAAATACACTCAAACCAAACTTTTTTAGAAGTACATTTTGCATACAGCAAATGTCTTCAGAATCCTTTTTTTTTTTTTTCCCCTGCAAGTGTTTATGACTTAGGGCTCTTATCAGAGAGGTATTCAACAAGCACAAAGCTTACTCAGGTATGGTATTTTAACTTCCTATAATAGCTGATTCTTCAATTTGCTCTGCTATAGTTCAGGGCTCATTAACATTTTCATTATAAACCATGGTTCCTTCGCTAAAGATATCAGCTGTTACTAGCTGCATATCTGAAAATAAAGCAGATTTTCAGCTTTAAATGTATTTCAATCCATTACTAGAAAATTCTCAATTGCTTAGAAAAAGCATTTAATCCAAGAATAAGATGCACTGACTCAGGGACAGTGAAACGTCTAACCTTTTGTTCACAGTATAGAAGCATACTGTTTAATAATTTCTAACTAAACAAACGAACTGTGCAAGTAAGTAGGACCAAATATTATAAACATAACATTGTGGACCTCAAAATTTATAAGGACACAAAGTCAGACTCAGTGTTCATTTAGGGACAAGGAGGATTCAGAGGGTCTCATCAATGTGTATAAATACCTGATGGGAGGGAATGGGGAAGAAACCAGCCTCTTCTCTGTGGTCCCTACTGGTATAACAAGAAACAATACGCAGAGAGGGAAACACACCTATGAAGATGCTTATTGTTCTACCTGAACACAAGAAAACATTTTCTTATTCTCTAGTCAAACACTGGAAAATGTATTAAGAGTATTGGGCTCTATCTGGTTCAATACATGTGTAACTGCTGATATGTTTGGGGAGGGACTGAAAGTATTGATTAAGATGCATCAATAGCCAAAATCACCATGTCCAGGAGACTAGTTTGTCAGTATATGGGAGCCCCAAGTCATGTTTATGTAAGAGAGATTTGACCCTTGGCTGCTACAATATCACATGAAAGATCTCACTGTCAAATGCACATTTTTATGTATGGTAAGCTTGCCTACAGGGTCTGTCCAGATGGAGTCAAAGCACCATTTTTGATCTAAAGGCTAGATCTTCAAGAAAGTTTTGTTGGTGGCCCACAAGAAAGTTTGTGTGTTTGTGGGACTGGTCAATGAAAAGCAGCTGCCAAGACAAGTTAGGTGTCTATGTCTTTGAAAAGGAACCACTTCATGAGAATTATGAGTAGCAGCTCAGTTACCAGGTACTTAGCAAGACAGATACACACTATGAATTGAGGTCTCCTTGTTAGATTATGACTTTAAAAGGCTTATAGGTCATAACTTTCAGAAGTATCCAAATTTTCCAAGAAGAGTTAATGATTTTATTATTTTAATATGAAGCAATTTCTGCTATGTAGTACCAGCAATTTTAATCAGGTAGCTGGCCTTTGGAGTGATTGTAAGTATTAACCTTTAGAGTGCATTAAAATTGCAATTTAGATGGAGATTCTCTACAGGTTTTTTTAAAGTTTTGTGTCTCAGTATGCCACATCCTAAATACTGTAATGCTTAAAATTTAAAAGTCCCAATACGATTATTTGCTGCTGTTTCCAAGTCAGCAAATTAGCAGCACAACACATGTTACATAGGGAATATCTCATAAACACAATCAAAGCCTCTCAGCATCTTCCTTTTTTAGATTTATTCTCCTTCACTCTGCTGGGTGTGAACCAAATGACACATCATACACCTCAGAGAGTCTTTTGCAGCTACTTGCTCAGACTGGAGAATTCCATCTGTTTTCTTAAGGATCATTAACAACCCAAAACATATCCAAACAGTTTCTGTAAAACCTAAAAGCCAAAATTATTACATTATTATGACTAGTGTTTGTTTGGTTTTTTTTTCCTCATTCAACCAGAATAGCTTTAACAAGCAACTGGCTGAAGCAATCTCCATAGGACCGAGGGGCAGAGAGGCTCATTAAATTACATCAGGAGGATTCTGCATGTTCAGCTGCTGGTGAAAGGTATATGCTGCTAAAGCAATGAATTGTTTTTAGCATCAGAGTATAAATTGTTACATACTGCGTTTTGAAGTTTATCTGGAGCAAATTAAAAAAGCAGAAGTAGACTGTACAAATTGTGTTTGAAGAACTGGGAAATGTATCCACAGAGCATTCCAATTCACCCATTACAATAATAATTTACATCTCTAGGACCTGAATGCAAAAAGATTGTATTTACCTGCTCTGAATAATATGTCTCCACTTTCTGTACTATCCCAAGCTAATTTCTCTGATGAGCTCCAAACCACCTTCAAATTTTACACACTCAGCTTTTCACATTGGAGTTACATATACTTTTTCCAATATATTTGAAGTTAATATATTTAAGGTGGTGTAATACTATTAGCTGAAAACAGTGGCGTTGACACTTTGTTGTCTCAAAGATGGAAGAGCTAATCTTTAAAATTCTAACACAGTATTTATGCTTTCATTTAGTGAAAACCTACGGACTCCTATAGAATATGTTAAACAACTCAGTATCACAGAACCACAGAATTTCAGAGTTGGAAGGGACCTCTAGAGATCATCTAGTCCAACTCTCCCACTAAAGCAGGATCAGGTAGAGCACATTCCACAGGACTGCATCCAGGCAGGTTTTGAATATCTCCAGAAGAGGGGACTCCACAACTTCCTTGGGCAGCCTGTTCCAGTGCCTTGTCACCCTCATAGTAAAGAAGTTTTTTCATACGTTTAAATGGAATTTCCTATGTTGCAGCTTGTGACTGTTGCCCCTTGTCCTGTCACTGAGAACAACTAAGAAGAATCTGGTTCCAGCTTCATTGCATCCACCCTTCAGATACTTGTAGACATTAATAAGTTACTCCTCTCAGTCTTCTGTTCTCCAGGCTAGGGAGACCCAACTCTCTCAGCCTTTCCTCCTAAGTGAGATGCTTCAATCCACCAGTTATCTGTCACCCTCCACTGGACTTTCTCTGGTAGTCCCCTGTCTCTCTTGAATAGGAGAGCCCAGAACTGGATGCAGTATTCCAGCTGTGGCCTCACCAGGGCAGAATAGAGAGGGAGAATGACATCCCTTGACCTACTGGCAACTCTCTTTTTTGTGCAACCCCAGATTCCATTTGCCTTGTTGGCGATAAGAGCACATTGCTGGCTCATGGATAATTTACTATCTACCAGAACTCTCAGATCCTTCTCAGCACTGCTTTCTAGCATGTCCACCCCTAACCTGTACTGGTGTTTGCTGTTCTTCCTCCCCAGGTGCAGGACCCTACATTTGCTGGTGCTGAACCTCATCAGGTTCTTCTCTGTCCAGCTCCGCAGCCTGTCCAGATCACACTGAATGGCAGTACAGCCCTCTGGAGTGTCAGCCACCCCTCCCAGTTTTGTATCACCAGTGAACTTGCTGAGGATACACTCTGCCCCTTCGTTCAGGTTGTTGATGAATATGTTGGAAAAAAAAACGGACCAAATATTGACCCCTGGGAGACACCACTGGTTACAGGCCTCCAACTCAACTGTTCATCTGAGTTCTGTCACACAACCAGCTCTCAGTTCACCTCACTGTCCATTCATCTAGCCCACACCTGCTGAGTTTCCTAATGAGGATGTTATGGGAGACAGTATCAAAAGCCTTGCTGAAGTCAAGCTAGATAACATTCACTGCTCTCCCCTCATCTAGCCAGTCAGTATAATGTCATAGAAGACAATCTGGTTGGTCAAGCATGATTTACCTTGGGTGAATCCATGCTGACTTCTACCAATGACATTCTTTTCTTTCATGTGCTTTGTGATTTCATCCAGGATTATTTTTTGCCAACACCTTACCAGAGATAGAGGTAAGACTAATTGGCCTGTAGTTCTCTGGGTCATTCTTGCCCTTTTTGAAGACTGGAGTGATATGAGCCCTCCTCCAGTCCTCAGGCACCTCTCCTGTTCTCCATGACCTCTAAAAGATGATGGAGAGTGGCCTAGCAATAACACTCACCCATTTAAGCAGGCAGGGAACTCATATAAAAGGCCAAGAGAGCCAAGAGACAAGTTTTCCATTTCCAGTTCCTGAGAGAATGGATAACATCTTGGCTGGCTGAGTTGTTCAGAGGTGATTGCTCTATTTGTGACCAACCTACCAGCAAATCATATGCAGACTACTTACCCCAAGCTTGATCATCTTTAATTTTATCCATTATTCATGGATGTTACCTGACAAGTTTAGGTGACCATTCTACAGAGATGGCTTGTGGGCTTTGCTTATTTGCTATTAATTATATGTAACATGTATTCAGACATATGTAAACATTTCTGATCTATGAATAGATAACTATTCTGTTATTCTGTTGCAAAAATGACAAAATGCATTCCTAGAATGTCATGTTGATGAGCTATTTGTACTAAAATGGGTTTGAATTTCAGATTGTCTATCCTCCATAGCCCTCCATAGCCCATAGAGTTGATGGAAGACTAATGAAAATGAGTATTCATGATCTTAAAAAGTAAAACAGTACATTTACTGAACAATTAAATAAGTTGTATTATTTTTAAAAATTCGTACAGAACTTTAAAATCTTCCTTCAGCTACTTTTCGGGCTTGTGGCTTGTTTCAGTTTTAATTTTGCATTATCCTCCTATTAAGCCATTATGAATGTCCTATAAAGGATTAATAACTTTTGACAAACCTATGTGTCTGTATCGTATACATTTATTAAAGTAAAATAGTACTGAGCAGGTATGCATGTCTCATGAATGATTTTTTCATGTTGTGGCTTGGAGGTTTTTTTTCACTCTCACTCAAGCTTCAGAAATAGTTCAAAGATCAAGAAATAATCCAAGCAGCCACAAAGCCAGATGCAATTTCCAAACTGAAATTCAGACTGTTAAAAAAATTGGAACAATCATCTAAGAATGTTTATAAAGAAACAAACTATTTCCAAAATAGTATATAACAAGGTGATCAGGACACTAGCACAACCCTCGTAATCAAGTAATGCATTTATAACGAGTTAGTATTCTTTAAGTTAAAAGAAAGTTATTCATCACTGATTTATTACAAAGCTTTTTCACATTTTTGTCTCCTTTTAACAACACACATATTAATTAACTAAGAAGCAGAATATATCTTGTGCATATTGTTTGAAATATTATTAAAACTAAAGAGCCGATGATCAAAAGAAAGGTAGAGAGGCTTCAAATTACCTAGTCTGTGCTTTGTTCCTGTAAAAACAGGCCCAAAAAAGTAGGTCTGATTCTGTAACAAGTCATGAAAAGACAGATGCAAGGATTCTTAAAAACCAGAGTATTGCTATAACCCTTTAACACTAAGCTTAACAATGAAAGGCTCTTAAAAACCCCTTGTACTATGTACAGATGTATTAACAGCAACACAAGACTTGTTAGGGTTGTTGTTGTCCTTTGAAGAACGAAAATGAATGTCATGAAAGAAGGGTGTGAAAACACTTTTTAATGGGGCATTTCACCAGTAAAGGCATGGGGTTTTTACTCTATGTAATAGACAATTTATATGCATTTTTATCAATTTTCTCACTCTCCCTGGAGACAAATCAAGTGACAGATGAATCTGAATACTTCAATGAAGTTACTATGTAAAATATGGCAAGTTTCTGAGTTAGTTTGTAAGTAGTAACCTCTGCTAAAAGTCTTGTCCTTCTGCTACTGCAAAAAAAACTTAGTGATTTTCTGGGAATGTCCTTTACATTGTTCCTACCCTATGGCTCCAGAATACCCTCTCTCTGCAGCCTGTTAGAGAGTGATAGGCATGAATTCCCATCACAGAGTTCCTCAGTTCATGCTGCAGTGGGAAATGCTGTGAGCAGGGGTCGGCCTGTGCTTCACAGTAGCTGCATTGGTGTTAGCAATGTGCACAGGGCCAGGGCACGGATCCAGGTTACAGCAAGCTGTTGACTGTGATGAATCCCTATCACTTTGGGGGAAAAAAGTCTTTAGCTGCATTCTATAGCCCCTCATGAGCAGGAAATCATGATAAGGCCCATTTTATTTACTATTCTGTGCTCATGTTGTTTACAAATGCAGCACAGCTGGTGTCCATGCTCAAAGTCTAGCACTTGGTGGAACCCAGCTGGTGCCTGTCCAGACACCTGGTGCCACACCAGGAAGATTGAAGCTTGGCACAGCTGTACTATCTGAGCCCCCAGTTTTCCAGTCATACTGGAAAACCTGTCCTGGAGCCATAAACGTGGCATCATTATATGCACTGTTTCCACTGCAGGCCCAAGGGGTTTTTGGTTTGCCTTGTTTTCTTCTGTTCAGCCAGGAAGTCAGGGCAATTCTGCCAGATGCCCACCTGGATCTCAGCTGAAGCATATCAGACCCAAAAGGCTCAGAGCCATCTGACATTTCTTGAGCAAAACTTGTCTTTTCCTTGCATTTTTCCAGTTAGCTTTGCTCAGGACAATTCTGCTACAGGGATAATTTTCTAAATCACTACTAGGTTGCAGATCACTAAAGCCCACAACTCCTATGGGGCATCAAGAAGAGAGAATGCCTGAAGGTTGGCTGAGATGCCTTCTGCTGTTCCACAGCAGGCATAGAGCAGTGGCCCTGTCCCTTTGCACAGGAAAACAAGTCACTAGATAAAACCAGGACAAGATAAGGTAACTCAAAACTGATTAAGTTTTAGTCTCCATTACAAATTGAGTGTCTTTAACAGTGTATAGGAGTATAAACAAGTATAGTTTGTGGTGTGATGGATTAAAAATAAAAGTTTTTTTTGTTTTCAATGAAACGAAGTGTATTCAAAGCTCCACTGGTCCAGTGTTCTGGGTTGATGCAGTTCTGGTGTTGGTAGCTGGGAAGGGGTTCCCCAAGTGGGTGGCTCATGTAAGTAGCTCCAATTAGTGTTCCCCACTCCCAAATGCCTGACCCACCTTAGGCCATCAGTGAACAAAAAAGTGTGCCCCTGCCATTGACATATTCATGAATGGGTGTTTTCTCTTCACCCCATTTGGATTTGATTAATGATAAATTGAATTGATTTTTTCCCCCCCAAGTTGAGTCTGTTTTGCCTAAGTGTAATTGGTGAGTGAAAGCCTCACAGCCCTTGTCTTGACCCACTGTGTTCTGGGTGGATTTCCTCTTTGCTGTCCTCAACATGCCACTCAGGCATGTTGAGGAATGTATGCAGATATCTCGTCATTAATTAACTGAAATGTTTACTGTGGAAAAGCTGAATGATATTTTAAAAACCCAAATGTTCCCAGTGAATTACAAAGCAAATTAACAGCATACACTGAAGAGTATAAAGCATAAAATATTTCTATTAAAAACATTATTTGATTGACATTGTAATTCACATATTGATTCAATTGAATGCCTGTTGGTCACTGGCAAAAAGTGAGAAAAGAGGCTATAAGAAAATAGTTCAGCACACATGAAAAACATTATGAACTCCCAATCTCTAAAGGTGTAATTGTTAGTCAAATAAGAATTCTTTCCAAGTGTGACTAGGAATTCATCTAGTTTAAATAAACAAATAATTTGAATCAAATGGTCACCATTTGACCCCATCCAGTCAGGTAACCGACTCACAAAACAAAACAAAACCTACCAAAAAACCCATGTCATCTCTGTGGCTTTGTTGAACACACTTCAACTTTCTAGTGCCATAGAATCTAGAACCAGACACACCACCCCAGGTGTGAAAGGGAAGGTGGTGGCTGTCAGTACAGATACAATTTCAGGGGTATTAATGTACCATTGGCAACTGGGTCACCATCACAGTGGAGTATCACTTTTTTGTTCATATTACCTGTACATCATTTTGTATAATGAGGACTGATTTTACTTTTCATTACAAAGCATTCCTCAACTAATTTATTTCTGTCAATCTGTTAAAAGTGTCAGTGTGCTTTAATTTGGGACATAGAGAGTGAGCCCTCTTAAAAATACAGGACACTGGTATATACAATAGTGCTTTGTACTCATAATGTTTTACATACCCACTGATTTCATTGGCACCTTCATCAGTTCCACTAATTAGCTTGTTTCTATACATACTGACTCTTTTCATTGACCTTAGCAGAATGCTACAATCTCATTTAGTGTCTTAATAGACCATCCATTCAATATCTCAGTAATTTATTCNATCACAGAGTTCCTCAGTTCATGCTGCAGTGGGAAATGCTGTGAGCAGGGGTCGGCCTGTGCTTCACAGTAGCTGCACTTGCTGAAATTAACAGCAAGTTTCTCAGACAGTGTCTGCTTTTAAATCATAGTATCATACATTCTATCATCAGTACTGTAGAACTCAATGCATGACTAATGTTCTGTTTTGTCCTAATGGAGGAGATGGTAGGACTGAATTCTCTGAACCTCCAGAGAAGAAGAATCCACCACCTCCCTGGGCAGCCCATTCCAGTGCCTCATCACTCTCTCTGTCAACCATTTTCTCCTAATATCCAACCTAAATCTCCCCTGGCAGAGCTTAAGACCATGCCCTCTTGTCTTACTGGGAGCTACTTGGGAGAAGAGACTAACCCCCCCCCAGCTCCATCCTCCTTTCAGGGAGTTGTAGAGAGTGACGAGGTCTCCCCTGAGCCTCCTCTTCTCCAGGCTGAACACCTCCAGCTCCCTCAGCCCTTCCTCACAGGACTTGTGCTGGAGTCCCTTCACAGCCTCCTTGCTCTTCTCTGGACCTGCTCCAGCACCTCAATCTCCTTCCTGAACTGAGGGGCCCAGAACTGGACACAGTACTCGAGGTGTGGCCTCACCAGTGCTGAGTACAGGGGAAGAATCACTTCCCTGGACCTGCTGGCCACGCTGTTCCTGATACAGGCCAGGATGCCATTGGCCTTCTGCTGGCTCATGTTCAGCTTCCTGTCAGTCTCAGGTCTCAAACTCCCAGGTCCCTTTCTGCCTGGGTGCTCTCAGCCACTCTATGTAATTTCTGTTTTTGCATGATGAGAATATATTTTTGAGAGTGTAACACACTGTTAATTTTTGAGAATTGAATAAAAGGTCTTCCTATCTTTCTCTGAATGTATTAATGTTGTACTGTCAGGAAGGATTACTGTCCAGAACTGAGTAGCTGTGTGATATATTCTCTGCAAACATACCATAACATTTGGTTATTAAAGAAGGACAGAACTTCTGCAGATGAAGCATTAGATTTGCTTTAAACATGTTTTGCCTTTCCTCTTTCTTCTTCAAGTTCATTTTTCCTTGAAAAAATAAACAGAACTGAACCTTCTTAGACTTTCCTCACACAGAATAAATTCTAATGAAAAATAAAAGACTATTAGCTATTCAATCAAGGCCTGATATAAAATAAATAAATTGGTTTCATAATTTTAGACAAAAATATATTCCATTCTAAATAGTGTGTCATGTATGAAAATGTATTTCATGAAAATTATTTTAGTATATCATCGTGCACGGGTAGTTCCTCTCACATAAAAATTAAATTAGAATCTTTTTTGGCAATGAAGTTCTGAATTAACGTATCCTATTGTATTTACTATGTCCCAAAATCATTTGTAGAATCTAAGTCACTTTAAACATTAATAAATATGAACAAACTTTTTTTTTCCATTTGGTTTGTTTAACTTTTGCCATGAAAGATGATAAAAAACTAATTGTTCAAAGTGTATCATTTGTGTGATGTTATGGCCATATTAATAGAAAGTATTATTACCAGTAAGATGTAATACTTCTAATTAGCAATAATTTCTAATGACAAAGGGTAGATAGCATACTTAATACCTTTTCAAAACTTATTCAGATGGAATTCTTTTCCAGAAAACTGTGGGAAGAATCTTGAGATTAAAATCCTAGAGGATTAATTTCAATGCAATTTTCTAAGTTTCCTCTCTAAGTAAAGTGTTCTGATTGGTAACATTTAATTCTATACAAGGTTTCTGTGGGGTGTCATGTGTGTTTCGGTCAAACTTTGAAATATTGCAATTCATTATATTACTAAAATATCACTTCTTTCATTAGTAGATGAAACTAGTAGATTATTAGTAGATTAGTAGATTATTTGACTCATCGGAAGTATTAATGCAAAGGAACACGATTGGTTTTACCAACAAGCATCTAAATTTGCTCCTAAATGACAGATTAATGCACATCACTTTACTGAACTGTTACTTAAGTTTTACACTTCAGACTGTTCCATGAAGTTGTCCCAAGCAATAGTCACTTCCTGGATTTGCCAGTTTTTCAAAGAAGAGAACTGTTTTTATATATGCTTCAGGGTGGATAAACCGGAGGTATTACAGGTCTTTTTTTTTAATCTTCATTGCTGAAAGTCAGATGCACAGAATCACTCTCTTTTGGTATCTCTCATTTCTCCAAGGTTTCACGGAACACCTCTGAAGACAACAAGAAAACTGTTCTTCCCAATATCAGTGTAACCATAGAAGTATTCCTAGAGTTGACCCTACTACCCCTCTTCCATCGTAACCTGTTCAGGCAAAAAGGAGGTAAAAATCCTTGGAGCATCACCAGACCACGCTGGAAACTTTATCTTTAGGTAACCCATCTGAGATTTAAAGATAAATCCTTTGAATAGCCCCACTTCTCAAAAATACCTCAGTAAACAGACCTGAAGTAGGCTAAAAGTAGCTCAAATGTCTAAAGGGATTCAGAAGAGGGAGGTGTTCNGCATGTTGAGGAATGTATGCAGATATCTCTTCATTAATTAACTGAAATGTTTACTGTGGAAAAGCTGAATGATATTTTAAAAACCCAAATGTTCCCAGTGAATTACAAAGCAAATTAACAGCATACACTGAAGAGTATAAAGCATAAAATATTTCTATTAAAAACATTATTTGATTGACATTGTAATTCACATATTGATTCAATTGAATGCCTGTTGGTCACTGGCAAAAAGTGAGAAAAGAGGCTATAAGAAAATAGTTCAGCACACATGAAAAACATTATGAACTCCCAATCTATAAAAGTCTAGATTCTATGGCACTAGAAAGTTGAAGTGTGACTAGGAATTCATCTAGTTTAAATAAACAAATAATTTGAATCAAATGGTCACCATTTGACCCCATCCAGTCAGGTAACCGACTCACAAAACAAAACAAAACCTACCAAAAAACCCATGTCATCTCTGTGGCTTTGTTGAACACACTTCAACTTTCTAGTGCCATACAATCTAGAACCAGACACAGCACCCCAGATGTGAAAGGGAAGGTGGTGGCTGTCAGTACAGGTACAATTTCAGGGGTATTAATGTATCATTGGCAACTGGGTCACCATCACAGTGGAGTATCACTTTTTTCTTCATATTACCTGTACATCATTTTGTATAATGAGGACTGATTTTACTTTTCATATTTCTGTCAATCTGTTAAAAATGTCAGTGTGCTTTAATATGGGACATAGAGAATGAGCCCTCTTAAAAAATACCAGGACACTGGTATACAATAGTGCTTTGTACTCATAATGTTTTACATACCCACTGATTTCATTGGCACCTTCATCAGTTCCACTAATTAGCTTGTTTCTATACATACTGACTCTTTTCATTGACCTTAGCAGAATGCTACAATCTCATTTAGTGTCTTAATAGACCATCCATTCAATATCTCAGTAATTTATTCAACCTGTAAGGCATTCCTCCTTGACATTATTGCCCAGTTTATATACTCCACATAACAAATCCTCTTTACTTTTAACAAACACTAATCAAATGGCAAAAGCATTCTGGCAGTCTGTTCTGAATATTAAAGATTTATGTCAACAAGATCAACTTTTATAATCCTTGCTTGCATGGTATTTAGACACTGTGTAGATAAATGGATCTCAGTCCCACAGCTGTAGATCTCTGAAGTTCCTTCAAAATGAACTTTATTTGCCTTTGGCTTTAACTAATTGAAGATAACTGCACTACGTATCTGCTTATGGCATTAGCTGTGAAAACTCCCAGCACAGATGAGGGGACAGTTCTTGTTTGTCAGGGACTTGTGTGATTTAGCTCAGTTGTGTAATTGGTAGATATGAACTAAACCCACAATTTTATGAAAACACATTGCAAAGTTGATGTGTACTGTCAGAACAGAACACAAAATAAAGCAGTACTTTTCCAGATTTATTGCAACATTTAACAGCTAGAGTATCTATCACTGAGGACATCTCATTGGTGAAGATACAGAACATAAAAACTAAGACCAATATAGAGGTGAATTAAAGTAGCTTTAAAAACAAAGTTCTTTGTTAAAACAAAACAAACAAAAAACCCCAAAACAAAAAAACAAAACAGAAAACCCCCCAAAACACTAAGTGACAAAAAAAAGCAGAGGTTCCTTTCTTCAGTACTAAGAATTAACCTAAGTAGGAGAAAGGACATTTTTTTCCAATGCAAGCATGTTCTTTTATCTTATGCAATCTAGTATTAGTTCCTTATGTACTCCATCAAATTTATTTAATCCAACCAAAGTATCCTGGTTTGGGCCAGGATAAAGGTGATTTTCTGTCTTGTACTTTTGCTTTCAGCTAAGTCTCCTGTAAGTAGCTGCACTTGCTGAAATTAACAGCAAGTTTCTCAGACAGTGTCTGCTTTTAGGACTGATAACCTCAATGTTTATAGTTACAGCCAGAGACTGGTATGCATAGCCAAGGACACTGCTCAGCTCTGAGGAACATTTGGCCCCCTCGGAAGGAGAGAAGGATAAAAAGGTCACGCCTGGAACCCTCTTTTGGGGAGGAATGGACAAGATAGAGGGACAAAATTGACCAAACAGAGTATTCCATCCCATACACGTCATACTCAGCATAAAGTTGAGGGATCACAAGGATCAAACCCATTCCTGCTTCCCCTTCTTCGCCTGTCCCTGTTTGCCTCAGCATCCTGGGAGGATTCCATCCGTTCGTCTGCCAGTGGTCCTGATCCGTGCCAGCCTAAATCTGTGTGTTCCTGCCTCCAGCTCCCGACTGCTGCTGACTCCAGGAGTCCAGCCTGGACTTTCCCAGGGCTGCCCTGCAGCCTTGGTAGTGATGTGAGAGTTACTGGGGGAAAGTGGGGAGGAACGTGGTATCAATTTCCCTGTATATTTGTATATATCTAGTATTTTTTCCTATTTATCATTACTGTTTTATTAAAGCTGTGTATTTTAGTTTCCAGCCCTTAAGTCTCTCTCCCTTATTCTCTCTCCTTTCTTATCAGGGAGGAAAGGGGGATTAATAGAGAGCATCTCTTATTCAGTTTAATTGCCAGGCCAGTGTTAAACCTTGACACAAAGAAAAAATTACTGGAGCATTCATCTACAGACGGGTACACCACAGTGCAATGCAGACATTAATTTGGTGTGTGAGGTGCACATGATTATAGCATATTTATGCTTCTTCTCACTAAAGTTTTATTTACTTACACTGGGTAACTGTCTTTGAAATAAGATCATCTAAGAGGTAATTATCCTTTCCAGGTAAAACTGCCTTTTCATTTTTCCAGGATCTAACTGTTAATCATATCTGATTTCTGTTCTTCAGCACACTAACTAACATAAAATAGCATAAAAGCACCTTGGCTTCAAGGCACAGATATCTTTGTATTTGTCCCATTGATTTTAAGTTTTCCATAAAATGTGTTTCCTAGAACCCTGCCTAATTCAAAGAACAAATCTATTGTCTTGATAATAATTTGATATAACTGTGAATCAGTAGCATTGTAAATGAAGGAACAAAAAATATTGAGGAAATGTGTAGTGTTGCCTTAAATACATTTTTTAAAAGTAGACAGACAAATGTACTGAGACAGGGATGAGGTAATTCAGATTTTTTAGATAAGTAGCAGTTATTGGATACTGTATTAATGTATTCCTAAGTTTAATAAAATTCCTCTTTCTGCTAACATCAACCAATACTGAAATACCTTGTAATTGACAGCTCATAATTTGATAAACTCATCTAAGTGTTATGTAGGTGTGACATTCACCCTGATATCCTCTTATCTGCTATATTACTTTCAAATATCCTATCTTCAAAACCTGCTTCTGCACAATATTCTGTTGCCTTCACCCATTTTCTAACACTTCCCAACTGCCCTTACTCACTTTGCCCAATAACTTTTCTGCACCCCATACAGAGCGCAGGTGGCTTTTCCTTGTCAGTCCTTCTCAGTACAACTCTCCTTTTCCTGCCATTCACAAAACAAGAAAGGCAATTGAGAAGGAATATGCTCCAAAGTGTTCAGTTGTGACAAAAAACGAGATCCAGAATATTTTGCAAAGGTTTAGCATAGAGGTAGATAATGAAAGAGCTTCAGTTGGTATTGCCATCTTCAGAAATTCTTTCTCCAGCAGCTCACGCTTTAATGTCTGGATTTGTTCTGAGATGCACTTGATGCACTTGAAAACAAACAGGACTTGTACCCTCCACTTTCTTCATTATTTCCTCAATCATTGTAGGGGGAGAAATGTTGGAAATGAAACAGATTATGAAAAAGTGGTCAACCTCCAGCTGCCAGAAACTGCCTTTCTCTCACTTCTTCTGTGTCTTCCCCAGTGGACAGAAGAGGTGGTGCATGGACAATGGCAGGAGAGATTGAACCCAGGGTGGGGGAAGAGGGGTATCAGTGTACCTTCCGCTCTGAAACCAGATGGGCATCCTCTCCTATGGCTTTAATTTTAGTTTTGGCACCAGACATTCTTCCTTTCTGCTTTTAAATCATAGTATCATACATTCTATCATCAGTACTGTAGAACTCAATGCATGACTAATGTTCTGTTTTGTCCTAATGGAGGAGATGGTAGGACTGAATTCTCTGAACCTCCAGAGAAGAAGAATCCACCACCTCCCTGGGCAGCCCATTCCAGTGCCTCATCACTCTCTCTGTCAACCATTTTCTCCTAATATCCAACCTAAATCTCCCCTGGCAGAGCTTAAGACCATGCCCTCTTGTCTTACTGGGAGCTACTTGGGAGAAGAGACTAACCCCCCCCCCAGCTCCATCCTCCTTTCAGGGAGTTGTAGAGAGTGACGAGGTCTCCCCTGAGCCTCCTCTTCTCCAGGCTGAACACCTCCAGCTCCCTCAGCCCTTCCTCACAGGACTTGTGCTCAAGTCCCTTCACAGCCTCCTTGCTCTTCTCTGGACCTGCTCCAGCACCTCAATCTCCTTCCTGAACTGAGGGGCCCAGAACTGGACACAGTACTCGAGGTGTGGCCTCACCAGTGCTGAGTACAGGGGAAGAATCACTTCCCTGGACCTGCTGGCCACGCTGTTCCTGATACAGGCCAGGATGCCATTGGCCTTCTGCTGGCTCATGTTCAGCTTCCTGTCAGTCTCAGGTCTCAAACTCCCAGGTCCCTTTCTGCCTGGGTGCTCTCAGCCACTCTATGTAATTTCTGTTTTTGCATGATGAGAATATATTTTTGAGAGTGTAACACACTGTTAATTTTTGAGAATTGAATAAAAGGTCTTCCTATCTTTCTCTGAATGTATTAATGTTGTACTGTCAGGAAGGATTACTGTCCAGAACTGAGTAGCTGTGTGATATATTCTCTGCAAACATACCATAACATTTGGTTATTAAAGAAGGACAGAACTTCTGCAGATGAAGCATTAGATTTGCTTTAAACATGTTTTGCCTTTCCTCTTTCTTCTTCAAGTTCATTTTTCCTTGAAAAAATAAACAGAACTGAACCTTCTTAGACTTTCCTCACACAGAATAAATTCTAATGAAAAATAAAAGACTATTAGCTATTCAATCAAGGCCTGATATAAAATAAATAAATTGGTTTCATAATTTTAGACAAAAATATATTCCATTCTAAATAGTGTGTCATGTATGAAAATGTATTTCATGAAAATTATTTTAGTATATCATCGTGCACGGGTAGTTCCTCTCACATAAAAATTAAATTAGAATCTTTTTTGGCAATGAAGTTCTGAATTAACGTATCCTATTGTATTTACTATGTCCCAAAATCATTTGTAGAATCTAAGTCACTTTAAACATTAATAAATATGAACAAACTTTTTTTTTCCATTTGGTTTGTTTAACTTTTGCCATGAAAGATGATAAAAAACTAATTGTTCAAAGTGTATCATTTGTGTGATGTTATGGCCATATTAATAGAAAGTATTATTACCAGTAAGATGTAATACTTCTAATTAGCAATAATTTCTAATGACAAAGGGTAGATAGCATACTTAATACCTTTTCAAAACTTATTCAGATGGAATTCTTTTCCAGAAAACTGTGGGAAGAATCTTGAGATTAAAATCCTAGAGGATTAATTTCAATGCAATTTTCTAAGTTTCCTCTCTAAGTAAAGTGTTCTGATTGGTAACATTTAATTCTATACAAGGTTTCTGTGGGGTGTCATGTGTGTTTCGGTCAAACTTTGAAATATTGCAATTCATTATATTACTAAAATATCACTTCTTTCATTAGTAGATGAAACTAGTAGATTATTAGTAGATTAGTAGATTATTTGACTCATCGGAAGTATTAATGCAAAGGAACACGATTGGTTTTACCAACAAGCATCTAAATTTGCTCCTAAATGACAGATTAATGCACATCACTTTACTGAACTGTTACTTAAGTTTTACACTTCAGACTGTTCCATGAAGTTGTCCCAAGCAATAGTCACTTCCTGGATTTGCCAGTTTTTCAAAGAAGAGAACTGTTTTTATATATGCTTCAGGGTGGATAAACCGGAGGTATTACAGGTCTTTTTTTTTAATCTTCATTGCTGAAAGTCAGATGCACAGAATCACTCTCTTTTGGTATCTCTCATTTCTCCAAGGTTTCACGGAACACCTCTGAAGACAACAAGAAAACTGTTCTTCCCAATATCAGTGTAACCATAGAAGTATTCCTAGAGTTGACCCTACTACCCCTCTTCCATCGTAACCTGTTCAGGCAAAAAGGAGGTAAAAATCCTTGGAGCATCACCAGACCACGCTGGAAACTTTATCTTTAGGTAACCCATCTGAGATTTAAAGATAAATCCTTTGAATAGCCCCACTTCTCAAAAATACCTCAGTAAACAGACCTGAAGTAGGCTAAAAGTAGCTCAAATGTCTAAAGGGATTCAGAAGAGGGAGGTGTTCCCAAAACAAACAAAAAAATTTCTTCTTTTCTTTTCTTTGATTTCTAACCAGCTGGGGCAAATGATCAAGAAAAGGAAAATGGAGAAAGCATACTCAGAGTACTTGTGTACAACAACATTCCCAGAAGGGATAAGAGCTAAAGAAAGATCTGCCTCAGGAGCATGGACTAAGGATTTCTCTTGCAACATTTTTAACTACTAATAATCTCATCAGTAAAATGTTTCTTGTTATATTACCTCCTTACTATTTTTTCCAGTAGTTAGGCAATAACACCAGGCTTCACTATGCATCTAAGATATGCATCAAATGGATACAGGTGTGCTGGCATAGACTCACACAGTTTACATAGTATCACAGAATGATTGAGATTGGAAGGGATGTCCCATCTGGTTCAAACCCTTGCACAAAACAAGGTCAGCTGGAACAGGTTCCTCAGGGCCTTTTTCAGTTGGGTACATCTTCAAGAATCAAAGCTCCACATTTCAGAAGACTAGCTCAGAGTATACCCTGGGAAACAGCCCTTGAAAACAAAGGAGTCCAGGAGGGATGGACGTACTTCAAGGAGCAAGTTTTGAAAGCACAGGAGCAGGCTGTCCCGGTGTGCCGAAAGGCAAGCTGGTGGGGAAGAACAGGGAGACTTTGAAAGAAATTAGGGTAAAGAAGAGGGCCTACTGATTATGGAAAAAAGGGCTAACTACTCAGGAGGAATTTCTCCTTGTGAAATTTGGCTTTACAGTATATATCTAATGATTCTTTATCATCAAGCCATGAGATATCCTGAACTACTGTAACGTCTATTTTTTCAGAGTAACCTTTGAGATGATGCTTGACGTAAATTAATTTGCTCTGGATTTGCAGGTGAAGGATTTATTTAATCTAATCTGTATTTAATCTAGCTAAAGTCTCTAAAGTGTCAAAAGTTTACTCTTGGTAGGTTTTGATTTCCAAGAGCATAGAAACTAAAAAGCAAAACAACTACTCAATCCTAGTGAATGGTAAAAAACAGGCAAATGGGATTTCTCACCTTTGTGAAATATGCAATATTTGCTGACAGTTTGGCAAAATTGTTTTCTTAGTCATGTTCTGAGAGATGCCTCCAGAGCAGCCCCTTATAAAAAACTACTTCAAATATCAGTACTCTGGTCTGCCCTCAAGGTTTTTGAACTCCATTACAGCATAAGTGCATCTGTTCTACATTTTCACATGCCTTTCAAAATGCTGTTGCTGTCCAACAAGCCCTAATAGCTCTCCATCTAATCAATATGCATCTCCACACTTGCACTGTGATCCCTCACTTCAATTTACTTAGAACTGCCATCCAGCATGACCACTGAGCACAGATATCACTGCACCAACACGACCACCAGAACATTATAAATCCTAACATGTGGGCAAAGTCATGATTCTAAGTGCCCTGATCCTCCCAAGGCCATGAAATCATGACAGCAGGTATTAACATCCACAGAATTTAGCCTTGAAACATCTAATATTTTATTGAAAATATAACTCATTCCATTACACGATGGAATTAAAAAAAAAAAATCAAAAACCTAGACAGTTTAGCATCTTCATTTTAGGAATTCCTGAATCCCATATCAATGGTTGTTATAAAAATATTCTGGGGTGTTAATCCCCTGAGCAGCTCTACCCTACATGTCCACTTGCTTGCTCCCTGCCTTCTTGCTTTTACACTTTCTGGAAGGTAAACGGGAGAAAACTGCTGGGTTGAAATGAGGTAAATAGGTAAAGCAGAAGCAGTGCGCACAAGCAAAGCAAGATGAGTTCATGCACTGCTTCCCATCACAGGCAGGCATTCATCCATCTCCGTCACATGTAATGGTTGCTTGGGGGGACAAATGCCATCACTCCAAATGTCCCCCTTTCCCTTTTTTCCCCTCCAGCTCTTATTGTTGAGAACACCATCACAGCATCTACTGTGTCCTTTTGGTCAGTTGGGATCAGTTGTCCTGGCTGTGTCCCCTCCCAACTTCTTGCACACTCCCAGCCCACCCAGTGGCAGGAAAGCATGAGAAACAGAAAAGACCTTGGTGTTTTGTAAGAACTGCTCAGTCAAAAAAGCTGGCATGTTGCACAACCTTCTCAAGCCCCTTGTACATAAGGTTCACATTACTAAAACCACATTTAAGAACCTTACAGGTTCCGATATATATTTTAAAAATGAGCAAATATTTTTTCATCTTCTCAATATCTTGTTACTTAATATTGTATAATACGATATCAGTGGCGTCCTTCTGCAAAACAAACAAATCAAAGGCTGTCTTTTCAGTGAACATAGTACAAATACATATTTGTCTAATTATACTGTGCAAGTTGGTCTCTTTTGGGTCTAAATAACAAATGTTATAAACTTTTTTCTGAGAAGGGAGATGAAACCATCTTTCGCATATGTACTTGTAGAAATTTTTCTTTAGCAAGCCTAGATTGAATAATAAGACACTGTTCCCCATCCAAGAGTATGTTTTTCATGTTTCATTTTGTGATTATTTTCTCTACCTGAACTTATGTACTCCTTTTAAGAGGGCAAATTGTCATTTTCCTAAGGGGAAAGAGGATTACTTAACACTTAATACTTCTGATAGTAGGAAGATATTATTAAATGTTAAAATTTACATGTTATTCTATAAGTTTATATCAAACATGTTTTCACTATCTATCAAAAGAATAAGAATAGTGTTGCACACAAAATGAGATGCAAATCAAATTTCACAAATCATTCTTTCAAAGGATCCAATATTACACTGCATTACTGTATGTAACTGTATGCATATGCATTTTTACTCTGATCCTGGCAAATAAAATGTATTTCTGAACTTTATCAAATAACCAACTGGAATTTTGTTAATACTATTCTTATTTTTGCAAAATGTTATTAGGATCTCATATATATGTAATCCTTGTGGTTTGATTAAAACAATTTTAATTTAATTGATATTTCAGGTGTAAATATTAATCAAATTTAAATTAGTCAAGTCTTTCAAGGACAGTGACAAGTAAAATACAAAATATATGCACAAATATAATGCATATATAAAGGAAATCAATAAACTACTAATTGCAAATTCATCTCTCTCATATCTGACACTATTTCTATTATCCACACTGTAACTAATATTTCTGTTCTTGGCTATACCATGGAATATGATTCCTGTCTTTGCACTCTATCTTCATTTCTTCCAAAAAGACATAAGTAAAGCACCAATTCAGCAAATCTGCTGTTATTTTATCCTTTCTATCCCTTTTCAGCAACCAGTTCAGTGGAGCAATTTTCTTTTTATCTTCAGTCTCCTCTAAATATATTTGAAGAGCAATTTACTATTAGCAGAAAAGCACTCTGCAGTTTGATGATTAGTATACTTTTTGTGTCCCTAATTCTCCCTTTAGTGTTATTCTGATAATTTTTATGTCTACTTAGCAGATAGCTTGTAGTTTGAAAACCTGACATTAAGGTTTTACTCTGGGGTCAGAAAGCTCTGCTAAACTGTATTCAAGATTTGAAGACCACCCTTTCAATCTGTAGCTCTCAGAGGGCATGTGGAAGTGTTACTAGAGGCACAGAAACACAGAATGGTTAGTGCTTGAAGGGACCTTTAAAGGTCATCTAGTCCAACCCCCCTGCAGTGAACAGGGATATCTTCGACTAGACCAGGTTGTTCAGAGCCCTGTGCAACCTGACCTTGAATGTTTTCAGGGATGGGTCTTTTACCCACTCTCTGGAACTTGTTCCAGTGTTACATCATCCCCACTGTAAAAAATTTCTTCCTTGTATGAACTCTAAATCTGCCCTCTTTTACTTTAAAACCATTATGCCTTTTTCTATCACTAAAAGCAATACTAAAATGCCTGTCCCTGTCTTTCTTAAAAGCCCCCTTTAAGTATGGAAAGGCAGCAATAAAGTCTCCCTGGAGCCTTCTCTTCTCCAGGCTGAACAACTCAAAATCTCTTACCCTGTCTTCATAGGAGAGGTATTCCATCTCTCTGATCTTTTTCATGTCTCTCCTCAGGACCTGCTCCAACAGGTCCATGTCTTTTCTCTACTGTTAAAGAGGGGGAAAAAAAAATCACATATCGTGAAAAAAATCTGTTCTTTATCATGCACATCAATGTATCGCCTCTTTATCTGTGTAAGCATTCATATAGCAGTCATCATCTCAGTATTTAACTGCTTCCCAACTATTTAAACAGAATAACAGTTCGAATTACAGTCTTCCTCTTATCTCACTTTTGAAAGAGACAGCAGGATTGCTGTGTCAGGAAGTCACATAGGGGAAATACAAAAAAGAAATACAAGTTGTTATTTTAGACCACGTTAAAATATAAGTGATTCTTATCTGCTGCATCAGTGAGGATCAGTTCCTGTCCACAATGAAAACTTTTTCCTCAGAATCTCATGAGCCTTCCAGAACTGGCTGACCTCTCACATGCTGAATGGAAAGAGAAGCGATCTCTGAAGTTGTGAGGGACTGGTCCATGAAGAAGTTCATCTTTGAACTGCATTGTACAAAAGTAAACTTTTACTTCTTTGTTAGTTTTATTCCATCTTTGGAAGTGGTGTTATTTTTGATCCAGATTCTCAAAAATAGCTGAAGGGTATCATCCTATGTTGTCTAGTGAATTACATTATAAAGAAAACAACAAAAATTTCCCCCTTCCCCAAAGCACAAGGAACAGCAAACATGCTACATAGCTACTTCTGTGTCAGCTTTTCAGTGGGGATTTTAAGCTAGTCTGATGTACTAGTTAAAGATATCTTGGAAATACTTCTATTTTGAAGTTATGAAAGTTTAAAAATTACAGTAGAAATCTCTGCAATACAAGAAATCTATTTTTATCATGCTAAACTTTCCTCTGAGACCACAGTCACAACAATGTTAATAGATTTCAGGTAAGAGCTTGGGATGTTTAAGCTCCATTCTCAGTGTTTAGATTGGATTAGTCAAATGAAGAAAGAAATAATTCAAATAATTCACTAATATACTGAAGAAACAGTCTACTGTTACATGCTAGGTCATATTACTTGTCATTTATGACTCATAATGCATTCATTAAAATATTCATAAATCCTTAAAACATTCCAAAATTAAGCAATAAACAAGGGTGTATGAAAAATTCGTTATAGATGTGCTTTGTTTTTCCTTCAATTCTTGCCATTTATTATTTTCTAATTTTAAAAAATTTCAGTCATCCAATTAAAGAAAAAAATATAATTTGATTTATGAGATATATCTCACTCACCAAGTACTCACTGTAAATAGTTCACAAAGAATACATAGGTAGAAAAATTTTGAGAAATCACTACTTTTAACTTTGTTAAAGCACATGGTCCCTGAGGGAATCCTTGAGATACAGTCCAACTGACCACAAGTTTCTGACTTCCTTCCTTTAACCAGTTCACAATCCCCCTCACTTTCCAACCATACAGACCCCTTTTCTTTAGTTTAGCTGAGAGGATGGTGTGGGAGATGGTGTCAAACGTTTTACTGAAATCTAGATAGATGACGTCCACTGCACTACCATTATCTATTGACCTGCTTATGACACCATAAAAGGATATCAGGTTGGTTAAACATGACTTTCCCTTGGTAAAACCATGTTGAGTTCTCCTGAAGACACTCTTGTCTTTGGTATGCCTAGAGACAATGTCAAGGATAAGTTTTATCACCTTTCCAGGGATGGAGGTGAGGCTGACTGCCCACAGTTGGCAGGGTCCTCCTTCCTTACCCTTTTTGAAGACTGGAGTGACATTTGCTTTCCTCCAGTTCCTCTCCTGTTCCACACGACCTACCAAAGATGATGGAGAGTGGCCTAGCAATGTATGTATCTATGCATTCAGAATATGTTAATGGCATGTATATCTTCAGTATATACATTCAATTTATTTCCATTTTGTATTTCATTTTTCTTGTTGTCTACTCCCATCTGCAAAGAGTTCCCATCTAAGAGCCTGTAAGGCTCTGGTTACAAAGTGTTGTTCCCGAAGAAACCCAGAAGAAACCCACGAAGAAACAATGTGCTTGGATATATATGAGCATATTTTTACACATATATATTCTAGACAGTGTAAGTCATCAGTAAGGACAGATAAAATACCATAAATTATTTATAATGATGATGCAGGTGTTTGTATGCTAAGATCAGTTTCTGGTTGCTTTCTGATGGACATTAGAATGAAAAACATTAATTATCTACACACAGCAAAGCATGGCTCAGAGTACTCCATCTTTATGCCTCCCACACAGCCAGTTTCATGAGCTGTCACATACAGTAAGGTATCTCTTCTTCTATTTGCCACCACCATCCATTTATCCTCCACCATTTTTGTTTTCCTTTATTTCTATGACTGTTTATAAAATAATCTTCTTGCTATGAAAACTGTTTCAGAAGCTTTACAAAAAAAAACCAACAACCAAACTATTGCAACCTACAGAAAAAGCCAAACTTGACTATTTAAAGGCAATCTAAATGTCTGATTTCCGTGGATGGTTTTCTTCCACTACTCTTAATTATTGCCACCATTATAATTTTTCTTGGAAGATAAAGATTCTTAGAATTACTACTAAAATAGGTAATTTTGAAGGTCCTTTAGTAGACCTTTTGTTTACTATTAAATTCTATTTAGTCCTACCTGTTATTTTAACCTAAACAACAATATATCAGCAGCTTATTGCTCTACTGTACTGAACATCCCATTTCCTGTTCTGTTTTCCCCATCCCTTCAGTAAATCCTGAAATGTGGTATTTTAAACCCCAAATGAATTTCCAACTCAGTGTCCCTGTTATTCTAATATTAATCTCATACAGTGCTTATCTTTGAAACCATAAAAAAAGATGAAAGAGAAAAAGACATTAGAATTCTTTTTAATATATTATGCTATGTCATACCAGCATAAGAAATATAGTTTTACTGTTGTCCTGAGTGATGAAACAGAATCATGTCTTCAACTCTCCTTGTTTCATGAAAGTTTCCACAGTTATCTGCCTTAGGGATTTTGTTCAATTTTATTTAAAAGAATGTTAAGCTTTCATTAATGATCTTTCAATTTCTAAGTTGTCTCTGTCAGTTTCAGCAGCAATATTAGATCTTAAAGAGTTCTTAGGTAAGATCTACCAAAGTTTGAGGTCTTGTTGATTCGCTGCTAAGTGACCCGAATTCAGCAAAACACTAAAATACAGTTATTTACTTCCTGTATACCCATATATATACTGAGATTCATTCCCTGTATATACCCATAGATATACTGAGATTCATTTAATGTCTGAAAGTAAAGACTATACAAATTCCAGCATGAATTTAGTTCTTTATTTGCAAAAATCTTCTAGAAACCGTACTACCTTTCAAAAGAGCATGGAAATTTCATCAACGGCTCTCTGCCTTACTTTATGCAGCACGTTTCGAAGGAGGATTTTTTTTTCCTCTGAGAAATTTTTCACAGCAAAGTTAGAAACTTTGTACATTGCTGTGTGAAACTGTGTGGTAGGATTAGAGTTTGCAACTGTTCATGCTTTTATAGATAATCTGTTCTTGACACGCACACAAAGCTGGCTCTTTTTTTCCTTCAGGGCAGTGCTGAAATTCAAGGTTTTTACTTGAATTGCTATAGGGAATGATGCATCTGGTTTGTTTATTCCTATATCTATGGAATGGAGACTTACATAATTTTGAGCAATTTTCAAAGCGTTATCTCTTTGGGCAATTTATGGTAAATAAAACCAATAGCTGGTAGCCAGATAGTGTTTTCTACTTATATTTTGGTGTTGCTTAAAGAATATGCAATAAGGCTTTACTCGTTGTTACTATTCATATTGTGGTAGTACTATGAAATTCTTACCAGAATAAAGACCTTGCAACAACAAGAATGCTGGAATACTTGCTATACTTACTTCTCTGAAAGTTTTACTGTTGAAAAAAAAAAATACAGAAGTCCACGTCCTTGAGTTAGTACACAGGGAAGCACTGATCTTTGCAGAAGGGTTGCACCTTCAAAACAGGAGCAATTATCACTAAGTGTGCAAGTGAGATAAGATTCCTGATCCTATATGCTTGAGCTTACTTCACTCACAGATTCTCTATTGGGCCAAACAAAACAAGTGATAAATGAATACTTTAAAAAGACATCAGTCTGCAGTCTGCAATTAGAGTTGCTAGCATGAATGGAAAGCTCATGTCACTCAACTGGTGAGTTTTATCATCTCTTCAATATTTTACATAAATAATGTATTTCCATGGTGAATGATGTTGCAGCTCTGGAATTAACACAGGATCAAGAAAGATTCACTAGTAGTATAAATAGTACTATACACATCATTCAGAAACACAAAATCACAGAATGGTTGAGTTTGGAAGGGGCCTCTAGAGGTCATCTGGCCCCACACTGCCACATAAGCAGGGCCACCTACAGCCAGCTGTGCAGAACTTTGCTCAGATGACTTTTGAATAACTCCGAGGATGGAGATTCCACAGCCTCTCTGCACAACATCCCTGTGCCACTGCTCAGTCACAGTCACAGACTTTTGAGTTTCCTTCAATGTCTTCATTGAACTACCTCCAGTATATTCATGTCTCTCTTGTACTGCATAGCCCACAACTGGACACCCACTTCAGATGTGACCTTCCCAGCATATTAAAAAGGGGGAAGGATCACCTCTTTCTTGACCTGTTGGCAATGCTTTGCCTAATGCAGCTCAGGATGCCTTCAGCCGCCTTTGCAGCAAGGCAACATTGCTGATCCATGTTCACCTTGCTGTCCAGCATCACCCAGGTCACCAGGGTTGGGTTTTTTTCTGATAGCCAGATATTATTTTCTTTTCCTAGACCATAAAATATATCTTTGGTTTTGAAGGAATTTTTATGCTATTGGAATATATTTCAGCATAGCAGCTTTAAATCACATCAAAGTTCTTAAGGAGTTACAAATTATATGCTAAAACTTCCAAATAATCTAATGATAAATAGAGAAAGGAAGGAAACAACTACTTTACAAAAAAGTCAGAAACAACTGTAATATCATGTGCCCTGAGGAGCAACAAAATTGACTGAATAAACATAAATTCGGCATATAGTGCTCTTGAATGTTCAGTCTCCAGCCTAAGTCATCTAATATATTGCTTGTCATTAAATTAAGGACCTTTACTTATTGAGGAGCAGCACTACAGGATACTCTATTCTATTAATGCTTTTGTACATTGTGTACAACCACATCTCCATGCAAGGGTGTTAGACCGAACAAAAGCAATTTAAAGCCACACCAAACAGAACCAGTAGAATATGTATTTCCTTTTTATGATAAGAACAATATTTACATATATAGCAACAATAGATATGAGAGTGACGTTTTGCATAGACAGTTCTGAATTAAGACATCTACACAATTATTTTTTTCCAAAATTGTCAATCAAAAGTTGGTTCTACATATGCTGCCAATAAGGGGAAGCAATTGGTTACTACGTAATTCTTTATATGTCCCAGTTATATCCTAAAATTTGGCCTACCAAGCCCTCAAAGGCTTGGCTTTGCTTTTTTTGAGTGATCAGTAATGGATCGGTTGAAATATACACTTCTATCATTAGGGTGCCTGGTGTTATCCTGTACTTGTACTTTCATGGCCACCACCATCATCCTGTCCTTGTACCTTTTGGGATCCATTTCATAGTCCCTCATCTTCCTTATACAGCCTTTAAGAGGTGACTTGTGAATGACATAATTAATGTTTGATCAGCCTATTGTAATCATACCTACATCCTCGATCAAGGGCCACTGAATAGTTCACCTGACAAACATAGAGAACTATTAGATGATAGAGATACACATAATACATAATACATAATACATAATACTTTGGTAATCTACAAGGTGTAGAGAACAAGTATTTTGAGGAGTAGCTGAAGGAACTGGGGTGATTTAGCCTGTGGAAATGGAAGCTGAGGGGAAACCTTATCACTCTCTACAACTACCTGAAAGGTCATTACAGCAAGGTGGAGGTTGGCCTCTTCTCCCAAGTAGCAAGCCATAGAACAAGAGGAACTGGCCCCATTTTGTGCCAGATTGAATACTAGGAAAAAATTCTTTACTGAAAGGATTGTCAAGCACTGTAGCAGGCTGCCCAGGGAAGCGGTTGGATCACCACCCCTGGAGGTATTTAAAAGACATGTAGATGTGATGTTTAGGGGCATGGTTTAATGGTGGACTTGGCAGTGCTAGATTAATGGTTGGACTTAATTATCTTAAGGGTATTTTCCACCCTAATTGATTCTATGATTCTATGATTGGTACATTACTAAAATTGTTTTCCAATGCAAGCAAGATGCCATGCTTTGAAATCAAGATTCAACTCAAAATGAGAAGCTGTTTCTCACTGGTGGAGAATAACTATTCCATTCTGAGAACCAGGTTATATTAGGATTCATTAATAACACATGTCTATGCTTTGCAGTTCAAAGTTGGCTCCTGGCTTTGAGTACTGACAAAGTTAGTGCACAGTTACATCAAAACAATGTGATCATACCCTATAATTTTCTTCTTAAGCAGTCTGGGGCCATAAACAGTTCTCTGAATACTTTCCACACATTGCAGGATCTATGGATGCACTAAGAATCAATATCTCATCAGGAGGTATATATAGTTGTTTTGATATAGGTGCACTTAAATTGTTCACTATTTCTGCATAATTTTTTCATTATGAATGAACTGAAAGCTTAAATACTCAACCTGGTTTTTTTACTTGAAATTTTTAGTCAAATTTCTTTTACATGAATGAAAACTTATCTTTCACAATGTATAAACTGAGCTCACAAAACTTTTGCAACCACAAAAAACCCCTCAATTATTATGCCTGGCATTATGCTGTGAGCCTGATAAAGTAAAAATATCTTAAGTTGTTTTCTTGAAGAATCTTTAGACCAGATAACTGTATTACAGAATCAAGAAGAGGAACAGGACCATCATTTAATGACCTGTTATTTACACATTCTCCAGCCCAGATTTTCTGGTTAATTTTGAAATCTTCTGAATCTATGAACTGGAATGGTAAATGGTACATTCAGAAGTATCAGAATATAAGAAAAGTATATTTTTTTCTTCTCTGCTGACAGAGTGGGACACAATATGACACCCAAATCTAAGTGTTTGTACATAGATGTTTATGTGTGCTGTAAGAACCTAAGCTCCTATTTTACATACTGGATATCATAGGCTGAGTTTCATCTGCCCAAATATAGGCATCCGGTGTCATTTCAGATGCTCCAGTGTGCTGAAAATATATCTGTGGAACTGGCACAAGAAAATGGGTGCCAGGTCATTAATAGTCATTGGGCAATTTTGACTGCAGAAGCTCAGTATGAAACACCACAAACAAATGCAATTGTGTGGTTCCTGATTTGTAATTTCTTCAGATCGTGAGACCAGCTCTCCATCTACCTTTAAAGAACTTTGCCATCACATACCATAATTCACTTCTTCAGTAGTCCTCAGTTCTCTGATTTTTTTTCAAAAATGCATTGTATAGCCATACGCTTGAGCATTTAAAGTGGAGATGACAACTGCAGACCACTTAGGAGGCTTAGAATGTGAATATTCATAAACAGAAAATATTGTATAAGAACTATGATCGTTGAACCAAACAATTACTCTGCAGATCTAGATGTGGTAACAAGAACTGGCTTCACAGCAAGATTGTTAAAACTGTGAAGTCATTACTTAAAACACAGATCAATCTAAATGGGCCCAAACTTGGGAGGAATACTAAAATACTATTAGCTGTAATTACAAAGGGATATTTGCTTTTTATCTGAGCAATGTGATGATGGACAATATTGTAAAAAAATAATGTTACAGAAAAACATTTTAAAGAAACCAAATCACAACTTTTTGAATAGTTTTGAAATTATATTAGAGTACAAACTTTTCAAAGATCCGTGGCTTTATCAGCCCCCCAGATTCAACCAAATTATTTTTGCTATCCATGTCCCTTCCAGTCATCTATTTTCTTAACAGTTCACAGTAAAATAGTCAATAAGCTGTAATTTCTCACCATACGTTGGGGTATCATTAAAAGATTTGGAGTTCACTGGAATATCCAGTACACTGAAACATTCTAGATCTTGTTTAGTAGCTGTTTGATACACTTCTCTGTCTCCAAAACTTAGGCTCAGCTCTACAGCAGGGTGTTCAGCCTCACCAGAAGGTTCACTTCCATGTGTACACTTCAATAGCAGAAGACAATCTTGACATACATAATAAGAAAAAAACCCTGCACTTCATATGGGGACAGTACAACCCTTAATCTTTCACTCCACACTCAAAAAATTCCTTACTCTTGATCAATAAGAAGGGCATAGTCAATGTTACATCATTCTCAGACTATAGTTCCAGGGTTATGCTCCCGTGTTACAGACAGCAGATTTTTCTGCTACTCCATTGTTAAGAACAAAAAGATTAAAACACTCAGTTAAAACACTCCAGATGGATGGTTCAGCTTTCTGCTCTGCTACAGTACCTACGTGAGCTGAGACCAGATCCCATCTATTGAAAACATCTGCAGAAAATAAAAGTCCGTTCAGTAATCCTGACCAGACCAGAAAGCTATTGTATATGGAGGATTTTGTGATATGCATAGTGGTTAACCTGAGTATGTCTGTGCTGCACCTTCAGGTTGTGTTGCATGACACAAACCCCTTGACTGCAGAATAACCTCACCCCGTGCCTTATAACAGAGGAGCCTACAGGCAGCTCCCACTTGGAACAAGCATTTATGTCACCTCTTGCCTTTATCTCAGTGAAGGAAGTTCTCATGTGAATGTTATTTATGAATAGAGCTATTGTCTTCTAAAAATTTCATATGATAGGTCAAATAACTGAAAAAGAGGAGCCTTCCCCCAAAGACAGAATTCTGCGGTATGCTGTCGGAAAATCCATCCAGGGAAAATCTTGTGATGCACACACACAGAGTACCCAGCAGCTGAAAGGACATAACATTTACTTGGTATCTAAAATCCTTTTGTTGTTCTGCATCAGCAAAGCATTTATCTTATTGAAACATTTGTTATGGGCCATTTCTTATTCATATCCATCAAGAAACCTGGACCATCTCTTCTGTCTTGGTGCAGAACAGCAATTTGATTCTAACTAACTAAATTAGACACTAAAATTAGAAGGCATAATTTGGCTTTTTCATCAAGTTCCTTGTATTTAGGCAGAACAGGTGCTACATAAAGTAACACAACATTTTTCAACTACTCAGAAGAAGCAAATTTTGAGTAACTTTCTATGTTCTTGCTGCTTCTGGGAAACATTTCCAAGAGGCAGGTTTCTTATTGTTAATAGTTGCACCTGGACGCAAGGACCTGTCTAAAGGTTACAGGGAAAATACACTTACAACCTAGCATTCAAGCTCTACAAAGCTCAATACAAGGTACTTAAATTAATATAGAAAGTTTTTTTCTATGGCATAATTAAACTGCTGATGTTACTCACTTTGAAATGGCACTTAAATAATTGTGATGACATCTGCTAAGTGCATTTTGAGACAGTCCTTTATAATTGATTACTCATTTTCATGAGTCATGCATCTATCTGAAGTATACTTGTTGTTACCAGTATGATGGTGGTAATGGAAATTTAAAGCTGTTTTGGTTTGGTTTCTTTTTTTAATGCATTTTGGGGTTGAGATTTTTGTCGATTTTTGGTGGACATTATATATGAGTTATTTCAGTTAGACACCCTTGACAGCCTTAATTCCCTGGCTAAATCTGTGTCTGCTAATTTGTTGAAAGTTTGGATACTGGAAGCAGGCTCAAATTGACAGAAATGAACAGGCTGCAAAGCTGTAGTGAATTCTCTTCTGGGGAAGGGATGTCTGCATGCAAAATCACTGCTGAGTATATATGAAAAAGGGGAAGAATGATAGTACACTGCCTATGTGCCTTGTGCTTCTAACACAGTTTCAAATATCATAGTATTTTCATAGTACAACGTGCACATATTTTTTACGTTTGGTTTATTTTTAATAATAATCCTTTTAATCCATGGATATATAAAATTTGTCTCATAATGAATATGTTTGTTTTATCATACTATAAGCATGCTTTTTTCCAGATAGGAGAATATTTTGCTAACAGTTATTGCTAGTGCCCTATCACTACTGAGTAACAGTGTTTTACGTAGAAGCTTATCATAGCTAAATGAAGTCCTTAGGTATACATATCTTTAAAAAGCTCTACTAGAACTTTCCACCTAAGGGTTATTAATAGGAGAAATTTCTGGCTTTGGCTGACTGACTAATAGCTATGTTTGGTGAGGTGACACAGCTCTCTTTCATTTTTAAGTGGTATCTAGTTGTCCTATATTTCTCCCTTACCCTCCAGTCTAATTTTTTCTAGATGCAGCCTTCCAGAGCAGCCTATTTTTTACTTTTTGTCTTGTGGGGTGTAAGTTGTCTAAAAGGAAAATATACCATTCTGGGGTTCCTACAAAATCCTTCGTTTTTGAGAAGGAATTTGAAAGATTACTCCCCCTTCATTATTTGTAGGCAGGGCGATGTCTGAACAGCAAATTCCATAGAATGGGAGGCTAAGACCCAGGTATTTTGACAAGGGCCAAAAGCTACTTTACGAGTATTAAATAAAAATCTGAGGAAGTTGCCGTTATTGCAACACAACAATTAATATCTGTGCAGCCAGTGGTATCTTACTGAAGTCTTCCTCTATTGAATGAGAGGATACAGAGCAAAGACTCAGGAAATTTGTGTAAGTTTGTAGCAATGTGACAGGGGACAATAACCTCAAAGTGCAACAAGGGAAGTTTGACTAGACTTCTAACCCCACAAAGCAGTTAGCATCATCACAAACTGCCCAGAAGTTTTGTAAGATCTCTTGTGAACTTTGGAAATAATCAAAGCTCAACAGGACAAAACCTTGAGCAACCTGCTCTGGATGACACAGTTTTTAAGTAACCTCTGGAGATTGTATAGCACAGCTTCCTCCTTGAAGCAAAGTTATTCAATGGTTTTGTGGAACACTCTTTGTCCTTTTCTTTCACCATGAATAAGTTTATTCTGTGATTCGGTCAGCTTTTCTAAAAGCTGCAAAATCTGATGATTCTATTTTAATTTAAATGACTGCTCTGGAAACTATGTGAATGTTATGCCATGTTTTAAAATGTGTTACAGCTTTGTAAGGGCCTCGCTCTGGCACTTATTTTGGCAAATCTGCCATTGGTTTAAAAGTACAGAAGAGGTTATTTGTATTATTTTAATTAACAAAGACATCACTATAAATACCCTTTTACTCTATAATGAATAATGATATTCATATAGATGTAGCACAGGCTCTACACTTCTGAAACTCCATTTTAAATGAAATGTAATGATCTGGATTCGTTTTGTCTGCAGTAGCAGAATGCAGATGATTTAATGCCATGTCTAAGCAAGTTGTAACTGAAGTGTCCAGAAATTTAATTTGGTTGCATGTAATAGGATAGTAGACAGATTTTGTATTCCCTCTTCCAAAAATGTAATTTGCATACATTCTTTTACTGTCTTACACTTATCACCAGTATCTAATGTAAGCTTATCAAAAATTCATCAGTTATTTAATTTATACACATATTTTTAGGATGTACAAGAATGAAAGTTTCATGCTGTATAAAATGTTAGTTAACTGGAGAGGCTCCACTGCTAACTGCTATGCAAATTTAGTCACTGAAGCATTGTTCAAGGTTCTTTTGCAGATCTATTCACTGATGCAAATATTTAGATTGCCTTATTTTTAACTAACTTATTAGTGCTGCTTTTTGTATGATCTTTCATGTAGTTCTGATGTGCACAAGAATCACAAATCCTTCCATAGGTGATAGGAGACATAATGCTACTTGATAAGAGACATATCTGTGAGACATAATGTTACTTTGGACTGAATGCAAAATCACTGATGCCTCTAGAGTGCTGATATTACCTTCCCCAGTTACTGTGTTTTAAATAACAGTACAAATGTTATGAATTTACATTGTCATGTGGACAACAATATTTTCTTAAAATCAGGCTGAATAAAAACTAGTAGATAAACCAAAGCAGTTTAAATGGATTATAGCTATTTAGAGTAACCATTTTGCTTGATGAGCAAAGGTAATCTTGAGGTACATATTAAAAAATGAGGAAGAAATGTTGGGAAACACTTATATATGTGCACAATGATTGTATAAAATTTGCTCTTTTAGGAGAGGAGGCCATGGAAGCCCTATTAATGTCCTCTGCCCTTGCTTTCTCTGGTCATCTACACCAGCTGAACAATGATACATTTCTAGCCGTTTCTTCTTGCCTTTGTACACAAATATTACCAACTCTGTCTAAGATGACCTAAGAAATTTTAAATATTCTGAGACTATTCTACCCAGATTTAGAATTAGTAAAATTTATTAGTATAAATTATTAGTAGAACTTCTGATCCTGTCAAGCTTAAGACAAATGAAAGCTATATTAAAGGAAAGTAAATTTTAAAAGATTAGCATATTCTACTTCATCAACTTGGAATATGCTTTTAAATGATTCAACATTTACTAATCACACAGTTTTATTTAAATCAAACTACATACATGAAAAATACCATCAGTAAATCTGTCATCATTTGTTTTCAAAGTTAGCACACCACTGAGATAATACAGGAGTACCCTAAGTTTCAGCAGCTCTTTTTTTATTCCCACCAAAGAACCTGAGACTTTTTACTTTATGAAAATCTGAACAACATAAAAGGAAAAAGAAAGATTTTTTTTAAAATCAGTCTTATTTTCTGTACACTCTCAGGCATATTTGGCTCATAGATTTGCAGGGTTGTGATTTTTAGCCTAAACCGTGATGATTCTAGCTTTTATTTACAAATGATTTACATTTGTTTTATAAATTTGAGTTATTTTACTCTCCTATTGAAACCAAAGCAGATAAAATTGAAAGGCAGACAATAATCTTGCTGGAATTATTGGGTTTGGAAGAAAATTATTCCGTCTTTTCCTTGCATATAGCTCTACGCATGAATGAATGTTCAGCTAGTTTTGTACATGCTTGACATGGACATAAACGTTTGCATAGATACAAAAACATGGTCATCAGGCACTAGATGTATCAAAAGAAGAAAGTATTCTGAACAAAATCCTCTTTCAAAGATGTTCTTCTGCTAAGAGTTAAGTATGAAGCCTTTAACAGCCAACTCTCCTCAGCTTATTTTTGCTTATTTTATTTGAGTCTTCATGGTCTCCTGCTGGTCTAAATAAAAGCTTCCCAGTTTTTTGAATCACATCACTGTGGCATCTTAGGTATTTTTCTTGGTTCCAAGGAAGTGAAGTCACAAAAACAATGGTAGAAAATGATCTTCCTTGAGCCTGGGTCCATCTAGCTCTATGCTAAGAAAGAAGATCAGAACTTGCCTAGAGTAAAAGAATCTTTTTCAGAAGGATTGCTTAACCCACATGGATTTTAGCACCCTCTAGGTGGGCACAGTGCAGTTATATTACTGATTATTCAAGACCCATGCCTAGACCCTGAAATTAACTTGTGGAAACCTACAGTGCGGTTCTGCTGGCACTGGTATGTCCTCTCACTTCTCAGCCGTGTTCTGTTCATTGGAGAAGAAAGCAGAGACACAGCTTCCATCCCACCTGCTCAAACCAGCTGATGTACAGCCTTGCTGATGGACTCCAGACAACACAGTCAGGGTTCATACACACCTCGGAGGCAGATCACCCCTTTCTACATCCCCTGGAGTAAATATTGGTCAGGAAAAGAGCTCTGGGTGCCTTAGTAACCTGCAGCCACCCTTGCCCAGCCAAACCATCTTCATGTTACAATTAGTGCTAAGCTGCAGGAGAAAAGAGTCATCCTGATGGCAGTGTGGTGTACATCATGGCAGAGGTTTTACTGAGCACCTCAAGGAAGCTGAAAAGAGGAGACAAATGCCAGGTCCTGCACTTTGGCCACAACAACCCCATGGGGAGCTCCAGTCTGGGCACGGAGTGGCTGAGAGAAGCCAGGCAGAAAGAACCTGTGAGTCTGGATTGACAGGAAGCTGAACATGAGCCAGCAGTGTGCCCAGGTGGCCAAGAAGGCCAATGGCATCCTGGCCTGTATCAGGAACAGCGTGGCCAGCAGGTCCAAGGAAGTGATTCTTCCCCTGTACTCAGCCCTGGTGAGGCCACACCTCGAGTCCTGTGTCCAGTTCTGGGCCCCTCAGTTCAGGAAGGAGATTGAGGTGCTGGAGCAGGTCCAGAGAAGAGCAAGGAGGCTGTGAAGGGACTCCAGCACAAGTCCTGTGAGGAAGGGCTGAGGGAGCTGGGGCTGTTCAGTCTGGAGAAGAGGAGGCTCAGGAGAGACCTCATCACTCTCTACAACTACCTGAAAGGAGGGTGTAGCCAGGGGGGCGTCAGTCTTTTCTCTCAGGTAGCTATCGGTAAGACAAGAGGGCATGGTCTTAAGCTCTGCCAGGGGAGGTTTAGATTGATATTAGGAGAAAACTCTTTACAGATCGGGTGATCAGGCATTGGAATGGGCTGCCCAGGGAGGTGGTGGATTCTCCGTCCCTGGAGGTTTTTAAGAAGAGACTGGATGTGGCACTCAGTGCCATGGTCTGGTAACCACGGTGGAAGTGAATCAAGGGTTGTACTTGGTGGTCTCAGAGGTCCTCTCCAACCTTACTGATTCTATGATTCTGTGACTTAGGTTAGTTTCAGACTGTATCCTACTTTATCCTACAGCTAGTTTCCAGGAGAAACTTCTGCTTAACATTAGTTGCAATGGATGAATCTAAAAATACCAATGTTTTTATGCCACAGGTAGAGCACTAGAATTTTAGGAAGGAGGCAGATCTCAGCTGTTAGACAGAAATATCCAATGACAGTGTGCTTGAAGAGGTAAAGTAACTTGAAATGGAAGTTACGTGAGCAATTCCCCCAGGTTTTCCTCAGTACTTTCTCCTACTTATTTCTCCTACAGAACTTATTATCACTAATAATAGTGAGGTGAAATCAGGAATAAAAAAGGTAGCTTAAAAGCACTATTTGTTTTGTTTCATAAGTAGAGATAAGCCATCTACATTACTAGAAAATGTATTGCACTGGAACCTCCATGACTGTTTTTTAGAAATTCACTCAAAAGTAGTGGCAGTTCTTATCTGGAGAGTTGTGGGGTCTGTCCCCCGTGGAACTTCCTTACCTTAACAAAATTTTCCTGTCTCTTGTTTTTTCCCCTTGCTAAGCATGGATGGCACATGTCAGCACTGCATCCAGCACCACAAGATAGCAGGACAGGGCCTACATGCTGCCAGTAGATTGCACTGCCCAGTGGGAATCCCCACCAGCTGAAAACTGCTGGAGCCAGAGTTTGAGACATTTGCATCACTGTGATTGTAATTATCCCACTCTTTCAATACAAATGCCTATTTTTAGAGCCTTTAATACTTGCTTCTGCCTTAATTCTTAACATGTGGCTATATGAGGTGTTGAAACATCTGAGCTCACTCTTTGTCCTGCTAAACCAGTACTGCACGTACGGACAATGGCTGCATGTAGCAGAGGTTTCTGAAAGTAGATGCTACCCTGCCATCTATGGTTTTTCAGAAAGCTTATAGCTGTCAAAGTGGCCTCCTATTCGTAAGGATCAGAGGAGTTCTGGAAACCCATGTAAAATGTCTGCAAATAGCAGTCAGACAGAGTGGAATTTTTGTCTTGTAGAGTCATGTGACAGTGGTCCTAAGCAGGAGGTTAAATAGAAATGAAGAGACCAATGTGAATACTACCAGACTTTGGCATCTTTTTGGTCCAGGTAGCAGATATCCCAAAGAATTAATGAATATTCAAAAGAAGTGCACCTCTCCCATTCACTCTCCCAGTTTTGAGGCTAAACTTCTAATTGTTGTTTGCTAAAAGGCATAGAATGGTACTTGGTACATTTATTTGCTAGTAGAAATATAGCCAGAGGGTCTGCAGAGTATTATCAGAAGTATAGCAGGTTTCAGATGTCATCTGAACTACTGTGATTCTTCATGCATGGAGGAATTGTAATACACAGTCAATAACTAAACATAGGAAAACTTGAAATATGGTTTGAAAGACTTCTACAGATTTATTTTAAAATGTGCACGTTGATTAGAAATCAGAAGAACATAATTCTGAAGTAAAAGTAAAGCAAAGTAAGACTGCTGAGTTTTTCTGTCATTGTGAGTACATATAACACATATCATGCTCAGATTCCTAAAGATAAGATTTTAATGGTGCTTTAACCAATGATTTATTTCCAATATAAACAGAAAGCAATAACAAAACCAGTAATATGCTTAACAATACTTATAACTTAAATTTTCTGTTAAAGGAATATAAGACTATTTGTGAGCTCAAACATTGTCCCTCTGGAGTGAAATAAAATGGCTTCATAGTTTTGGAGCTGCTTAAAGCATAGAGCTACTTTATTTTCCCAAATTAAAATATTTTCATTTCATTATGCTGAAGAAATAATCCCTCAAGTGTTTATAATGCACAGATATATAACAGTTGGTATTTTTGTTTAATGGTGCATAGAAAATAAGGATAATGGAAATTGAAAAGTAAGCTTCAGCAGCCTCAGGGACCTGAGAAGGCAATATATAGCCAAAGTGCTTGAATGGCCTCTTAAAATTCATTTGTTGGTTTACACAATTGTAATGTGCAAAGACAAGGTCCAGCAAACTGATCTCTCAATTTAAAAAGCTTGCACTTCATGTTAGTAGCTTAACTGCTAGTACATTACAGTCCTTTTTTTATTCATAAACAACTGAGAAACAAAAAAAATCACTGTGATGCTAGAAAGGGTAGAAACAAAAGAATGCACCTTGAAATGCTGGCACAAAAGAAAAAAGCAATTACAATGTGGAAGTAATTTAATATTCAAATACAGTGTTAGAATGCAGGTAAAATAAAGGTCTGAAAAAAACCCACCACTGATCTCTTTGTGAAAGTGAGAGGAGTCACCAATAGCAATGTCATAAATATATTTTTTTTTAAAAAGAATTGCTGGGTCTGAGGCATTTAACTACCTTCAATTAAGTCAGGAAGAATAAGTTATCAGACTGTGCCATAGAAATTTACAGGTCATTGCATTCCTAAGAAGAATCAAGCTTTTGAAAGATCCTACTGTAATTTCACAAAGCAGGAAAAGGTAAAATGCATTTGATTTATTTAAGATAGATTTTTGTGTTCTTGAGTTAAACATTCAGTTTTGATGAATCTTTAGGCCTCGCTTGGGATCAGGTATTAATAGGTCCCCGTAGCCTAAAAATATTAGAAGAGGTTGATGTAAGCTCACTATACCATAAAGAATTAAAAGCTAGAGAAATTCACTCAGCTCAGATTCTGGCAAGGCAAAAAGGAGGAGTATGCAGCAGAATAGAAAATCAGGCTCCCACACAGTCATTTACTCCAGTAAGTGCACAAATACTAACAGCTTAGCCTTTTCAGCAAGAGACAATTAATGCAGTAGATGTGGACTAAAACATCGTTTCAGCGCCCTGCCTTTAAATAGAACTGCTGTAAGGAAGATTATTAAAATGTTCAGACTGGAACAGCATACAAAAAAGCAAAGCTCCAAAGTTTTCTGGAGAGAGGAAGCAGCACCACCAGAAGACCATCAGGCTGCAAAAGACCATGCAGCTGCAGTCAGGGGAAGTTCTGACCACTGGGGATGTTTTTAGGTGCATCAGAATCAACAGCACTTCTTCACAGAATTCGTTCAGGAAACTTTTAGGGTTGGATGTCTCATCTAAATTTAGGCATACACTTACTAGACCTCTGAATTATCTGAAGTTACTTAGGCTGCCAGTGTCAGAGAAACAGCTGGTCTTAAAAGCATAATACGACTCCTTCTAAATGCCTGTTTTAAGAAGAGATGAACGGCACCTTAGAAATGAAATTATTCTCTTTCCATTCTTGCTTCAACTGCAAAATTCCATGACTCACTCAGATGTATCTCAGGTAAGTTCTGTAACATTAGTCAGATGTATTCTAATTCAGGAATCACAAGAGCTCATGAAGACAGAAAAAGACATACATAGAGAAAACAAAAATAAAGCTAAGAGAACAAACTAAATGAAAGTAAATTAAATAAAAGAAACTAAAGCCTAAAAATATAAAGCGGGAAGACAGTCCCATGGCAAATAAATCAATGCAACCATCATTAAGCTCATGACAAAAGAAGAAATAGCAGAATCTTAATCTTTCTTTGAAAATCTATTCAAGAAATGTCAGAACTAGACTGCTGAAGAAATGGTTCTGGATTATTATTCCCATTATCTCAGATTACTTTGGTTTAGGGACCTCAAATAGCAGCTGTTTAACAAGTAGGCAGTGTGGTATGTTAGTATATATTGGACATGGATTCTGGCTTTGATAATCACAGGAAATAAATCACAATTAGCTTGTTAGAATTTAACTATTTTGCCAAAGAGGATGGTTTTTAAACTCAGCACAATGGTTGTGTCTGTATCAGCAAGTGGCAAGCAGACCCACAGGTAAAATCTTGGTTCTCGGGACCCTTCTTGCACACTATAGCCTTTCCAAAGTACTCTTACATAAAAATATTGTAATTGCTACCTAGATTTTGGAGGAAAAGTGAAATTTGTCCAGCTGGTATAGACTACAATTGCTGGATCATAAATCTTGCATGCTCTTTATGTAATACTGACCATGACAGATTCTGTCATACATCGAGCTGTGATCAGGCATTTGTCTTGCTAGCAAATAGTTGGTAGGACATGTACACACTGCATATATGAATTGAAAAGTGTAGGCTCACATCTTTCTTTCATGAGTGATATCTTTATAATTGAGAGGTGATTTTCCATTACTGTGGCTATTTTCTGCTGTCTGCTACAGGATGACTCAACCCTGTGCTTCTGAGCAAACAGCTGCAGGACTCTCCCTGCCAGGCACCAGCAGGTAACCCAGCCAGGGTGCAAAGGTGCTGCCCAAGCACAAGAGGGAGGAGGTGCACCTACTGTGTGAGCAGCTGCCTGCCAGGAGTAAGAGCTGCCTGATTTTATTAAAAGCAGCTTAAAGGGGAATCTCTGGTTGTGATCTCTGCTTTTGCCCAACTTAATCTGCTGACAGAAAAGGGAGATGATATTTGTCTGTCCAACTTTACCAAATCTTAAAGCACCTACTTAGAGTCTCTGCAAACATCAGGCAAACAAATCAACATCTTTTGATATTCAGACCTTTATCACTGTATCTTTCTCTCCTTCAACGATTGAGAAAGCTTAGATAGGCCTAGTCTTGACACCAAGATTTTAGATGATTAAAGTGGGATGAAACCTTGTCACAGTCATAGATATAAAACCCTTTCAGTGAGGTTACTTTCTCCACCATGGAGATGTCTGTATCACACCAAGAAGCAATATATCAAAAAATTACTTCTTAAGGAGTTACATATTTTAGAAGGTTTGATATTCTCATGTGCACCAATAATGAACAAAGGAAGTTTTGTTAAAATCAAGTGCTTTGAGAAACAGCTAATTTTTTTTTTTTTTTTAAAGAGTTCAGTTATATTAAAAATATATGACTGCACCCCTGGATATTGCAACCCTTTTAACTACTAAGACATACCATACAACCATAAGCATAGTCAAAAAAAAACAGGTGAAACATTTCCATCAGGTATATACTTGCCTTTGAATACTGAATATGCTCTGAACCTTCAGACTTCTTACACTGATGCTGATATTTGCATCTCTTAATAGTTCACTGGAACACAATATTAAAAGGTGCCATGAAATTGCATAGCTGTGCAGCCTGTAAATCACGGACTATAAAACTTCATTTCATCTCTTTTAGGTCTATTATTACATGTTTGAACTCAGCAGCACTTGTATTTTAATACTCAGTGGTTCTAACCTGATACTTTAAATTTTTTTTCAAAGATTGGGACCATTTGTGTTTAGATGAAGCTGGTTGACAGGAGGTAGAGAAGAGCTAAAAATTTTGAAAGAGGTTGGAAGATATTGCTTATATATTTCTTTCAAGCCTATCAAGTTTGCTATCATGTTCAGACTTTCTGGGATTTTTTAAAATAAAAATGTCTATGTAATTTTATTTACTATATCAACTATGATATATTCCATAACAATGAGTAATGGGTCTCTTGCAGTCCTAAGAAAAGTAATAAAACCAGTCACATTTAAAAACAAACAGAAAAAAATTAATATATTATCTGATGGGTGCATTTTTAATAGATTTTCAAAGTTTCTGAGTTCCAAATCTTCAAATAATTATCTCCCACACACAAAAAGTTTTTTCCTAATTTTGTCCAAAATGTCATCAAAAGAATTAACTTCTAGTCTCAATATTCTTACAGTCTTTACACTTCTCAGTCTGCTGTTTCTGTTTGCCATTACCTGTTTTCCCTAAAGGTCATCTAAGAATCTGGGATTAAAAATACAATCTGGTCACAAAGCTGCAGTAACTGCATCTCATCTTTCTTTCCTGATTCATTCTGTTTTCCTCTTCTTGGCATATTCTCTGAGCATTTCACGCTTCTTCTTGATACATCACTGTTTTAAAACTAATAAATGTTTTTCATAGTGCTAATCTCTTTTTCCTGATCTTTTTTCCTTATCTTAAACCTTGTTGTGTTCTGAACATTACTATGGTCTCCCCAGCTCTGAGTATGAATCAGAGTGACAGATTGATAATCCCTTGCATGGCACCTATCCCAGCATGAGTAAAGGCAGCCCACTGCTGAGGCACTGAGGTTAAAATAAATTCACATTGATAGTGTCTTATGATTGCTCTTTTTAGGTTATTTCATCTACTTCTCTATTTTCCCTATTTATGATGATTATCTCTACATGAAAATATTTATTTGCATGAAACACTGAAATGTTTGTTTTCATTATAATTTTTTAAAAACTTATGCTGTATCTAAATCACTTCCTTAAATAATTTTTACATTATTCTCAGATAATATTCTCCTTATCTATTAAACTATTCTGCTAGAGCAAGCTTTAGAGATTTGCAAGTTAGAGATATTATTTAATCCTTAAAAAAATTATTTCATCTTCTTTCTGATACATTTTACATAGGGAGGAGATGATGTCTCCAAGATTGAGTTTCACCTTTGCTTTACATGTGCTAGAGCTAATTTTTTAGATAGTTTCCTCTGAGACCCAGTCCTCGGTATGTCAGCACAGATGCCTGAAAATGTTAGTGCTTGCAAACACTTTGGTTCAATAACTGATTCATATAAATGCATATGTGTTGAGATAGAAGAAGCAATACTAAGGAAATTAAAACCTCTTGGATTTTTGGTTTGTTCACCAGCAGGAGAAAAGAAAGAGCCACAGACACATGACTAACTGGTGGGCAGTCATCTTTGCTACAGGGCTGGATTGCAGGTCAGGAATATAAAGGCTGCTTTCTCTGTTCTGACTCCAGGTGTACAAAGCTGCCATAAACCCAGATGTTTTTATGTTGAAAGATTATCTGGGAAGAGTCTGGTAATAGATCACAAGATCTTTGTGACTTTTATAGCTCAAGCAGACAAGAAAAAACAAGATGAGGGTAGCATCCTTTAAACTTCAGTTAATGTCAGACCTAAAAAACCAGCTGACTTTCTGACAGTGATGTTTCAGATAATATATGAACTATACAAGTAGTTTTCCAGTTAAATTATCATTTTAATGTCTGTTAAAAGGCTTGGGTTCACTTTACAACTTTTTTTTATCCCTCTGTTTAACCTCAGGGAAATGGCCACGTGTGTTATATCCAAAATGCGTAAGCCCTTCACTATTAATGGACTTCTTATCCTAAGTCAATTAAGAGCTTATTGAAAGTTCTGTCAGTGTTTTCTTTAAGTTTCAAGAGCAGCATACAAACACTTCTTGTATGAAGTACATTAATATAATTCTTTGTATAGGATCAGGAGCTTCTATACATTATCATAATGCAAATATTTTTTTAAAAAATCAAAATATCCAAATTAGCCAAAGTTACATTGTGTGAAGTCTCTATACTTTGAGCTGAATGGAAGTTTGTAACTGATGAAGAAAAGATAAAATTGAACCCCTACATTTTCAATGATGAAAGTATTTACTCTCTTACTGTAAGCATTACTCCTAAGAGGGCTTGCAAACTTCGATAACTAATTATCTTTGTATAATTTAGAAAATATCAACACGTTAATCAAAACTGACATACAAAAATTTTCACTCATCATCCAGCACAGAAGTGGTCAATGGCTTTCACATTTAATGTTTGCTTTTCTAACACACTTTATAAAATCACGTTTTCATTCATTCCAGACCTCATTCTTTAAACACTTCCTGTGCTTGAAAGAGTAATGAGAATGTCTAAAGCAGTTTAAATCAGTCACATATTCAAACAGCTACTTGAAATTTTTGTACACTTTTGGTGAAACACTTCAAATGTCGTACAAACCAGTTGCACATGAAAAATTAGTTCCAGTCAAGGTATGTCAAAGAATTAAGTTTTGAAACAGAAGTCTTTTCAGATAAAACTACTGAGAGGAAAGGCTTATACATTAAATCTATCATTAATACTGCAGTTTCTACATTATTTTCTGCCTCTGCCACTGTAACATGTATCATTATAATTTATTTTGATTATTGTCTGTATTGTCTTTGTATGACAGCGTACACATAGTTTTGAAGGAAGCCTGTGCTTAGAGAAAAGTCTTCAGGTGAGTTTCTTAATGTAACAGAAGAATAATTGGCTTCATTGTATTTGTCTGAAATAGTTGCCCATCTTTGGATTTTGTGGGAATTCTTGGAGACACTTGTCAAGCTGGGAGGCACTTTCAGTGAGGGCCCACACCCCCACACCATAAGCACAGAGACTACACTGAGCAAAGGATCACAAGAACAGTTCTTATCCACAGGATTCCCAAATTACACAAGAGGGGAAGGGAGTAGAATAAGAGCTCTGGGAGTTTTGGAGGTTCACTGGCACAGGTTGCCCAGAAAGTCGGTAAAAACCTCATCCTTGGAAACATTCAGGGTCAGCTTGGATGGGGCTCTGAGCAACCTGATCTAGTTAAATATGTCCCTGCTTATTGCAGGGGGCACTGGACTAGGTGATCTCTAAAGGTCCCTCCCAACAGACTCTATGATTCTATGATGAGAAAGGGAGTTTTGACTTGGTTGCTGCAGACTGCACAATCTGCATTGCGGTCAATGGATTTCCTTTGAAAAATGCTGCCAACATCAGGATTCTTGATGCAGCTTTTCCTCAGATCTGTAAACCTGCAGAATACATTTCATGATGAAGCACAGGACATAACCTTCATATATTACAGACTTAGTAAAAATGTACAAAATAAAGCCATTATTGCACCCAGGATGCAATTTGTGAACCCTTACAACTTGATCATCTCAAAGCAAATGTTTACTAAAACGTGCCGAGGCAGTTTTCCACAACAAGAGGTCCTTCCATGCTACGTGTCAGCAGCTGATACCAGCAGCAGCAGAGTTGTTTCAGTTAACAAATATTGCAACTGATTTTGATTGTTTTGCTTTGTTTTGTACTGTGAGAGAAACATATTTCACTCTTCTTTTTGACAGTGTTTATGTTTAAAGAGAAAGAACAAGCCTGTGGGAAGAGATTAAGCTGAGGAAATTGTTCCTCAAAGTTTGAAGTTAAGAAAGTGATGGGCAAGTGAAATATGTGCTTTGAGACTGTATTGCTGTTATTGATTTCTGCAATGAAAAATCCATTTTCAGCAGACCTTTCTGGAACACATTACAAATTCTGAGATTGTAAGAAAATCCATGGATTTTATTTCTTTTATTTAATTTTTAAATCATCAGAATTCATGTACATATTTTGATCTCGATTGACTTAGAGCATAGACCTGAACTTTGAAGGATCTAAATACAATGGAGTTGGACTTTTTGTTTTTTCAAGGTACACTGGGGAATCTGTGCACACAAGGTCAGATATTACAGATACTGTTTACTTGGGTCTCTTAGTACCAAGAAGGAAAAGTAAACTCCTTGCAAACCTTCTCACACACAGAAATATGTACTTTTTGCTACACTGGAGAGGGGGTTGAAAGTACAGAAAAACAGAAATGCTTTGTAGTTGGGTGAATACTTCTACAAGATTTTAACTAATTCTAAATTCAAAAATGAGATATAGTAAAGGTGACTGTAAGTGCAGACACATAGGCCTAAAATTCATGTCATTCATCCTCAAGCATCTCTGCTGGCAATAATACCGAGGAAAAAAGTTATAATTCTGCCAAAAAGATGAAGTATTAGCAGCAGAGGCAATATCCCACGCAAAAAGCAAAAAGAAATAACCCCATACCCTGGTGTCTCCCACTTCCTTTCTCCCATTTGAAAATGACAATGTTTTTTAAAAGGTATTCTGCCACAGTGAAAGATTGTAAGGCTCAAAGACTGCACATACATTCTCATTACTAGTGCCAGTTTTACTCCTGGCAAAAATAACAGTTATTATTCTACCAGCATATGTCAAGGTGCCATGTATTCCCAAGGATGGAGAAGAGAAAGTCCTTGGAGGAGATGCAATTCTCTCTGTCACCTCCCCTGGCCAAGCAATGGGAGCTAGACGGGGTAGTACCTCCATACAAAATAAGAAAAGCAATCCTGTTTAGGGAGAATATTCAGCTAATATGATATGAAGTCATGGTGTGGGTGGTTTTTAAGTATCCAGATTGTTTTGTAAACTGCTCTAAGACACATTATTTTCAGTTTATTCAAATTAATACACTATTTTGGCTGAAGCTGAATGTGGAAAATGGAATAATGATGACTGGGTGTTTTATTTTAGATTTAAGGTGTAGTTCACAAAGAATTGCAATTATGTCAGCAAATTAACAAAGAGGCTCAAAAATGTGTTTCAAAAGTCATCATAGATTTTCAAAGAAGGAGCAGACATTTTGTACTTTGTTTTACAATGATAGATATATTTTAAGACTAATATTAGAGGATAAGAAATTTTAATACTAATGCAAAATGCATGATACCTACACTGGATTTCCAAACGCAGGTCTTGGAAGGTTTTTTATGACCAACGTTAATCAAAATAGTAATAGCAAAAATTATACACAAGACTGAATAGTTCAAAAGACATTTTGCAGATTCAGAGATTCTATCAATTGTACTCAAAAAACTGGACTTGCAAATTACAGACACCTTTTGAAAGTTTGGCCCATTTCAAAACATGATCATAGTGGACCAGCCTGATGAATATTAGCAGTATGGTTTTTGATATTGAAGGAAAATAGGAGATTCCCCTGAGCTTTTTAGAGCATCAGATCATTGACTTCTGATTTTATATCTTAGTGCTATCAGTGTTGCAAAATTTGGATCCTTTGACAAATGAGAATAGCTTTTTGCTTTGAAGCTCTTGGATTAAATGAGCCTGAAACACAAGAGTGGCAAAACCTTACAAACCAGGTTACTCTACTATATGTGTTGGAACTAGGTTTGAGCTGTTGTTCTGCAATACAATGGAGAAATATGCTTGACTGTGGTAGATGTCCTTACAGTAAAGAAAAAGTGTGTGGGGAGTTGCTTTTGCTTTTTCAACAAAAGCATCTGACTTTCCTTTATGCAGAATGTCTTGATGTGGTGGCTTTTCATAAACTGCACTGAGGACCCCGTTATGATATAAAGACTGGATTTAGGCTGGACTTGATGATCTCAGAGGTCTTTTCCAGCCTCAATAATTCTGTGATTCTGTAAAGAATACATTTCTGAGATCAAAGATATATTCAGCATTTCATAGTTTTCCTTAGTTTAAAACTAAACAAATGCTTCTGAGCATATCAAAACCTGGCATAGTGGCAATATTTACCTAATTATGAAAGCACTAATTATTCTGTAAGGCAAACTGTTCCCTTCCAGAAAAGTTTCAAAATTCTGACCCAGTGAGGCATTTCTGTCAGGCACTAAAAATTAACATTCTAATTTACTGAACCAGTAGCAAAGTTGGATGTTTTAATTCTTTCTGCTATGAAATTGGATGACCTTTTATTTCAGGAGTAATCTTTGATGTTGGCAGTTACTCAAATAAATTAGGAAAACCCCAATAACAGGAAAAGTGCTGATAAATTCTTCATTCCATGAATAGATTCTTAATAGTGCAGATAGTTTGACTCACTACTAATACAAGGTTCATGTGAATTCCTGCTAAATTAACCCAGGTTGATACGTTGCCTAATCAGTACACTGTAGCTGCTGCATATTGAGTAGTTATATAGATGTTATAAAGTGTCTTACCATGTCTTTGAAGTCATGTTCTCTCTTTCATTCAGTGTGCTATTGCATTTTAAACCTGTACATAACAAAACACAGGTTGTAGGTAATACACAACAGACTTGAAAGATTTTAAAATATATTTTCCTGCTAGGTAGTTAAAGGTCACAGCCCAACACACTGACCTAGCCTCCAGCATTTTCATTAAATTTCCCAGTTTTTAAGTAACATAACCAGCCCATCTCACTCCTCCTATGAAATGCTGCAAAACTAAAGATAGCTTATTGATCAAATGCTGTGATGGTGAGACCAGAAGGCAGCCCTCTCTGTTGAATTCTCTTCCTAGTCAAGAGGAGAGCACAAACCTGACTTCTAGGTTGTCATTCAATTTCAGAAAAGCTTAGAGGTTTACTGACGTATTTTATATTTATCAAAGGTCTTTGCACTGAGATGATATTTAGCACAAACTGTCCTCACTGGTGCGCTGTTCACCACAATCATTTTTCTTGTGGATCTTCTTTCCTACCTTATAGGAAAGCCCTAAGAAAATTTTAAGGTCTTTTGACCTTGGGGGTCTTTTTTTCTCAGGAGTATCTTGTAAGAAAAAAAATATACCTGCATCAGAGTTGTAGTTTGGATTATATTCTAAAGTGAATACTATGACTTACCGTGCTTGGGGCAGGCAACACTGTGGAGTAGTCTCAGAGTGCTTAAACTACTTCTGGGTATTCAGCCAGGATGATTTGGTATTGGCTTGAAAGAGACTGAAAGGTGCTCTCCAACTGTGCAAGTGTTCAGCTCAGGACACCAGACAAAAATTACTCTCCTTGAAACATGTATTGTGTAGGCATAAGGTCCTCATGCTTTTTATCTATTTCTGCTCTGTATTTTCTGTCTGTACTAATTACATTACTGCTTGTTCAGTTATTCAAGGAATAATAGAATATTAGGGGATACTTTGGGTTAGCTGTTTTTTATTTACAGGACTTAAAGTATTCCGTTTCCTGGGACTTACTCAAATAATTTGTCTCAAGCTTCAATTTATGAGGGATTTACCTGCAATACTGGCTTTAGAGATTCTCTTTTCTGTCTGCTTCCCTAGCAGCTCATTCCCCTTTAGTAGGTAATTTTAAATGTTGAGTTGTTAAGGGATGGGATCTACAGCAAGACAAACAAAATTGCTTTGGCATGAGCCACAGGGTAGCACGCACAGGATAGATACGGAAATTCCTTAATCAAGTGCAGTCACATTCTTGATCTCATTATGGATCTACAGACTCATATATCATGGCTATTAAAACAAGTGAGACCTTGTCACCTTGCAAATCTTTCCATTTCAGATTAGGTACCTATATAGAATGCACACCCAAAATCAGTAGATTACAACTTTGCTTTTCAAAGAATCATATGACTTTAACCAATAATTAATACTATTTAACATTATTTTCTTGCTCTAAAATTCTTAACAGACTAAGCTAATGTCTTTTCTCTTTATGTAGCCTCTTCTTGACTTTTTTTCCTGTTCTCCACAACTGTAAAATTGCAGGCCCTGACTCAGAGCAGATGAATTTCTGTTCTGGTTAATGTAATAAGTGCCTTGAAATAATTTCATTAACTATGTCCTGAAGTTAGTTTTATTCCTCAAAATTCCTAGTTTATTTGTCCTAGTAACACTCCTCTAATAAAAAACAATCCTAATTGTAGAGAGGAAAAATAGAGAAATAAAGATAATAAGTGGTTGGCCCACTGACACTTTGGAAGTCAATTACACTTTCCTAAGTGAAAAGATTTCTTCATTATTCTGCTTTAGTTCTTGCATTGCCTCAACCCTCCCTTGGAATTTTAGAATAATGTTTAAATATGTCCTGGTAGATAAATCAAAATAAATCAGAAACTTTGTTGTGAGTGTATATATCCATTTTTTAAAAAATTACCTTTTTTTCTTCTTGACAGCATATTAAGTATTTTTTTTTATAGGGGACATTCTGCTGAAACTGACTGTTGTCTATGAACAACAAATGATACACACTGAAGCCTTATACAAAAATTTCAGTTTCAAATCAAATTTGATTGCTTTTTTATTACTGTTTACTACTACCTGAATTGGAGACTCTTTTCTCATTCTTCTTTGTTGGAGCACAGAACTGAGCTTCACTTTTTTTGGCACTTAGAAAAATTCCAAACTATATATGGTTGGAGTCTCTGGGTACATTTCCTTGAACTACTTAGTAACCCAGATTGTTTCCAGAGTTCTACAGTTCCTTGAAAATAATACTATAATACTTCATTTTAAATTCAGATTCCTCTTTCTTGACACTGTTTGTTCTCTGGGCATAATTAACAGTAGTATCTTTGGGGGCTGAAACACAACTAAGCTTTTCAAAACCACATTCCTTTCTATTTTCATCACAATGATAATGCAGGTAAATATTTCACCACATTCATTTTTAAATATTGCAACAGAAGACTAAAGGAGTTCCTTAATTTGTAGAATCTAAACCAGAATATTCTGCTTTCAGAGTAGAAGAAACAAAATTAAATAGACTGCAGATTGCTAGAAGCAAGAAAACAAACAAAAAAGTGCTGTCAACATTTTTGCAGCAGTATTTTTCTGCTTATTATACAAACAGCAATCCACGCCATCCCCTTTCAATCCTCAATAGATAAATTCTAAGTCAAGAGAAACTTATTTATATTAACTTTTGCCCAAATGATTCTCTTGCATAAAACATTATAATTGGCTTTTGTAATACTTCCTTGGTGAGTGGAGAATTCTTCAGCTCTCTGATTTCCTATTTACAGTGTATGGCCCATCCATACATATTGAAGTGGTCTGAAATTCACAGCCCGCCTATATCCATAAATTCCAACTTGTATCAAAAGCATAAGGAACCTAACAATTAGTAAAAGGCCACAAAAGTAGATGATTACAAGAAGAATCAGAACTTAAAGTCATGAGTTATCAATTGAAGTATATATAAAACACCAGATAATAATTATATGCAGGCTATTTTAACTAAATGACTGTCTCTTGCTTAGTAAAAATCTGAGTATATGGAGGCCAGCCACTGACTCGATCAGAATAGGAACAGCATTTCTACAAAAAGTATGACATTTACAGATGGATCTTTGTCTCACTGAATCTCACTGTAAATGCTCTGGGACTAATATTCTTGTTAGAATTCAGAGTAAAAAAATCACCTCTGACAGTAGCAATTGAATCAGTGGCTAGTTTTATGTATTCTCTTTCAGTATATGAAAACAAAGTTGCTAAGAAAATATGTAGGAACTGAATAGAACAAATCTGCTCTCGGGCAAGGGTATTTAAAAGGTGTTCTTCTAACTACTCCCTGTCATGAATGAAACCGAGACTTCCTCACAGCTCTCTCTCTGCTCTTCCTCCCTCTCAAATTTTCAGCAAGTCCTTGTAGATTTCCCTGTATTACCTTCATATTCCACCACAGTGTTTCATTAAACCACAAGCAATTTATTTTGGCTTAACAGAATACTCACCATATGCAGAGCCACGGATTTATTAGTAGTCTAATTAGCATCTTGGCAGCCTAATGCAACAAAGACATATACATTAATCCAGTTACAATAATAACACGTGGATTCCAAATTATCCAATAATCACTAATCCCCATTGCCTTTATACTTTCAGTTATATGCTGACTTCCTGCGATCTAATCCTTGGGTCTGTCTTGGGATATTTTAATAAATATCTGTTTGACTGTCCTGCATCTTCTTATTCCTCTGAGGTTAGTTATGAAACGACCATTTACCTTTTTATTGCTATATTTATATACTGGTTTGGGCAGCCTTAGTGGGTTTTAGTATAGAGAGATAGTAATAGTTTGTGTATAGGTGTATTTAGGGATAAGAGATAGTAATGACTGGAGCATGCCGCAAATGGCATGGAATAAAGGGTGGAATGTCCTGGTTTGGGCCAGGATAAGGTGATTTTCTGTCTTGTACTTTTGCTTTCAGCTAAGTCTCTTGTAAGTAGCTGCACTTGATGAAATCAACAGCAAGTTTCTCAGACAGTGTCTGCTTCTAGGACTGATAACCTCAATGTTTATAGTTACAGAGACTGGTGTGCAGAGCCAAGGACACTGCTTGGATCTGAGGAACATTTGGCCCCCCCAGGAGAGAAGGGTAAAAAGGTCACACCTGCAAATCCCTCCTTTAGGGAGAAACAGACAAGGTAAATCACCAAAATTTACCACACAGAGTATTCGATCCCACACACGTCATACTCAGTATAAATTCGAGGGATCACGAGGGTCAAGCCCCTTCCTCCTTCCCCTGTCCCTATTTGCTTCAGCATCCTGGGAGGATTCTGTTTGTTTGTCTGTCTTTGGTCCTGATCTGTGCCAGCCTATACCTGTGTGTTCCTGCCTCCAGCTCCCAACTGCTGCTGACTCCAGGAGTCCAGCCTGGACTTTCCCAGGGCTGCCCTGCACCACCACCTTGGTGGTGATGTGAGAGTTAATGGTGGAAAGGGGGGAGGAACATGGTATCAATTTTCCTGTATGTTTGTATATATTTAGTAATTTTTTCCTATTACTACTGTTTTATTAAAGTTGTGTAGTTTAGTTTCCAACCCATAAGTCTCTCTCTCCCTTATTCTCTCTCATTTTTTTATCAGGGAGGGGAATTAATAGAGAGCATCTGTTATTCGGTTTAATTGCCAGGACAGCGTTAAACCGTGACAACTTACTTAAACCATACTACTGCAGAGTCAGTGTTAAGGTGAAGAAAAACCAAGCTGAGTATTAGCTTGCTAACTCCTATGCCATTTTGTTGTTACAGACCCAAATTGCCCAAGACAACTGCTGAAAAGTCCTGAAGTTAGTTGTCACATTCATTAGAAAGCCTGTGCTCATCAGCTCACAGCACAAGAGTTTATAAAAAATACTAGTTGGCATTTGTTTAGGTTCACTTATTGTTTGTATTTAATTCCTCTGTAATGATAGGAAAAAAGCCTAAGCAACACTTCATTTGTCCATCGGGACTATAACCAAATAATTTAGAAATATCATAAAATGACAAATAACTTGGTAAGGTAGCTAAATACTTTCTGAAATGCCCTTCAGTATGAATGTTTGGCATATTTTTTTCCAGTACATTAGAATACAACTATAAAATCTTAAAATAATCTTAATAATAATAATAATAATCTTAAAAGCTAGATAAAAGACTGATTAAAAGAAAAATAAAAAAGAACATTCTGCTGTGCTAGAGCACGTAGCAAATTTTTGCACTCTCGTAGAAAGATGAGAAGAGCAGGGATATCACCACTGCAATGAAAATTTCCTTTCATTTCCTATTTTATTTTGCATGGAGAATACTAAATATAGACTCTCTTACCACTTTTCAAGCAATAAAACCAGCAGACAAATTCTTACTGTCTTAACAAAGCATGTCTGTCTCAAATGAAGATGCAGCCACTTCCCTTTGAAAATGAGTTTCAGAAAAGTATTTTATGTTATAGTATGGTAACAGTAACATGTATATAGTGTATAGTATATAGTATATAGTATATTAGTACATAGTATACAGTATGCAGTATACAGTATATGTATTGTGTAGTATAGTAATGCAGATACTTGAACAATTCAAGAAATGTATTGCACCCTTGATTCTGCTCATGAATTATCCACAAATGAATCTACAAATCCCTAAAAATCATGTCCATCACTACTGAAATGATAGGGAATTTTTGGCAGAAGTAGACCATTACATACTCATAAGTTTCTATGTGATTTCCAAACCACGTAACATTGACTCTGTTCATTGATCCTAACTTACCAGTGTGTAATCAAGGTAATTTTCTTTGTGAAATGTATTTTCTTTCTTAATTAAACGAGTCTTGACTACTTGCATACATTCATGATCGGATAGATTTTGGTCAAATCATATTGAAACATAAATAATGAATATAAGCAAACAAACCATGTGAGATGACAAATAGCTCTCAATCAGTCTTATGTGCTGGCTACCAAATGCAATGAGCATAAACCAGAGGGAAAGGGAAAGCTGGAAGGAGCATCACACACTATTATAGTGACACAGGCACTTCCCAAGAAGGAGATTTCTATATCCTCATGCCACTTCTCAGAACTGATAAGTATTTTGATGCTAAACAATTGCTATAGAAAACTGAGTAGTGGCAGTAGGTTTCCAGAACTCAGCTGTTCACCTTTTCACAAGCTTAGCACTTGTTTGTGCTTTCTTTGGCCACAAAATATCTTGCTCCCTCTTGCATACTGGCATAGTTTCCACAGAATGTCTTGGCATGCTACTGTCTGTTAAGAACCAGCACACACAAAACACTACAGTTTGCAGAACACCAGCTCCTCCATTTGGTAATAAAGGCAGATTTCATGGACAAGAAAAATAACTAAGAATGAGTATTTTACCATTTTACAAGCAGCTGCAAGGAACAGCCCTAAAATTCTGCTTGGTTCCACAGTGGCTGTTTAGCCACTTGCTTGCCACTTGTTACTTCTTTTCCTCAGCTGGTGGTGAGCTCTGGAAGTTGATGTTTTCAATGTTATCAGAATTGTCTGATTTTTAAAAATCTATACCTATCAGTCCAATATCACTCTATAAGCATCTGCTGGGAATACATCTTTCAGATGTTCAGTTGTTCAAGTACTAATTTTGATTATCTCCCATAATAACAACCTGCTCAAGAGCATCAATGACAAATTGCTCTCTTCAATAGCCTGGGATGCTGAACCCATGATTGATGCATTCAGTACTGATTCCAGCAACAGTGACAGACAAAGTAGTCCTATTTTGCCCTAGTTAATCAACTTTGGAAGTGGGGTGCCCGAGTGAGGTGTACCTGTGCATAAAAAAGGGATCAGTAGTGGGGAGGGACTGTTTGGCAAACTTCCTTACCATCTCTCCCACTCGCTGCTCCAGTGGTCTGCTGTAAAACAATGAGGTGCTTATTTCAATCACCCTTTATCAGTGAACAGTTCAAGAAATGTTTAAGTTTGTTTGTTTGAAGTACAGCAGCCTCTTGCTTTCATTTGATGTTATGGATAATTTTACTGTTTCATTCCATTTTGCTACTGTTGTATCTATGGTTATAGCTTCTTACTCATTGCAATTAGGAAATTTCTGGGACAGCAAGTCACAGAGTATTTGATGTACATTATAGATCAGGAGAACAAGGAAGTGTTTGCTTTTTGAAGCAAAATAACACACCTGTGAAATTTTACTGATTTATCTTTGTGTATTTTAAGTAGTCTCTGGCCCGTTATTGTCCTTTGAAGGGCTGTCAAGTTACTCCCTTACTCATGAACTTAACACAGAAGGAAAGTGACAAGTGGAGAGTAGATGGAGACATTGGTGCTGACTGACAGCATACTTCTGCTGTTCTTATTCTTTCTTCTAAATTAAGGGAAACCAATGAAGCACCAGACACATCAAGACAGGCATCAGTGTCCTTGGAACATGTAGCATTCTTGTGCTGTGTTACATGTGATTTCCAAGTAAGAAACTTGTACCCTTTGGAAAACTATGCTTCACTTCCCCATAGCTTTGATCTCTCCCCTCAACACAAAATTAAATGAAGAAGCATTTATTTGGGTAGTAAAATATTACACATAATAAAGGTCACAAAGCTGTAAAATTTTACAAAAGGGCCTTTTTCCTGATGAATACAGAAAATGTTAACGTATAAAAAACAAAACTGGAACATCCACAAATTTTGGAATTTCTGTTAAGACAACGTGACTTCAATAGCTGTGTGAATGTTTTTGTATAGACAGAGAAATGTTTGTAGTATCTGCATAAGACATACCTACATTTCCTGGAAAATCTAATTATACTCTCTCATCCAATTATCCTTAAAAAGACTTTAACCTTGACATCTATTTGGCTTAGTAAAATATTTTTTTTATTGTTTCAGTGGTAATGTAATCTGTTTCCACTCCCTAAGCCGTCTAACACAGAGGTGTGTGTTTGTATGCATGAATGCAAGAGTATGTATGAAAACAGAAAAACAGGTCTGCAATACAGAATCTTCCAAATTCAGCAGTTCTTATCTGTTTTCATGAATGTTAATTTTATTCAAGTCTTTAGCAGAATTTTCAGTTCTCCTGTTGTCACCCAAGTCTGATCTTAACGAGACTACTTGGGGATTGTCTAAAGTAACACCCCAGTATCATGAGTTTGACTTAAAATCACTGTATTTTATTGAAAATATTCAGCATTACCTTGACTTACTGTCTCTTTGTATTATTATTCTCTGCATATTTTGTAATTTCTGTGAAATCTCAAGGGCTAGACATTTTAAAATAATTGTTTTATTTCAAATTACAGGATTTAATCTAATCCAGAAAAATAAAAACTGTCATCATTAAAATAGCTACTTGACAGCTAGCTTCTATTTATTATATTTCAGGAATGGCAAAAGCAAAACCTTTTGCAGGATCAGGGATGCCATTTTTTCAATAAACTGAAAAATTAGGAACAGAAAAAAGGGGAAAATGCATACAAGCTTTTCATTAGTAACAAACAGGATAAGGCATCAACTTCTAAAAAGCTCCGAAAAGTCTTCAGCTATTAAACCTGATACTTACCTGGAATAACAAAATTTATTAGATGAGGCTGTGACAAATTGGTAGTTCAAATTATGAACAAAATAATGAAATTTTTTTCCTACTCCTCCCCAAATCACGGGTACTCATTTTCAGTGCAGCAATACCATAGGACTATATAATTTCGTGAAGTCTACTTATTAAATCCCAAAAGAGCTAAGCATTAGTAATTCCTTAACTGTCTGATGTTTTCAGTGAATTCCATAAATCATTTATGTAATTATCAATGTATGATAAGCTTCTCAGGAAGTTATGTATTGAGTGTAAGGCTTATTATAGCCAATTGACAAATATTTTTAAATTCAAAAAGTACAGCTCAAAGATAAATAGAATCATTCTGAAATGGGCTTTCTATTCTACTTATCTCTGTAAGTAATTCCTCATATATATTCCATTATTATCACACTGCTATGCCATTTATTTTGTACTTACACTAATTTGCATCTCCACTTTTAAATCCCCACTTATGTGTTGTATTTATGAAAGAAAAGCGTGAAGAAGAATCACGAAAAGAAAAGGTGGATGTGATAAAAAGTCTGTAAACACAGCAAAACTATAATCCATACTAGCAAAAATCCACCAGGACAGCTGCTGTTATTTGCTTGTTCCTTGCAACTCCCAACCCTTGGAGCAATCCATCTCCAAACAGGCTGCAGCTCTTCTCTGTGGCTTTGCTTGCTTTGATTGTTTTTAACCTTAAGCAGAAAGACTCACACCTCTCACTGCCAGCACAGTCTTTGTGCACCTAAGTTGGCATGGTGGTGGTAAACTGGGGTCCAGACTCATCTCCTCTAACATTTCACACTATTGTCACTCAATTTTCTACATGCATGGAGTGAGACAAATGGCATTTTTATGCACAGTATGGATTGGGACAGATTGGCTAGAGTGCACGCTCCACCTCCTTAGGAAAATCACACTGACTCCTTGCTGTATGGCAAATTCCAAGCCTCTGGGCACGGCAAAGAAAACAACTCAGGCACAGCTAGAGGGCCCTGAGCAACTCTGGAGAAAAACTGAAACCCCATAACCCTGCTGACCAAGCTGCCTCTCGTCCACCTCTCTGTCTTCTGTGGGGCTCTGGCACATGCAAAGGTGAATCAACAGGCAGAGATGGCAAGCAGCATTTGCTTGTGATAATATGCGGTTTTACAGAGAAGTCAGGTATTTTCAGTATAGTTCATACTAAGGTAAAATAGAGCAGCAGGCAGCATTTTGAATGGTGTTACCTCCAAGTAAATGATGCATATTTCTTCCCTGCTTAACTCTTGTGCTGCTTTTACAAAATCTTTTGCAAAATAATAGTAAAATTAAGTAGAGAAAAATCTTTAAAATGGACTCTTGAACAAGTCTGGCCAGCTCCACTCACTCTTTTTTTCTTGTGTATGTGAATCAAGAAGAGTGTGGCCAGCAGATCAAGAGAGGTGATTCTCCTCCTCTGCTCTGCTGTTGTGAGTCCCCACCTCAAATACTGTGTCCAGTGCTGGTGTCCCCACCATAGGAAGGACAAAGATCTGTTGTAATGAGTCCAGAGGAGGGACACAAAGATGATCCAGGGACTGGAGCCCCTGTGCTATGAGCCAAGGCTGAAGGAGCTGCGATTGTTCAGCCTGAAGAAGACTCCGGAGGGATGTTACAGCTACCTTCCAATACCTGAAGGGAACCTACAGGAAGGCTGAAGATTTTTCATAAGAGTGTCCAGTGCAGGGCAAGAAGAAATGGCTTTTTGAAGGAGAATAGATTTAGACGGGATATTAGAAAGAAGTTCTTTAGTACAAAGGTGGAATAGATTGCCCAGAGAAGTTGTGGATGCCCCCTAGTCCTAACATCCTAAAATGTCTTTCTTGTAACAGAGGTGCCAGATCTGGATACAGTACTCCAGGTGGGCTCTTAGGAGAGCAGAGTAGAGGGGGACAATCACTTCCCTCAACCATGCTTCTCTTGATGCAGCCAAGGCTCTGGTCAGCTTTCTGGGCTGCAAGTGTACACTGACAGCTCATGTTGAACTTAATGATCACTAAGGTTGCTTCCAACTTAAGCCACTCTATGATTCCATTATGATTCTATGCTTGTGTGGGATATCTTCCCATCCTTGCATGAGAAGGCAGAGGTTTCAAAAGGGAATAGAAGCATCTTTTCAAATTACACTTAGATATGAAAACAGAAGGTATGTGTGTGAAACAGTGATCTCCTTAAATAAACTGATGGGAAAAAAAAAAAAGAGCTTTCACTCCCCTCAGAGAAAAAAAAAGTTAGTAGATTAGTTTGCCAAGGATCAGACAAAACCTCATCTCCTTAGGACCAGCCTCAGCATTGCCATCACAGGCCTACAAGAAGGTCTGTCAAAAGTGATGGCCCAGGCAATGGGCTGTGATTAAGAGCTTGTATTAAAGCTAAAGATCAACCGAAGGGCAATATCTCATGGCAACGTTGAGAGGTGGAGACTTTTCCTGCTTGAAAGATGGATTGCTTTGATCCAATGTCAAGGACACCAAGAATTCTCGAGGGATGCAAAACCCCTCGTTTTTGACTCAGACATCACTTAGAGAAGGGCCGTGCGCGCTACCGTGGCGGGTGCGGTGCGACTGTGGCCGATGACCCCGCGGGCAGGAACAACTGCCCGGTATGGCCCGCAGGCAAGGCGGGGACGGGCAGCCGCTTGGTGTGGCAGCACTCCCCGTAGCCAACCTGCTTGTCGATCTCCCCGGGGGAAGGCTGCGGGAGGCTGGAGCTCAAACCCGCCCTTGCCTGGGGCCGCCGACCCGCGGGGAAGAGGCGCCGATCCGGAGTCCCACGGGACGGTGCGGGCGGGCCAAGCTGAGCCGTACCATACCATACCATACCATACCATACCATACCATACCATACCATACCATACCATACCATACTATACCATACCGTGCCCTACCGTGGCGTGCCGTGCCGGGGAGGAGCGCGACAGCGCTTGTGGCAGCACCCAAAGCCCGGCTGTCGGGATGCGGACGCAGAGGGGAGGGGAACGAGAGCGGCGGCGCCGTCCCCCCGCAGAAGACCGAAGTTAAATAGCCAGCGCGACTCCGCCGCCTTCCTCTCCCCTCCTGGCTCTGAGCCTCCGGCGAGCCCCTTCACGTCCCACCCCCCGCCCGCCCTGCCGNGGCGGTCCGGGGCCGGTAGGGTGGGGGTTGTAGGGTGGGGGTTGTAGCTGCTGTGGTCCCGATTCTCAGCCCGCCGTGACAGGTTGCGGGGTGAGGGTCGAGTTTCCCGGGGACAGCACTGAGTCTCTCTCTTTGTAACCCAACTCAAGCCTGCACTGACAAAAAAATTACCTACTTCGGCGTGTGTAGCACCTCCCGCACTTTCAAGAGAAGCCCGTGAGGGAGTTGGCAATAACTTGCTACTTCACGGCAGCGTATTTGGCAAATAATTTATGAATGATGCCCTCTGACGGCGGTTCTCAGCTGTCCTTGATTTATATAAAATGTAGGTATGCCCTGTGGACTTTTCCAAATCATTACACACGCTGTTTTAATGTGCTGCTCTTTTTTGGCACATAAAAGTTTTGTTGAAGCGTAGTCACAGTGTTTTTCAGTCACCGTCTAAAAACGTAGTCATTGCATTTATTGTGAGATAGTTTATCGGTGCTAAAACTGGTTCTGTGACCCCAGCCTTGCAGTTTTTAAAGGAAAACTTTTACCTTCTTCATCTTCTATCCAGAGCGAGCTCCTCTCAGCTGCACAGAGGATGACTTAAAGACGCATTCCCCCTCACAGGCAATTCCTGACTGCTCTCTATAATGTGACCCTCATCATTAGTGCAAATGTTTGGGAGCAAGTGTAGAGGATACCAGGCATCATGAGCATGTATGACAACTGCATGGAAATCTGTGGAACCAAACATTTGTCTTGTCCTAACTGGCTTTTGAAACATATGCACTGGATATTTGCATCTCTCTTTTAACTCTGTGGTGAGGAGCAAGCTTTTAACCTTTGGGGTTTTGGAGTTGCTATAATTCAAAAGAAACCAATCGAATGAAAGCTCTTGTAGAAGCCACTGTGTTACAAAGCTGTTCTACCACTCTTAATTTGTAATACCTGTTCTTGAACGGCAAAAAAAAAATTTGCAGCTATTACCTAAAATGTTAACAACTGAGTAGGTTGTATAGCAGTTTAGAATATTTTAACGTTAAAGGTGAGGGATAATCACTATCATTAGGTGGCATTTATGACTGGTATTCTTGTAGTTGTGTTAAATGAATACATTTAAGGCCAGTAGGGCATCCTGTCCCTGCTAATGCTCATGGGACTTCTGCCTGCAGCTGAACTAGGTGCTGAATGAATGATGAACTCATCTTTTAGACAAGAATGGTACAAACTGAAGGCTTGTGGCTCAGCCCTAAATAGGAGATAATGTTCTCAATCTAACTCGTTGTTATCTGTTTCAAAAAATCACAGAACAACTTAGCTTCACTTTCCAGAGCATTTTAAATAGAGGTGGATGATTGAATGAATGCGTGTATATATAGTCTTAAAAGCCATATAGATGCTTTAAGTTCAGTAGGTACATCTAAAGGCAGATACTTATTTCAGTGAGTGCAAAACTGCCTGGCTTCTCAGAGATGCCATGTACTCCACCTCTGCCCAAATCATCTCTAAAAATAAAGACTTTATTTATAATTAACAGTGGGCTGGGTGCTTGATTTGCGTTTTTCTTGAGTTTTTTAACAGTATTGGAATCTGTGTCTGTTTATTTTGCTAAAAGAAAAATGTGTATTTTAATATTGGTATACTGACTGCACAGTTCTCTCAGAAATAAGATACAATTACACTAGTTACCATTTAACCACTAAATATTTCATGCTGAGTATAATTCATTGTTTGGGATTGTGGTAGCTAGGCAAACTTAAACATACAAGTATCTTTTTGTTTTGTTTTCTCTTCAGAAAGAATAATAATGAAATACTACTCTTTAGAAAGTAATTCAAGCATACTTTTAAAATAATGATAGCACGCTAGGTTGGAAATGTAATACTCATCTGTTTTGTGGGCTTATATTTTTAATGTTGACAAGCTGTTTTAAGAATGTTTCTCACAACATATCTATAAAACTCTTGAGGTGCAGTTGCTTATATTCTCTTCTACAGAACTGAAGTTTCAGTCAGAACTTGTCTCTAATGTGTTGCCAGTCTCAGTGCAATTTCTGATACTTGGTTGATTCAGGATCAGATGCATGTTCTTACTGAGGTGATTTCAGAAAGCAGCATGGGTTTCCACTCTCTGCAGTGAACTTTTGTTCTGTTTTTTCATAAAGGAACAATAGCCTTAGATGTCTCATAATCTTGGTATGGCAAGATTTTAAATGAAGACATAAAAGTGTATAGCTCATTGCTATCTAGAAATAAACCTTGTATTGGTTTTTTAATTTTTTTTTGTGTGTGTGTGCGTGGTTTTTTTAGAGTAAGGACTATTCTCCTAAACTTCTCTTGTGCATGTTACTTGTAGTGGACCCAGTTTTCTACTGGCTTTTTTTGTGGCTGTGTATGGAAATGATCCGTGGACTTTTCTTATTCAGCAGAAACCCAAAGAAGAAAGATGATATGGAACTTTCTTTAGATAGCAGTCTTTTCTGGAGTTACCTACATTGTGAACTCAGTATGAGGAGGAAATGCAGCACATGTGGATTTTCTGGGGGTTTTTTTGTTTTGTTTTGTTTTTCTACCCCCCCCTTTTTTTTTTCTATGCCTATGTACTTCAGATACCTGGATATAGAAGCTAATATAAATATTTTAACTTTATGGGCAGAGGGGGGAGCAAGTTATTACTGGGGCATTAATGTTTTTTAAATATTTTGCACTCACTAACACAGCAACTTCCTGAAAGCGAACACTAGGTGTCACATTACCACAAACATCACTGTCTTGCCTTTTCCCTACCTATCTGTTTAGGGTCAACATTTTAATCTTTTTCCTTAATAACTTTCCTAAATCAGATGACTAGCATTAATATTCTACGTCAATATTTTGGTAGGCTTGGACTGCATTCCTGGCTGTAAGAAGCTTCAACTTTCCTATGTTTTTTATTAAAAAGTTCTATCAGCACTGAGGTGACATGGATTTCAAGATTATTTCCAAGATCTGTCTGTGCCACAATACAATTCAATAGAATATACTTATTAATTGAAGGCTTTCCTCCCACACAGTCAGTGTCTGTTAAAATTCCTTGCTGGGCAAAAGCTGATTTCAGAAACGTTTGTCTTGATGTTTACAGGACTGATCTTCTGATTTGGGGATGGAAAACACAGGAAAACAGAATGCAGAGCTTCATGATAAGGAGGGGATTTCTATCTATTCTGTTATGTGAAGCCTAGTAATTACTTCCTAGTGCAGATTTCATTGATTTCCCACTAATATGGGAAGATGTTTTTCCCCTAAAAATATGTGAAATTAATAGTTTCAATAATGTATTAAAGAAATTTACCAAACACTTCCTAAATATAAGTTTACACATTTTGCATTTCTTCAGTTGGCTTCCCTACTGCCAAAAAGGAAATCTGAATTCTGCTACCAGTACATATGTCCGTGAAAACACCTTTCAAACTGATGAAAAGCATACTCAAGCTTGTGGCTTTAACATCTTCATGGGAATAAGACATGTGCCTACCTGCTGCTCTGAAAAACAATGTCTCATGTCAGGAAAAGAACAGAGTTGGCATTCTTTTTACACCTCAGATCTGTGTTTTGTATTCTAAGTAATTTTTTCTGATGTTTTTAACATTCTGTGAGATGCATTCAAATAGAATCACCTTCACTTGGGAGGGCAGAGACTGCCAAGAATAGGAATGGTAGCAGAGTTCAGCAGAAGGAACAGGGCATGGCCCTGTTCTTGTAGGACTGACACCTAACACTTCTTGTCAGTGGTAACAAGCTAATAGAGACAGCAAACACAAATCAGACTCATTTATGTGGAACCTGGGAGGTCCACAAGCCTGACCTCCTGAAAGTGGTGACCAGGCTGAATTCAGACCGAGTTGCTCAGGGCTTTTCACATTCAACAACCTTAAGACCTTCAAGGATGGAGGCTGCCCAACCTCTCTGACCAATCTGCTCCCTCCTGTGTTATTTTTACAGTGAAGTGGGAGATGTGGGCTGCTGTTAGACCCCTCCCAAGCCACTTCTTTAGGTTCAAGCAAGCCAGCTTAGTCGCTTTCTCCTCACAGGGAAAGTATTTCAGCCTCCTGACCTTTTTGGTCCTAACCTTTTTGGACTTTTTCCTGTTTGTCAGTATATTTCATGTGTTGTGGGGCCCAAAACTGGATGCTAGCATGTGTCAAGAAAAGGTAAATGATTACATGGCTCTCCTCTCTACTGTTGCTGCTGCTGTTAGACTTTGTGCCTGGAAACAGCTACCTGTCCTTTTCAGTATTACTCATTCTATTTTTTTTTTTTTTTCCCTGCCCTGATGTCTCTAGATTGAAGTTGTAAGTGGTGAAAGTTTTTAAAAAGCAGATGTCTAGTAAAAGTGCCTCTTCCTCCATTAATTAAGAATGAATGCAGAACTCAAGGGGAATTTAGCAGATTATTGAACTTGTTTTTAGTGTGCTGTTTCATGTACCTTTCTTTTTCATTGAAAGGAGACAAAGGCTGACACTTCAGACTTTCATCTGAAGTTAAAATTCATTTACTTTAAAAATTGCATGTTAAAGTAAAGTACTTGGAACATTTTAGTGGATTTGCTCATCCTTCATATTACTGAAGAAGCTGACAATTACAGCCAACAGAGGTCCAAGATTGTGCTTCACTCCAGACACCCTTTGTCACTAACACCTCCAGATGTGATCTAAAATTTTTTGGGTCTGTTTTCTCTGAAAAAGACAGGATGGGTTCTCCCATTTTCAACTCCTCTGTACCTGCTTGTCTGAACTTGTCTGAAGAACAATGTAATTCCAGCATGAGCTGTCATGCTGCAATCCTTCTGCCACTTTTTATTTATGTATATCAGCAGGCAGATTTCTCTAATGAGATTTACAAACTCTCTAAAGGATATAACCTTGGAAGAGGTGGAACCCTTTAGCACAATCTAATCAATATTATCTCATTTATCATCTCCTTGTGAAGTTCAGATTGTAGTAGGAACAAAATGCATGTGTGGTATTTAGAGAAGTTTCAAGCAGAGAAATCAATGCACAGTCTCAGTTGCTTTGTACTGTATTTAAAGAAGCACAGTACATGCTCACACTGCACAATGCCATAAAATCATTAGCCTTTTAATGCTCCCCTACACCATGCCACACCTGCAGGACTGTTTGTGCCTGTTGTTTTGGGATTTTTGCCTTTGCACGGTTTGTATGGGACTTCTAATTTACCAGAGGAATAAAAACTGAGGAGAAACTTTTCCCCTGAACAGGCAGCTTCTGTGTCATGCGGTCTGTTGTGTGAACTGCATCTGGAGTAGCTTTTGTCATGGGCGGTTTTCATCTGCTCTATAAATATAGTTCCCAGAGTCTGAGCAGCTGAGACTCGTAGCCCTTCTCATGGCAGTACATGGCTTTGGCTCTTTGCTTACAGAGCTGGGTAGCAGAGCAAGGGCAACTGATTTGAGGACCACAAAAACAGTCTTATCCAGACAGAGACTGAATCAAAGCCCTTTTGGTGTCAAATTTTTATTATCAGCTTCTGATGATAATTTTGCCACAAAATGCTATTTAACATATTGCTTCTGCTGCTCGTGTAACTAAGTAATATTTAGCATCACCAAGAATATGGGTATGATATAGAATAACTAACATGTAGCATGAAAAATACAAGAGGAGTATAAACATTCAAAACAGCGCTAAATGTAGCAGGAGGTATTAAAGAATATGTATTTTCTTTCCTCTATAGAAGCTGTCTTTTTCCTCTAAAAGTATGTAAGACTATTACGTTTATTTGAGGAAAGTCAGAAGGATTGACCTCCTGCTGGATATCACGAGGCCACATGCATATTTGAAAATGTTTCTCACAAGCATATATTGCTTTCTTCCTCTCCAGCAAAGCCTGTTCAATCAAGAGAAAAAGAGATTTTTCATTTGTTTCAGTGGCTTCAGCTAAGATGCAGATACTGCAAGGAAATCCATAAGCACATATCTTTCCTTACAAATCCCATCTAACAATATTAAGTCATATTTTTAGAAGGGCTTAAGGAATTACTCATAGGTGGTATGGCTCTGTTAATAAAATGCAAGTTTCTTCTATACTAGTAAAATATTCTACTCTCTTCAAGCAGATGTTGCAATATAATTTTATGTGGTGTGTTTCCTCTGTTTGTTTCAACATATAGCGCTGTCTTATGCAGCATATTTGTACATGTAGCATTTCGATGTTCTGCCAGCCTTCCTGAGCCCTGATGGAATGGCAGTATAAGGATATACAATCATCTGTGCTGTGAGTTCAGTTGCAGAATATAGTTGAAGCATAGGTAAGCATACATTGCCAGTTCAGTCTGCTAGTCTTGTTTTTTGATATAGATATTGCTTTTTATAAAATCCTTTCCTTTTCTGGTTTTGAATTGTCAGTGTAGTTATCAGTTGCATCAACATACGGTTTTATGCAACTATTGTACTTTTCATTTAAAAGAGGAATTAATTACTGAGGCATCTGGCACATCATATGGTGCATATGCCGGATGTGCTAGACAGAACAGTCTTTTTTAAAATAATAAGAGAAAAATGACACTACATAAAAGGACTAGACTTGTTAGTGTGCTCTGAAGAGTAACTTTACTGTACTAAAATCTCAAAGTCTGTTGTTAAGGATTTCGTGATCATTAAAAAATTGTGGGAACAAGTGTGCATACCTGTATGTGGGGAAATTACACTGTTTTCTGACAACAATTACTATGTGTGGGCTAGTTATATGATTCTTTGAAGTGATAATCACAGAATGGGTTATCATACAGCAAGAAATTTTTATTTGCACTGTCTATAGAAATAATGTATTCTCCAAGGTTATCAAACACTAGGTGAAGATGTTCTCAGTCTTAAGATAGCCCATTGGTGGAAGATACATTTCAGCCCACTGTATCTAACTCCACAGAAACCTCTCAACTTCCTCTGTATACTTAAGGCAAACTTCACACTCATTTTACTTAGCCAAATCTATGTAGCCAAGTTTACCAACTGACACCAGTTCAGTGGTTTGATTTACTAATTTATTACACAGTGTCATCTCCAAGGGAAGGATGGCAAAAAATGGATATGGCCAACTTATTCACTGTTTACAGTTAAAAACCTTTGCTCTCAATCAAGTGAAATATGGTATGTATTAATTACCCTTTTTACTTTAAAAGTTTCAGAAGATGAAGCTTAAATCTATCCAGCATGACTCGCATTTACAAAAATCAAATTTTTCATTGGAATTTGACATCCAGAAGTTTAACAGCTATGGCTTTTCTTCTTTGTTAAATGGGACATTAATAAAAGCATGACAGTTTAAGCAGTTTAAGCAGTCAAGGCTGGAGGTGTAACAGGGTTCATTGGTCTCAAAGGACTTTCAAAAGCAACGTCATCTTTTCAGTTGTCCTTATTCCAAGAAGACAGCATTCTACATTAAGCACATTTGTATTAGGAATAATGTGGGTACTCCTAAAGGTAGGCAGTCTAGGAATGAAGTCATAAGTCTGAATTGTCAAAATGTTACCAGAGCAACCTGCTGGTGAGAATTTATAGACTGAAATTGTTAGATCTGATTTGCACACACAACCCCAAAGAGCTTTCTGTTGTGTATGACAGTCAAACAGTATAAATTGTAGCTTGGAGGAATGCTTCCTTTTCCTAACTTTTACTATCTGTATATAAACCTTTAGAGTAAGAAAACAAAAATTAGATTTGTAATTCTTACCAAGGGCAATCATGTAGCAACTGGAACCACCTGTGACTAACAGCCTCAAGAAAATTTTATTCATGTGTCAGGAAAAAGGAAAGAATGGGTAATCTTTTACAGACTCACAAGTCAAGAAAAAACGCAAACCAACTGCAATGAGTAGTCAGACTTGTTTTGGTTTTAGTTACATCTTCATTTTAAAAGTTTATTTTGTAACTAATTGTGCTTATATACCCCTCTGCTTCTCTATTTCATTCTTTTTTTGCTCCTTTTTTATAGTCCTTGTTATACCACTAAAAAAAAAAAATCCAAACCACACACAGCATTTTAAGGCTGTCTCATTAGCTGAACATGTTCTCTTTGCTGGTGTTCCATTTCACAATTTATCACATCTGTTCACAAAAAGTAAACAAAAATGAAGAGAGGGGAAGAACAAAACCAGTACAGGGTAGTTAGTAATGGGAACCTCTATGACGTGTGTGATTGTTTTTTCTGGTTTTTTTTGTATTTGTGTCTAGTAGGGAAAGTCCACACTTAAGTCTCTGCTGCCTCTGTCACTTCTCAGCTTTCAGCAGTGGGACAGACTTTCACGAATGCCACTGCAGATACCTTTATGTCTGTTTGGTATATTTTTAATTAGTAAATGTAGTAAACTTTCTTTAGCAGACTATAGTTCTCCTAACTCTAGCATAATTTTAATGTGACCAGGGTCAATCTAATTCTCTTCCTCAAAAGCATCTTGCTTCATCAATTTATAGCATAAAATGAAAACTTCATCTTTTAAAGCATATAAAAATTCAAGCTCCAGTGTTGGTGAGTTGACAGTGGAGAAGGGGATTGTGGGGGGAAGGGCTGGCAAGAGGCTGTTCTGGGGACAGTGAGATGGATGAAGAGGTGCTTAAGTTAGAGAGCTCAGAGGGTCTTGCTGAATGGTGCAGTGTTGAGTTTGAGGTTTGTAGCCAGTGATGTTCATCGGGGGTCAGTACTGGGTCTGGTGTTAACATATTTTTCAGTGACCTAGATAGAGAGACAGAGTGTATCCTTAGCAAGTGTGCTGATGACACAAAGCTGTGGGGAGTGGTTGGCACACCAGAGGGCTGTGCTGCCATCCAGGGTAACCTGGGAGGTCTGGAGAGTGGGGCAGAGAGGAGCCTAATGAGGTTTAACAAGGGAAAATGTAAGTAATGCACCTGGAGCAGGACAACCCCATGCATCAGTATAGGTTAGGGGCTGACCTGCTGCAGAGCAGCCCTAAGGAGAAGGATCTTGGGAGTCACAGTAAACAGTAAATTAACCATGAGCCAGCAATTTGCTCATGTAGCCAAGAAGGCCCCTGGTATCCTGGGATGCATTATGATGGCCAGGAGGTAGGGGGAGGTCATACTCCCGCTCTACTCTGCCCTAGTGAGGCTACATCTGGAATACTGTGTTGAATTCTGGGCTCCCCAGAGCCATCTTAAAGAGACACAGGAAACTACTGGAGAGAGTCCAGCAACAACGAGGGCAACAATGATGACTGGGGTACTGGGGCATCTCTTATCTAGAAAGGTTGAGAGAGCTGGGACTGTATAACCTGGAGAGAAGACTTGAGGAGGATCTTAGGAGTATAAATATTGAAAGAGTGAGTGTTAGGAGGATGGATCCAGGCTCTTTTTCAGTAGTGCTCAGCAACAAGACAAGGGGAAATGGGTACAAACTGGTACACAGGAAGTTCAATTTAAGCATGAGAAAAAACTTCTTGGCTGTGAAGGTGACAAAGCACTGAAGCAGGATGCCTGAGAGGTTGTGGAGTCTCCTCTGGAGACAGTCAGAAGCCCCCTGGATGCCATCCTGTGTAACGTGCTCTAGGCAGGCCTGCTTCAGCAGGGGCTTTGGGCTGGATGATCTCTAGAATCCCTTCCAACTCTGTGATTCTGTGATTCTGCATTATGTGTTTCATTGCCAAGTGCCACAAAAGCAGTGTTTCATGTATATTTTTTTTAGCAATTAGTGTTAAGGCTATCTGTTCTGGGAGAACTATAAAAATATTTTTATATTTTGAAAATTAGCTCCAGACTACATTGCCTTACAAAAGTTATGACAGCCCAGCATATGTTGCAGAAGTAAAATAAATAACTAAAACAAACCCACCAACCTGTTTCCATGTTTTATGGCACTGTGGTATGATTTGAACATAATGCAGTTCTATAAATTCCTTTTGGATGACATTTGTAAGTGGTTAAAAAGCAGGTTGTTTTGTAGAGCTTCATTATTTTTCAAGTGTTTCTGTGAAACTTTGATAAATAAGACCAACCAAGAGAGTATCTTCAACATAAATTGAAAAACTCTTGTCCTAGGGAGAAAGGATCTTTTCCATTTTAAATTAAGTAATGAAAACATTCTCCAAAATGAAAGATAAATGAATATTATTTAGGGCTAAGAATAGCATTTCACTGTAACTGACTTGTCTGACTATAATCTCTGTTTTTATGTGTAGTGTTGATGTTTCTTTAGGAGGCCTTCTCACTGAGAGCTAATTGTCTGCCTTAAATTTAATTGGATGTGACTTAAAAGAACAATCCGTGCACTACTCTATTTTCTCTCTATATAATCTGCAGGAAATATGAAAAAAATCTTTCTTAAATGTAATGGAAAATTGTAATCTTGAACATTATGGCACAAAAGAAAATAAACTGGCTATGCTAATGGGCATTGGCAATCTAAATAGTCTGTCATCAGCTTGCTTATTCACAGACCAAAGATCTTGTGGAACTAATTTAATGTTCCTATATGAAATTAAGGTGCTTTCACTAATGAGCTCTACAGATGCTTTTTATGACTTTCAGTTAACTGGAACATAACTCTTCTCATTTTTAATAGTCTTCCAGTGTCTCCACTTGGTACTGTGTAACCTATGTTTTAGAGGTACATCCATGCCTCAAGGTCTGGGAATTTCATTGGATGTGGTTATGTAACTGGATATGACCTGTGCCAGCTGGCCTCCAGGCCCTCACCTACTTTTTTTTGCTGGTATCGGTGCTACCACTGTTGTCCTCTGCTGTATATGTTCTCTTTGTCAGTGATACTGACCTAATGTGCTTGGAAGTGTTTGACACTTGCTGACCCTTTTGTGCAGGTGAATTTATGACCAGTGAGCTGAGAAAATTATTTTTTTTTTTCCAAAACAAATGTTTATATAAACCCAGTGACTTGCAGATCAAAGCATAAAATGGTGATGGAAGATATTCCATTCCAAAGAGTCGTTATTTCATCCTAGGAAATGTGTATTCATATTTTACTTTGGATTAGGGACATGGTTTTCAGATGAATCTCATTATCTCCTGTATTATTGTCATGTAGTCTGTGTTGTAAATTGGGTGGGATTGTGCAAAAGGTACATCCTGTGGTGGTAAGCAGTATGTCTGACTTATGAGTAGATTTGTGGAGTAAGACAGAGAACTGAATATTCATGCTATATAAATCTCTGGGGTTTTATGTTGGGTTAACTCTAGCCTGATCCTGTGGACCGAATGCTCATTAGTGGCTGGGCTATCTAGGTTTGCCCCTGAAGCATTCCTCCAGCTCATGTGCTCTGAGACCACACTGCAATACCACAGCACGAGAAGCAGGAATGACAGGGGAGATTTGCTTCAAAAATCTACTAGTGGTAACTGAAATGCTGATACAGAAGCATCCAAGCTGAATGTCTCTTAGATAGAACAAAACTGAAAGGTGTTCTGTAGATGCATTTAATTAGTTGCAGCCACTAATGAAGACTTAGTCCATGGGACCATGGTATAGCAAGTCCAAAATAAAACCTCCCCAGATTGCCCGTGGTAGAAGTGTGTCCTTGAGAAAAGCAGTTTTGCTCTGAAGATTTACTTCTCTTGTAATGAATTACAAGTCTGTCTGGATATAGGTTCAATAAATTCAATTCTGTATTTTTATATTTTGAATGTCACTGAAAGATTCAGTAATTATCTCTTCTCTCTCTCCCTCTTTCTCCAGTAGTGTAAAAATGAGGTGAATACCTGTTTCTTCCTTGTCTTCCCCTGCTAACTCCCCGCTTTCCTTAGAAAATTTAAGCTCTAGATAGAGTGCTATCCATTAAGATCAGGCTGCAAGAATACATTTTGACAGCTCTTTCTCTTCCTCCTTCTGTATACTTATTTCCAGTTTTCTTACATAATGAGAGGGTGTGATTTGAAGTATTACTATCAGATGTGTTATGAGAAGTAAGATAGAAAATACTTCCTCAATTTGAAAATTCCCTTAGTTTCACTACTTAAGGAACTCTACAAAGGAAGTAACTTTACTTTTTTTTTTTTTCTTCATGGTGTGGATGGACTAGATGGCTCTGACAATTCAGTGATTTTGTGTGGGCAGGGTACTCATCATTACTTGGTTCTTTTAAGAAGTAAGACAGAAGAGGAGGAACTACCTGGAGGAACTGTCCAGGCAGTAGACAAGGTTAATTTTTAAGGCGTATAAAATGCCTTCTGTTTTGCTAGGAGTAAGTATCAGGAGAAGTTAGGAAATACACTAAAGATTAGGGAGAGATTAGAGTTAAAAAAAATCTTTTCAGTACTTCAGGCACTTTAATTCTGGTTTAAAGCATCTTTGAACAAGAGAAAACTCATAACCTAGAAATAATATAGGGCTTTTTCTGCCTGCAAAAAGCGATATATAAATGTGACTGCTGATGTTCCCAGAGCCCTAATAACTTAATTCCTGGCTATTCTCAGTTCCTATTGCAGGCTGCCAGGTATTGCTAGTATCTTGACTGTTTGATTATAGTGGTAGTGAAAATAAATCAGTATATGACATGAAGTTTTCTCACTATGGATCAACCAAATGGCAGGAGAAATAACTTTTCTGATTTGATTGGTATTAAGGGGAATATACATCTGTCTCCCTCATGCCTTGCATGTGTTTGTTTACAAACACTTTTCACTATTTTGTCAGGTATAATACTGTACTTTGGCTGGTATTTTTACTGTTTTCCTTATGTACCATGGGATTGTGCTCCTGATGGGTCAGGGCACTATCCCTGCCTGCCTGACAACCACCTGAAGTCCTTGCTCACATTTCCTGGTGAGACAACCTATTCTCACTGCTCCTGGCTTCCTGGAGCTGCAAATTGATCTGTATCAGACTGAGTTGATGAGTCTGCACTTCTTCACTCTTTTGGCTTTACTCCTGTTTGTTGGGTTTTTTGATTGTTTATTTGGGGTTTTTTGTTGGTTTTTTTTTCCTGAAGTAAAGTCTGCTGTTACTTCATTTGGTTTTTGCAGCAGGATATTTGCTCTTTGTACCTTTCTCTGCATCTGACATCTGCCAATACATCTTCTGTAGTAGAAGCAGCATCAATCCCCTGATGCTGAATCATGCATTTTTGTTGCTATTGACTTACTTCAGCTGGCCCATCTCCATCTGTAAAAACTGTATCTGGAACTCTGACTGTGGCCAAGTCAATATGCCGAATCACGCAAGATTACTCTAGACATGTCCCATAAAGCACTCATAGGTACATATCCTAGAGCATGAAATTGATGGTTGCCATGTTCATCTTGTGATTTTTCCCTAATCCTGCAATTTCTTTAACGAAAGAAAAAAGGCTCTGGTGTTTTTGTAGCTTTTTCATTTTCTTAAAATGGTTTTGTGTGCTTGACTCTGTTAAATTGTTGTCTTCTAGTATCCAGATTTACAGCCTTTTTCATTGCTGAATCCTTTTATATGATTGTAAAGTGTACACTATTCTGTAGATAATCACCATATTTAGGGTATTATTAACAGGTTGACAACTAAATTTATCCTAACAAAGTTTAAAAACATTTTTAAACAGTAGGGGTTTTTTATGGCAGTGATAACTGGAGTTAGTGTTGGAGCTGCTTGTGGGATCTTTTCATAGCATGGTCTAAAAAGAGTATTCAGAGCTATATATACCAAGCAAGAGGGTACAAGGATAGTTACAGTTTAATGTCAGCAGGCTTCAACCTGGAGACTTGGAACAAGTCAAGAAAAGACCTATCTGGACTTCTGCAAGGCCTTTGACACAGTCCCCCACCATATCCTACTCACCAAGCTGGAGAGATATGGACGTGATGGTGAACTGTTCAAGGAACTGGCTGGATGGTCACATCCAGAGGGTGCTGGTCAATGGCTCGAAGTATGGATGGAGACCAGTGACAAGCAATGTCCCTCAGGGGTCCATACTGGGGCCTGTTTTGTTTAATATTTTTATCAGTGCTATAGACAGAACAGTCAAGTGCACCATCAGCAAGTTTGCAGATGACACCAAGCTGAGTGGTTCTGTCAGTAATCCAGTCATCCAGAAGGACATGGACAAACTGGAGAGGTGGGCCCAAGTGAACCTCGTGAGGTTCAAACAAGACCAAGTACGGGGTCCTAAATCTGAACTGGAACAATCCACACTTATCAGTGCAGGGTGGGGATGAGGTTTTAGAAAGCAGCCCTGTAGAAAAGGACTTGGAGGTGCTGGTGGATGGAAAGCTGGAGGTGAGCCAACAGTGCACGCTTGCACCCAGTAAGCCAGTCACATCCTGGGCTGGATCAAAAGAAGCATGGCCAGCAGACCATGAGGTGGTTCTTCCACTTAATTCTGCTTTGATAAGACCTCATCTGGAGTACTGCATCCAGCCCTGGAGCCCTCAATACAGGAAGGACATGGATCTGATGCAGCAGGTCCAGGGGAGGCCCATGAACATGATCAAGGGGCTGGAACACCTCTCCTACAAAGACAGGCTGAGGGGGGCCTGCAGAAAGGCTGGAGATGGACTGTTTGCAAGGGCCTGTAGTGATATGATGAGGGGCAATGGTTTTAATTTAGAAAAGGGCAGATTTAGATGGGATGTTATGAAAAAGTTCTCTACCATGACGGTAGTAGAAAAATGGAACAGGTTGCCCAGGGAGGTAGCTGAGGCCTCATCCCTGAAGATATTTGAAGTGAGGCCTTACGAGGATCTGAGCAACATGATCTAGTTGAAGGTATCCCTGCTTTACTGCAGGGAAGTTGGACTGGATGACCTAGAGGTCCCTTCCAACCCAAATTATTCTATGATTTTTGAAGTCCACAGTTCTGCTACCACTCATTTGCTTGATATATATGGGCAAATAAAAGGATTATTAATTGCTGTTGAATTTATTTCCTGAGTTCCACGGGAGACTTCAGCTTAAATTGCCGCTTAGCTTTTCTGAAGCAAAATGAACTGGGGAGTTTGGGATTCAGGAATCAGAAGTGAATCAGTGGTGAGAGACCTCATCACTCTCTACAACTACCTGAAAGGAGGTTGTAGCCAGGTGGGGGTGGTCTCTTTTCCCAGGCACCTATCAGCAAGACAAGAGGACACGGTCTTAAGTTGTGCCGGGGGAGGTTTAGGTTGGATATTAGAAAGAATTTCTTTAGGGAGAGAGTGATCAGGCATTGGAATGGGCTGCCCCAGGAGGTGGTGGATTCTCTGTCCCTGGAGATATTTAAAAAGAGACTGGATGTGGCACTCAGTGCCATGGTCTAGTAACTGCAATGGTAGTGGATCAAGGGGTGGACTTGATGATCTCTGAGGTCCCTTCCAACGCAGACGAAAAAAAAAAAAAAAAAAAGAAAAAAAAAAAAAAAAAAAAAGTCTTTCAGGACTGGTATGGTATATAGCATGTTATTTACACCCACATGAATGTATGTATGTATGTATATTGTGTTTCCCTGCTTTTCCAGGCTGGAGCTAAGTTCAGTTGGAGCTGAGATAGTCTGCTTCTTACAAGTGACATATCTGAAATATCTGGGTAGTACATAAGATCATGGTTCCCAAACCCATGTTTCAACTTCAGATTTGGGGGAATCTCCATACTTAGAGAAGCACAGTCATCTGAGAAATCTTATCCTGTGCAGTTTCATGGTCAATATGTTTTTCATTAATTCCAACTGTAATTCTAATAATTATTTCTAGAAAGAAGAAAATGAAGAAACACAAGTAGATGAAGACCGCCTTTCTGAAGCTGAATTGTTTTACCACTCACTGTCTTCTCTAAAGGAGGAAATCTGTAGAAGAGTACATTTTTGAGTATTATGGAATGTTCTTCACTTTCTCTCTTCTTCTGTGGTTTTTGGTTTTTTTTTTTAACTATTGGAGTTATTTTATGAAGGACAATAAAGGAAGTCTCAATTCCAAATGCTTTTCAGAGTATATTTAATAAAGGTTTGACCATGACATTCACCTTGAGTAACAAAACTTCTGGATCTAAGGGATGCAAGATCTTGGTGTATCTTCATACTAAGAAACAAAGACAATTTTCTTGTGACTTTTTTGCATAGCATGACTTCTGTAATTATAAAATCTTAAGCTCATTAGGTTCAGTCATCTCTCCAGCCAGAGTGGAGTGACACTGCAAGCCTCCTTTATAGGTAAGTCTGTCAGAACATGGGATGTCAAGTAGACTTAGCAGGGTAAGAACTTAGTTAGACAGGGAACTCATGACTATGCTTCATTGCTAAAAATGCAGCCAAGATGGAATACAAAGGAAGAATTCAGAAACATTGCTTGGTCTTGTGGGAATGCTGTCAGGACAGTCAGAGCTCAGCTGGAGTGAAGACTTCCGAGGGACACTGAACATAGAAACAAGAGCATCTATCATTATACTAGTAATAAAGGCAGAAAAAAGGAAATGTGAGACTGTTGCTGAATGGGGCAGGCGTAAGTGTGCATGGTAATCACAAAGCTGAGGTACTTGATACCTTCTTTCCCTCATTCTTCAACAATCAGGCGACCCAGGCCCCTGCTTTTTAGGGTAGCCCAAGAAGAGCTGCCAGTAGTGCCTTAGAGTCTAGAGTCAGTCTTTCCTTGGGATAACTCCATGGGACCTCTTTTGGTTTTAGCCAAAAACTGTAGGACAGACACTCTATGTTAACCCCCTGCCCCCTCCCACCACCCAACCAGGGGAAGATAAACAGAAACAAGAGAGACTAAGGTTGGGAAAAAAACCCACTAGGCTAGGTTTGATGAAGTAGTGATAAAAATAGTGATTTACTATCTCAGAGAATCTATGTAATTACTTCCCAACCAGAAAAAGTCCCACACCGGACCTGTCAGCAGAGTGGGGTGCCTCAGTCAAGAGTCGCAGTGACAACCTGCAGCAGCCCTAGGGCAACCAAGCCAGTGCTGCTTGGGAAGGCGAGCACAGGCGAGCTGTCCTACCCGCACCCACCCCAGCCAGGGCAGCGCTCTGCCAGGCGCCATTCTGCACCGCTCCCCCTCCCTGTGGGTCACCTGGCCCACCCTCTCCTTTCCTCCCCCCCTGCCCAGCACAGGCACCAAGCGGCAGCCAGCTGGGGGGGGAGTGGGGCTGGGGTGGTTCGGTTCGGTTTGGTTCGGTTCAGTTTGGCTTGCCTGGCCTCACCTCAGGCGGAGTTTGTGCTGGGCCTCTCAAACCAGGAGAGGAAGCGATGGGCTGAAGCATGGGAGTGGACTGATGTGCTTTCAAGGCCACCAGTTATCATCCCTGAGAGCTAGGGCAGATGTTGCGCCCAATTTTGAAACAGGCTTAAAGTGAGATACGGGGAGGCAGAGGCTGGCAGCCTCACTTTGGGCCCTTGCAGCATCAGGGCGTGAGTTTTCTTTGATTGTGTGAAGGAGATTTCGTGGGCACGTGAAGGATTAGAAGGTGACTGGGAGCAGTCTGGATTTAGCAAGCAGAGATCATACCCTGACCAACCTGATTGCCTTCTGTAACAAGATGATGGGATTTATGTGCAAGGGGAGAGTGTGTTTATTAGTGCTCTAAACTGAAAACAGACTCTTGAACCAGTGGAGGTAATCAGTGACCACCAGTATTTGTCTATGTTAAGTACGCCATCCTCTGGGAACCTTTTTTCTTGCTGGGGATTAGCACACATAACTTGACTCTCAGAGGCTGCATACATAGTGTTAGGCGAAGGCCTTCTGGATTGGGCACCAGAAAATGGAGCTTTATGTGAATGAGTGATTCTGTAAAGTTTGTCTGGCCAGTGTCTAGCAGTGTTTACTGTTGTCAAACTTTGCATATTCCAGACTTCATTAAAAGCTAACTTTAATACTACATTCTAGATTCAGTAGGCATTTTGACACATATAACTGTATGTATGTGCCTAGTGCACAAGTATGTATGTGCCTACTGCAGCAAGTCAAACACTTCCAGATATACATGCGATGGGAAGGCAAAGCAAGTTCTGGTTTTTTCAGTTTGTTTTACGTAATATATTTCTTTTGGTCTATTAATGTTGTGTAGACAATGACATTAATCTTTTCTATTTCGGCCATTGCACGGACCTACTTCTGCAATGTAATTTTTAATAATTGGATTATTGAATGACTATAATGATACCAAAAATTGAAGCAATAGATATAGGCAGAGTAATTTCATGCTTTTCAGATGAGATTATATTACATTTAGGATAGGTCACAAATGACTCTGTGACTTCACCAATTTTAATTAACTTTAGTATCTAAGAAGAAAAAAAGAACCTTGTTAAATTGTCAGCCCTTGTAACTTTGGTTGTTATTTTGCAGCTAGCAGTTTTCTATACCAAAGATTTTATCTTTTATTTTTTTGACGTTTCCTTTTCACTGTCTTTTCCAAATATTCTTCTGAGCTGTTCCTAAAACTGAAGCAGGTGATCCGGATGAAGGTTGATTCTTTGCCAACCTGCCAATCACTTTTTCTTTTGAGAGAGGACTGGTGTTGAAGCTTTGATTTACGTATTTTGATGTTTTGTCTCTGAAAGCCATTTAATGTGTGGCCTGAGATCTCTGTAGTGAAATTAGTGAGTTTTAGGGTTAAATACCAGGCCTCATAGTCCCTCTCATAAATCACAGAAACTTGCTCAAAGGGATTGCTTGTGAAGCACAGAGTGTGACACTTGTCTCTGCTCTGGTACTAGTTACTGCCCTTGCTAATTTCTTTCACTCTTGAGTTATCATATGCATGCCACTAAACTTAGTATTTTCACAGTTCTAACTATGTTTCTTCTAGACGTCTGTGTCACTGCAGTCAGTAAAGCATGCCAGAAACCTCCTCCCAGCATGGCAGAAGTCTGGAGAAATGCTCATTTTAAGCACAACTCAGCTATATATGAGCATTGCTGTTCCATGCTAAAGGAGTTAAGCCTGGCAGTACTGAAATAGCTCAGTTTTTACAATTAGTGGGATGTTGTAAGCAGAACTGACTAAGGCTGAGAGAAAGAGCAGAGAGTAAAATCTTAAGTTACGGGATGGCATTCACAAAGCTTTTGTGCCTTCAAAAGCAGAAGCAACTCATTTTGGTGGTGGCATCAGGTGTCTGAACCCTGAGGACACTACTGGGCCACAGTGTCTTTGTCCAAGGCCCAGGAGCTCCATTTGAGCCCAGCATGGCACCCTCCATCCCCACCTGAGCCATGCTGGCACTGGGAAAACTGGCCAGTTTTCCTCCTGACTTGTTTGGTTTTCCTGGCTTGGCCCTGGCTTGCACTTTTGCCTGATGCTTGGTGGTTTGTTACCAGGATCACCCTCACTGCTGGCTGGGCTTCCCCTGAGGATCTCCCCTTCCTCCTGCTGCTCCCTGGCACTGAATGCCCTCCTTGCAGGAGCTGACTCTGGCCACCTGCCACTGCCTCAGTGGTCTCCCGAGGCTGCATTTAGCCCTGTAGAGTGGGATAAATGGCAAACAAGTGGTATTGATTTGCTTACGTATTCAGAAAATGCATACAAAAAATACAACTGAAGGGATATTATTTTCTGCTCCAAATTACGTTATGTTCTTTTAAGTTAGGCATTTCAAAATGGTAAGAAAAGAAGTGAAGGTTTATAAGAAAATAAAAAACCTTAATTTTCTACACTGTCAGTCAAGTAATCCTTCAGGAGGCTATTTGCTATAGCAATTCTTGTATTCATTATTACTGACTAAACAAAATAATGCAGCTTGTAATAATAAGTGATTTTTGTTATCTAATCAAAGCATTTCAATTTTGGAATGTTTTTCTACTTGAATATATGGACAACCCATTACCATTTTGGCACGACAGACTTACTATTTCTGGCTGCTCTGATAGGTATCATGTTTCAAGTGATAATGAGTCTGTAACTTCACTTGGCAGTTTGTTTAATGAGCTGATGACTGTAATTTTTTTCCTCTGTTAGGGATGCTAATGTACCCTACTGCAGCTTGAAGTGTTGCCTCTTGTTCTGTCATTAAGAACAAATGCAACTAATTGGTTCTGATTTTCTTTCAAACCTGTAATGGTACATTATAAAATAGTTCTGAACTCTACCATCAGAATTTTCTTTCTAATGTGTCTGTGCTGTCCAGTAAAGAGTCTCATACAATGACAACTGTAGGTGAAGATAAGGAGTCAAATGAGGCATACTTCATCCTTGTGTTCCTGTAGAGAAGCAATATTATTAGTTGCAAATCTCTTGTATTCTGGAGGAAGCTTGACCAAAACCCAAAAGAAAAAAAACTGTGTTTGTTTTTTTTCCCGTTTAAATAATGTAAATTTTTATTCATTGAAATTTGCAAATAGTGCAGTGTATCTTAAAACATTTCAAGTTTTTTCTGCAGACAATAACACTATGAAATGAAAATTCAGAGGTTCATCATGAAATAGACTGGGAGATAGCAAAATGTGGATAAGAAAGGTTAGGACAAATACAGGGTAGTGTTTGCTTTTCATGGATCCCAAATTTAGCATTGCAACTGAGGACAGTTCCAGAATGTGTGATCTTAATATAGTTTTATCCGGAAATACATCCTGAATCCTAGCAATGTCAGTTGCAATGTTGTATTACTAACTGCCCTCCCACCAACATGGACAGTGACTGCAGGACATGCTTGTATAGATTCATAAATTCATAAGTTCATAGAGTCATAGAAAGTTAGGGGTTGGAAGGGACCTCAAAAGATCATTGAGTCCAACCCCCCTGCCAGAGCAGGGTCACCTTCAGCAGGTCACCCAGGAATGTGTCCAGGTGGGCTTTGAATGTCTCCAGGGAAGGAGGCTCCACAACCTCCCTGGGCAGCCTGTTCCAGTGCCAGTTCTTTTCAGACTTCTCTTTAAAGTATATCTTGTGATTCAGAGAGCATCCACATAGGCACTGGACTGACAGATGTTCCTTGGAGCCATAACAGATTTAGTGCTGAAATATTTAATCTAAGGCCACATCTATTCCATGTGATTGCAGTGCCTGACAACTAGCAGTGTAGAAGTCTGCAAAAAAATCTCACTTACTTAAAGTAAAATAGTTACTTTATTCTGTGTGGAGGAGTATATAATTAATATTTTGACATCAGTTATGTGTAAGTATGAATAATGTCTCCTGTAATTGGTCATAAAACTGTTTTACTGAGCACATCAGTGTTTTTCATAATCTTCTGTGGTCAATGAAACTTGGTCAAGTACTTAACTATTTTTCATCTTCCAGTTGTCAGGCTTGTAAGACTTGAAAACAAAGAAGGAAGTAGGAAACTAGCTATGGTAGAGGAAAACTTGAAACTACTCCTCAGGACTTTTGCAGTAAGTGTCAAAGAAAGGAATTACACCTCATCTTTGAAGGGTACACATCATATTAGCATGGCTTTGCAGTCATGGTATGATTAAAAGCTGAAGACTACAGACACTGCTAAACGTGGCATCTGTAGCACAGGTGTCAGCCTGGTGGCTCTGCGAAGACACTAAGTTGAGGATTTCAGGATTATTGTCCCATGTGTTAGCATGCAAAAAAGACTAAACATCAAGCAATATGGTTTAGTAGCTGCAGGTATATTAAATACGTGAGAGAAGACTTGTGATAGTCCACCAGTGAAGATGATTAAATACTGAGAAGGCATTCCAAGGTGGGTGTCCACCTCTCTTCCAAGTGTTTACTTTTATTATAACGACGTAAGCTCCCACTGTCTGTAGTAAGATTCAATCCAGATTTATGCTTTTATCTTTTTTCTGTTTGTTATAATGCAGTAGATGTGGTCTTCTCATTTGATTAAGGAGAGAGACTTTTCTCAAGTTCCCACCACGGAGAGTGCTGGAAGGTCTGCAGTGGCAGCTCAGCGTGTGCCTGTGTCTGTGCAGCCACCCATCCTCTCCAGCAGATCTTCTTCCTTAGTGTTTCACTTGCTGCTTTTAGCCATATTGGATGTTCAGTTTGCAGCTGCCTGGCCAAGTCTAATGTATTTGTCTCCTTCTTGCACTGATGGGAGATTGTTGTGTCTCAAGATTTGAGAATTGAGTCATGGCAGAACACTGTTAGGCCTATCTTTTTTGTGTTATCATTGATTGAAAACTTACCCATAGCCCTTTTGTAAATCCAGGTATCTGTTTTCTTTGAGCCAAGTAGGTAGACTAGCATGCCTGTTCTAAGTGTGTGTTCTTTTGAAGCAAGAGTGTTATGTGATGTTATTGAAATAGCTAGAAGCATTGTACTATTGTCCTTTTAATATTTTTCCAAACCTAGATATGGCTGCTTTAATAACATTAAAAAGGGGTGTCTGTGTGCTGGAGGTGATGCTGGGATGTAATTACAGAATTGGAGGAGAAAAGAGTTGAAAGAACCTCTTTTGGAAATAATGTGGAGAAAATAAAACTATAATTATGTAAAAAAAAAATACTTTTTAACGTTTTACTTTCCAGTTATAATGGAATTTTCTACACTGAAGTGAAATGCACTGGTGCGATTTTGAAATATTGCCTTCTTTTAGCTGTGTTCTAAGAGCAAAGCTGAAGTTGTTAAGCTCTATCTTGTAAACAGTCAAATACTTTGTAGCAATAAAGACTTCAGGAAGAATTGAAATTGCTTCCCTTTGAGTGTGTTACAGAGTGAGGTCTTTACATCAAAACGTTAAAAAAAAATTTCCAGGATAAATGTTTCTTAGGATTTATTTCTCTCTAAGAATGACACAGCTCAGGGACTCATCAGTTAGCCAGTGTCATCTTAAAATGCCTGGTTCATTTGAAAGATGAATCAGCCCCTCATTTTGAGTCTTAATCGAGATTAACTGCAGGTTTGAGGATATACACTTGAGTATCTCATTTAAGCTTTCAAGGATCAAAGAGTTGCTGTCTAGCTTCGAAGTGTGTTACTAAAACTCTGCATAAACAATGAAAGCTGTCTTTGGAGTGTCTTTGGAGTGAGATTTCTTAACATACATACAACATAGTAGCTAACACAAAGAAGCATCTTAAAGGGATGTTGCAGTGCTCATGTTTTGTACTCATTTGCAGAAGAGTTGCAAGTTTTATTAACGTAATAAGGTAACAACTACTGAAGGAGACAAAGTAAAGGTTGAGAAATAAAAATAATTTCTTAGGAATACAGCTAGGCAAGTGAAGCAAGATTTAACCTTTTTCTGTTTGTTTTGTGTCCTTAGTGAGTTTCTGGGTAATTGTGTATGCTGTAGGCTATCTGAAAGAAGCAAAACATTTTTTAAGCTGAATTTCCCGGGAGCTGTTTTCATTTCATAATACATATAGCTGAGTTTGACTTGATTAAGTTGAGTAAATGGGTATCCATAGATGAACTTTATTATTCACATCGTGGAATAGGAATGGGTTGATGCTCAGACAGTCATTTGAGAACAAATGGGGGTGGTGGTGGTTAAAACAAAGAAAAGAGAATTTTTTTAATGGAAATTATTACATCTGCTAAACCAACATTTATATAAACCCAAAATGTACTTTCTGTTGTGTCTTGAGACACAATTATCACACTTTATTCCCTTTTGTCTCAGTCATGTAATCCTAATTTCCCCTGGTTTCCTGGCTTGCTGTTTCCTCCTGTAGTTGCAGAAATCCTGATCTGCTGTCTGTCTTCACTGTTACCTCTCACTGTGGCCATGTTCAGCTACAGATTTTTCACCTGTTGTTTAAGAAATATCATGTGGACATGGTTGTGTTTGGTGTCTAAGGATTCCTGTGTGAGATACAGAGGCTCATTGCCCCTGTCATATGGAGGTCATGTTCATGGCAGTGTGAGTGGCCTGTGTTCTCCTGCTCTTCTTGTTACATGTATACAATAAGAAACAACAAGTGCGTAAGATGTTCATATTTCCAGAAAAATCTTTATCTGTATGAAACCCTCAAATAATGTAATTTACATCAATTTCTATTAATTTAAGAAAACATACATACTGGTACAGTAATAATCCTGATTGATGCTCTGATAAATATGATTTTTGTGATGCTGTGAAATTACTCAAATTCAGAACCGTGGGGTTAACACCAGGGACTGTTTTGCTTGCAGCAACTTGTGTGTCATGAAATGGCCTGCCACCAACATTTATGAAGCATATTTAAAGCAGTATCATTTAGATATGCTTTTCTTTCTAGCACAGAATTGGTGTAGCAGAGTGCTGGGCTTGCTGGGCTTCAGCCTGTGTTACGGCAGAGGCAGTGAGAGTGAGCAGCAGCACAAGAAGCCCAAGGTGATAGGCAGGCCAGACCATGTGTTTTTTGTGACTTGTTGCCAGGAACATGTATGCTTCTTGTAATGGGAGAGGCTTAAAAGATGACATGTTTTGGTTTTGCCTTTTGCACAAAGACACTGATTAGTAAACGTGGCCTATACTGAGATACATCTATCTACACTGTTAGCTCATGAGTTGAGAAAGTATTTTGTTTGATTTCAAAGGGGCACGTTGATAGCTGCTCAAAGTTTAAGGAAAAAAAAGAATGATAGGAAAGTTCAATGTCTATTTTCCCTGGTGATACAAAATGCAGCTTTGGAGAGGATATTTATTTTCTTCAGCCTCTTACATGATTACTACTATAGAAATTAATACTACTATGCAATTAATGCTGAATTATAAGCACTCAGGCAGCTAGTTGTGAAAGTAGATAGATGATGAAACTTTTTAAATTTCATTTTTATTGCATCAACAGTAAGTTGCTTTTTCAGACCTTGTACATGTTTGGAAACAGGATATACATGGTGTGAAGGTTACAGACTAAGATATTGTCAGTGAGAAGATTTTGATAGATAAAGCTCTTAGTTGTAAAATATCTCACAGCTTTAAATGAAGCTTCAAACTGACAGGAACGTCATAATTCTGCGCACACAAACACAAAAATGCCAATGCCTTCTGAAGAGAAACTTATAAATCAGGTTTTTTTCCAGGTCATCCTGTTTCATAATCAATTAGCTGCACCACTGAATTCTTACATCCTGTCTTGGCTGACTCAGGTGCCCTTGTTTGGATGTACTGCAGATTTGGAAGTCTTCTGCAGTGCTTCATGTAACTGTGCAGATCAGACAGCTACATGTAAAGCTGTGCCATTGCAAGAATTCTTAGCAGAAAATTACAACTCTTCTCACATTAAAATATGTAAATTTTTCACTTTATGTCTCTGGTATTGGAGAAGCAGTTGGCAATGGAAACACCATGTCCTAGGTACCACTTGGACTGTGACTTTGGAAAAGGGAGTTGCTCAAGGAAAGAACTTTTACTTGTGTTTGAATCAAAGAAATATGCTACTTAAGAAGAAAGTTATGTAAGGAAAAAACATGTTTAAAAGGTTGAACAAAGCCATATTAACTCTGTGCCATCATTTACTCTAGATACTAACTGTCATTTAGACATCAGTTTAATTTTAACCTTGTGCAGTGTAGATATCTGATTTTATAGAACTGCTGTTGGTGAATGAGGCAAGTGAGCTTGCCATAGGTGAATTCCTTTCTTAACTTCAGGTAAGGTGCAATACTCTTATGATAGAACACTGTACTGCAGGTAGGGATTGGCTTCTCCTTTCCTCCCATGTTTTTTTTCTGGATAGCTATGGTATTTTTTTTTAATTAGAAATATTATTATTTTTATCCCAAAATTATTTTATGCCTGTTAGCTTTGTGCTCATAGTGGGGTTTAGGAGAAATAAAAGTCACCAGACATGGAGCAGATCTTTCCTGTATATTTGTGGAGACTGCCCAATACACCCATTTTTCATTTTCTAGGCTAAAAACCTGAGTCTTTTCAGATTTTTGTGAAACGCTGTCCATTCATCCAAATTCCCCCATACTCAGTTTCTGCATCTGTTTTACTTTGACTTAATTTTTCTTTAATATAGCCAAATTTTTTACATGCAATACCATTGCACCAATGTTTATTCATCTGGCTTTCATCCTTATCTGACTGGATCCTAGGAATAAGTTCTTCCTTGGTATGAGGGTGGTGAGACTCTGGAACAGGTTGCCCAGAGAAGTTGTGGATAACCCTGCCTGGAGGTGTTCAAGGTCAGGTTGGGTGAGGCTTTGAGCAATCTTGTCTAGATGAGAGGCATCCCTGCCCATAGTAGGAAGGTTGGAATAGATGATCTTGAAGGTCCCTTCCAACCTCAGCCATTCATTGATTCTACGATGATGAAATTGCAGAATGATATTTGGGTTTTATAGCTTCCACTCATAATATTATTTTATTGCCTAATGTGTAAACTTAGAGGTGAAATTTTTTATTTTTCCCTGTTTTATGTCCATGCTCTGTGACTTAATGAATTGTTCAGCCTACTTTTTATACTAGTTCCCAAGGCTGTTAGCATCTTTCTGGGAGGCCCTAACTGGTGGTAACTGATTTTGCATCATCATTAGTTTCTGTCAGTGCTTTTATCATTTCTGCTGTTGTCCTACTCCTCTTTCCTTTCTGATTCCAAAGGTGAGTGTGTGCAGACAGCCGCTTGCTTGGAGAAAAAAAATAAAGAAAAGAAAAAAAAGTGATTGAAAATAGGGATTTGGAATAAAAATCTCTTATCCTTTAGGATTAGACTTTCTTCAGTGATATTAACATGAGAGACTTTAAAAGATCTTTTTTTTCAAAGAAAATTAAAGACAGAATAAACATTAAACATCATATATTTTACTTGAAAAATCTCTAGTTGTAAAATTAGATTTATAGCCCTCTGGAAGTTGTGATCAAGATTAATGTGGAGAATAAATTTTTAGCTGCCGTTACAGACATCAAAAAAAGATTTGTATGGTTAACCAGTGGTGCCCTCCACAAGGATTTTGTAGGTCTTATCAGAATATGTGACTGAGATACAGTAGCCATGAATATCTCATTAGGAGATGAGCAGTGGGAGAAGTTTATGCACAATCCATGCAATCTTGATTGAAACAGAATTGAGTGAACTGATTTTTGTGAAAGGAGAATCAGAGCAAGCAAGTTAGTGTCTCTCGTACAGTTGAAAATTCTAGTATTCCTTGCATATAATTTCTGACAAATTATTTGAGATAATGAATATCCAATTTTTCATACAGAACAGTTTTATCTATCAGATGCTTACCAATCTTAGGTGTCTGGAAATCATGCAAAGCAGCTTTAAAAATCAAATCTGAAAAGAGTTGTGCAATGTTCGTGAGTCTTTTCACTTATAATGAAGTGAGAATGTTGTTTCCTTGGTGAAGGTATAACCTGAAGGTACTTCAGCGAGCTCTGAGTTAAGTGCTTTATTCAGCAAAGGTTTTTCTCTTAGCAAAGGTAAATTTTAATGTAGACCTGTGTTAATGCTTGCACTGAAAACATGGTTACTTTGAAATTAGGGAACAGCTCTGAGGTTAACTACATCTGTACCATTTTGTGCTTGGAACTTGCTTGTGGTAGGGCCTTCTGGAGCAAGACAGAAAGCTCATACCTGACTGCTCAGTAGCCAGCAGTCATGCCCATCTTTTCCTTGCTTGGCTAGGTATCCACGCAGCCAGCAAACTGTGCTCTGTCTCACAAGCCTATTGTGTCCAATGCTTTCAAGACTAAAACAATTAGGTGTTGTTTTAGAGGGGTTTATTAAAGTACCTTACGTGAGGGATTGGTGATAGGTAGTGAGTCTATGCTGTCTTCACACATTCAGGCAGACAGTATCCTTCTTACTGTCTTTTTTATTTCTTTTTGTCCTTTTATAAGAGTTGCTGTCCTTCTGATGTTGCACAGACAGAAAAGTAACTGACTGTTCCAGGTACAGCTCTTAATCAGCTTAAAACAGAAAGATTTAAATTAATTTTTGATGAGTCAGTCTTACTTTGCCAAGATGAAAAATGTGAATGTTTCAATTTTGGTAATGCTGTATTATTGTGGCTGTCACTCAGGCTTTTCTTGCTAATCCAGTGGAAGACTAATGTGTTATGATTAAGTACTATACTGCTGGCAATCCTTTAGGGCCATACTATGGCTAAAAGTAAATTAGTTATGAAAATACTCTTTTATTTTAGTAAAAAAAAAGAAAAAAGTTTCATTTAGAAACAATGTCTGTAGTGAAGAATGCTTTAAAGATATTTTCCTTTATATTAAATTATTTTTTGAAAGAGAACATCGCAATATTTTGGGGGAGAACAGAGCAATAAAATCTTTGTAAAACTTGTTTGGTTAACAGGTATCTCAAAGGCTTATGAGTTATACTCCAGATGCTTGTAATAAACATCATTTTGGTGTTGTTTAATAGTGTTAAAATAGCAAGATACACATTTTATAGAAGAAAAGATAGATTCATGATATTAAAGTTTTTCATAAATAAATATTTTTGTGTAATTTGATAGCAATTTTCTTTTGACAAAATGGGCTGTAAAAAAGATGCATAGCCATCTCCCATCAACACAGTTCTTACAGAGATTTAGGAAAGGCACAGTGTATGAAATCATTCTCAATTCTTAATTTACAGAGGTCTTGGATGGCTACTCAAGAGCTAAAAAGGGAAAAAAAATACAGAGTTAACATGTTACAAAGATAAGCTGATATATCTGTGAATTACTACCCAAGAGAGATCTTACTTTTGCTGGGGTGAGTATTGTTCCTCCTAGTTATCACAGCATCCGAGAAATACTGAGTCTGGAAAAGACCTCTGAGATCATCAAGTCCGGCCTATGACCTAACACCACCACACAGGCCAAGACCATGGCACTGAGTGCCACATCCAGCCTGCCTTAAACACCTCCAGGGATGGTGACTCCAGACAGACAGATTATGATAGATTCTGTTCATCCCTGTGAACACATCAGTGGGGACAAACCTGCTAAGTTAGTGCAGATACTCCCACTTTCTCATAAATATTGTCAATGATTGGATTTGTGGTCTTTTAAGTTTGTAAACAGAAATACTCAGCGTGAGTCAAAAAGCTGTTATCAGATCCTGTATTTTATTATAGCTGTTGTCTGTTTGCTAGAGAATTTCCTCAACGAATGCACACCAAAATACTTGCTTTACAAGATGTTCTGAATGTCAGGAATAACTTCTTCTGATATTCTTGATGTAGAAACCAGTGATTTTGTATTTATTTCACAAGATTCCTGTTTTTAAATCTACTTTAGGTCATGCCACAAGTAGATTTTGATGTCCTTTGTAAGCTTTTAAAAAATGATCTTTCTCTCAAAAAAAAAATTTTTTTCAGTCCCTCTCTGTCAAGAGAATGACATTACAAACAACTCTATTCTATCTTTTCTTGTCAATTTTGTTCCTTTTTCTTCACAGAGAGAAATGCATTTGTCAGTTTAGGGAGGGCTGTTGTCAATTTTAATTTCTTTAATGGTGAATTAAAATAGCCAGGGTAGCTCCTGTGTAAGTGACATTGAACTTTATAAAAATATTAAATTTGAGCTACAAGAGCAGGTTTCGAGGGATTTTTCTTTCTTGTGTTCTGTGTGGCTGATGTATAACTTTGACAACTCAATGTCTTTAATGAAAGAAATTTCAGGAGTAACTTCTTTTCACACAAGGCAGGTTTTAGGATGATTTTCTTTCAGCTTGTACAACTCCAAAAGCACTTATAGTGTCCAAGTAGTATAGTTTTATTCATGTAGTTTCTTTTAATTTTTTTTTATTTTTTATAGGAGAAAGGGAAAGCATGTTTAACAACATTCTGCAGCTTAAATACTTTAATTTTTTTTAAGGCTTCAGCTTTATAAGAAAAATTTTGCCAACGTGCTCACTGGAACAAATCCAATAACACTGGATTTGATTTCAGAATAGTAGTTTGGATATGCTGAATTGCATTAAAAAAACCCAGAAACATGCAAAAGACTTTTGTTTGATGAAAGTCGGATGAATATTTTATATTGTCTATTTTAAAAGAAAATGCTCCTTTTAAATTGATTTTAAGTGCATTAAAGCATAGCATTGGTGCACATTCTGCTCTGCCTTTTGTAGATGGAGATAAAATGTTATACATTTCTGCCTAACTTAAAAGACTAAATATTACCAAAGTTAGAATTTTCTTCTTTTTTTCCTCACGTATAATATATGCTTATTTTGCCTCCTTCTTATCGAGCTGTGGTTCTTTTACTACCTCAAGAACTACAAAGGACAAAGCCATGGAATTTGACACCAAATACTCTTAATTTTCACAAATCATTATGTTTAACGTTAGGATTATATACCTGAAACTGCTGATGCTTAACAAACCTGACATTGCAGACTTGGTCTAAACAACTGAAATTAAATTAAATGAGAATAGTAAGTGAAATAATAGTACTCTTTCTTCTACTGCTACTACTAACAGAATATACAAACTAGTAATGCACAATGTGACTTGTCACCACCCACCAACCAATGCCCAATGTCCAAAGGAGGGCAACCAGGCTGGTGAAGGGACTCGAGCACAGGCCCTATGAGGAGAGGCTGAGGGAGCTGGGGCTGTTCAGCCTGGAGAAGAGGAGGCTCAGGGGAGACCTCATCGCTCTCTACAACTCCCTGAAAGGAGGCTGTAGCGAGGTGGGAGTTGGACTCTTTTCCCAGACGACTTTCAACAAGACAAGAGGACACAGTCTCAAGTTGTGCCAGGGGAGATTTAGGTTAGATATTAGAAAGAATTTCTTTATGGAGAGGGTGATCAGGCATTGGAATGGGCTGCCCAGTGAGGTGGTAGATTCTCCGTCCCTGGAGACATTTAAAAAGAGACTGGATGTGGCACTCAGTGCCATGGTCTAGCAACCGCACCGGTGGGTCAAGGGTTGGACTTGATGATCTCTGAGGTCCCTTCCAGCCCAGCTAATTCTATGATTCTATGATCTCATTCCTTGCTAGTGATCCTGGAGAAACACAGAGATCCTGAAACTCCAGTCTCATAAGAGTGAACTATTTCCCAGCTCATCTGTATACTGAGCATGGCATTGTATGATTTGGGTACCCCACTGGCCAATTTGAATCTGTTGTCCTAATTATACTCCCTCCTGACTTCTCATTCACCTGCATGCTAGGAAAACATGGGGTCCTTGATTTCTTAGCAACAACTAAAATCATCGGTGAATTATCAACAGTTTTCTTACAATAAAAATCGTACTAAAGCCAAAACATAGTGCTATTCCAGATACTAAGGGCAAAATTAGTTATTTCCCAGCCAAAATAATCTCAGCCAAAATCAGGACAACAAATCGAGTTATATTTGAAGTAGAGGGCTAAGGTATGTTTTGTTGCACTGCTGCACACTTTTTTTTTTTTTAATTTTTCCCCTACACAGAATTATGGTTTGTCTTCCATGTGTCATTAGCATTGTTTGGCCAAATTTCAGTGGTCCTTTTAAATCCTTATAGGGATGATAAGTGTTTTATATTAGCTCAGGGTCTTATGCTTGATTTCATGTCCACAAAGTGATTTCAGTAATGTGAAACTAGTCAAATACTCTTGGTTATCAACAGAGGAGAGAGCAGCTTTGCTGAGGAAGATGTTATACATTCTGGATAGTACAGGAAAACTTACAGAGACTGCTATCTGCTGTTGGACACAGTGTCTTACTGCTGATGCCCTGGCAAAGCAGATGAGACAGGGGAGGCTGCAAAGAAGTCTGAGTGGCTAAGTTTGTGGAGAAAAGAAAACAAAAAACAGGACTTCAAAAAATAAAACCAAAATGTTTATACTTCTTCAATGAAAAAGGAGCTTGGAAAGCTCTGATGTTACTTGGAAGTCGGAATGAAAGGAAAGCAATAACCTTTAAACAAAGTGTTTCCAACGTGCTTGGGGGAAGGAATTTGCGTGCCAAGAACCTCAAAAAGAAAGAAGGCTGCAGTAATCATACTATACAATTATTCTGGTTCAGATAGAAGAGGAAAAGCCAGAAACTTGCATGCTATTTCTGTATGTTTTCAAGTACTGTTCATATCCCTGGGGCTTCCTATAAAACCTTACTCTTCTCTGCAAGACGAAGAATAATGGAAAGTGTTTGACAGGAAGGTGGTTCTTTATATTTTATTTCACAACTTTCACAACAAGGAACCTTCAAAAATGCCCACTTTCAAAGCTCTTTTATTTTTAGAGAGAGCTAATCACAAAGGCAGGTGGTATAAGAAAGAGCATACCTATTGTGTACTTACTTGTAAGCCTGCTGCCTGAACAGACAGGAGGTTGAAATACAGGTAGAGGTGAAATTCAGCTAACCTGGCTCATACAAATATTCTGTGTATGTTTAGAGTTTTAGGCATACAGGCTTGTTTTTTTTCTTTGAAAACCAGAATAAGAAAATTGCCTTTTTTTCCTTTCAGTGTGGGAAAACCTTTGTTTTAAGAGGGTTGGAGTGAAGGTGGGCAAACCTGTATGTTGCCTTTTAACTTCCAGTGTTATGTGGGACAGCTCCTGAATATATGTGGTATTAGTCACTGAGAGAGCAGCCTCAAAGTTACACTGAACATGACCGCAAGAAAAATGCACTCTTGCTCTCTTCTTGGGGTTTGAATCTGAATCGCTGAGAATCATCTGTCCGTGATTGAACTGTAATTTCAATGTGACTTTTAGAGAATGAGGTGACTGAAATTTAGGGGTGTTCTTTTGTGTCAGTTTTTGAAAGTTATTGCCCAAAGTAATTACTGTATTTTTGACTGACATGTTATTTAGCCTTTTCGGTAAAATTTCTTCTTGGTAAGAAAGTTTGTCTGGTATTTTGCCCCATCAGTTAAATGCCAGATGAAAATTAAATTGTAGGCCTTTTTCTCTGTCCAGTCTTTAAGCAACCATAATGACAAATGTCTTATTTAATATATACATTTTGTTTTCATTTGTGTTTATGTTATTTGTTATTTTGACTGAAAACAGTCAAACTTGCAAAGAGAAGAGCAAAAGGATGTTACTAATAGTCTAAGATGTCTAAGTGGAATAAACTGAATGAGATACAGCAGTGCACTATTCCTTCAACTGTTCTTGGCTGCATTGTAAGGCTGACAGTTAAAAGTAAGTTAAGTCTCAAAAATAAGTTAAGTCATATATAAAATTGGTAACAAGGAGGATGACTGCACCACGAACAGGTCAAAATGAATAGATGAAGTCCTTATTCAGTATGACAGTTCTAAGCAAGTACAAAGTGTGCATAGTTTTGTATCACATGGTTGGGAGTAGATATGGTAATGAAATGAAGTCACTTTGGGACATGTTCCTTTGTCTTTTGAATACTTATGATACATCAGTCCTACTAAAGTAGCTGGAATATATTCTCTTTTTATTCTCTCTCTATTTTATATATATATGTATATATAAAATATATCACCTGATCTGAGCTAACTTTAGTAAGTGAAAAGATTTTTGGTGGTGTGAATTGGCTTGTTTGAACAAATGATTAAAAATACACTGCAAAGTTGATAATAACACACACTCTGCACACAGGATAGAGAAAATCTTGCCAGTAACTGAAAAGTCAGTAATTCAGTGGATAAGATCATTATCACTGATTTTGAGTAAAGTTATTTGATTTTTTGTCTGAATGTCTGATAAAAATAAGAAGATGAGCATGGTGGGGGGAAAGAAAAATGATAGGGAAAAGTAGGTAAGTGGCTGAAGAGAGATAGAGCTATCACTTGTTCAGCAGAAAAATATGTACCGTTTGTGTTCTAGTTCCTTCCAGGGGAAAAATCATTTTATCTAAATCTTAGTTTGAGTCTCTGTGTGCAGCTATGTATTTAAGGTTAAAATGGGCATTTCCAGCAATTAAGGACTGTGTTTAGTATGCTACAGACCAAAGACTGCAGTTTCTTTTGTGATCAAAAAACTGTGTAATTGAGGGTAGGAAAAGAAATAATGAAGGTTTAAAATGATCAGGTTTTTGTGGGTGGAATAATCTTTCACATGTATTTGTAAACCTGAAAACAGTGCCAGTTTCTAGCATCTTGATGTAGCTGAGCAAAGCTGTTCTTCGCTCCACCTCTGGAGAATTTTTGATGGCAGGGAATGCAATTTGCTGAAGAGATTCCTAGTCTAGGTAAATCAGGTGCTTTAAGCCCCAAAGCCAAACAGATACTTTAGTGTCTTTGAGACATATAGTACATCTTTTTTGGAGCCACTTCAATATTTTGCTACTTCTCAGGGTCAAGATAGCTCAAATACCTCTCTCCTGTTCCACTGAGAGCCCAGGCATTGATTCCTGGTTGTCTCATGGCATCATTTTTGTCCAGAATACTAAATACCTATTTTTAAGGGGCCTGCATTTAATATCAGGCCTTGGATGCTTAAAATACATACTTTGGTAATATTGTCAGCTAAGAACTTATGTTACTCTCCACAATTATTAAATTAAATTGATTTCCTGGGATACATTCCAACAGAACAGTCATTAAAATCAAACAAATCCTACTTGACTGGAATGTGGATTTTTAACTGATTTCTTTTTGAGGATTCTTAGCAGAGTTTGCTTATGAGCAAGTTTGTAGTTATTCCTTATCTTGCAGACTCTAAGTGGGTTTTGCTGTTACAGCAGCTCAGTGAGGTTTTTTTTATACATGTCAGGATTAGATACAAAGTGTTTTTCTGAGCTGATTTCAAAACTGGAAAAAGAAAAAACAAAATGCAATGAAAAAGTGAGATTTATTGAAGTATTTATTTTGACTTCTGCTCCTTAGATCACAATCCTTCTGTTTTAATTGTTTTTATGTAGATACCCAAGTACCTTGTTCTTTTCAGATGGACACGTTTTTTGTTGAGTTCACACATCTGTATGAAACTGATGGTTTTAAAAGGGATGAAGAATACCTGTCTGCTTGGGTGTCATTGAAAGTATAGCCAAAGAGGCTTTCATGATAATATTTTAGTCTGTAGAGTGTGTCAGTATGTAAGAGTTTCATTAGGTGAATATGTTCTTACATGCTGCTGTTACATATTTTTAAAATGACGAGGCACTATGATTTCAGTCTTTAAAACCCCCTCTGTAATAATGACTACAACTTTTTATTATTTCTAAGATAAAACATGAGTAAACAGTTCACTATAATATTTTGGAATTCTTCCCTGTTTTATTTACAGCATAACAGTGCAAATAATTCAGCATCATTAAACCATTCCTATGTCTGTAGTTGTGAGAGTGTCCCTGCATGGAGTGCTGAAATAACTTGTAGCTCAAAAAACTTTTGATTGTGGCTTATTTTACCATGACATCTAAGATCTGAACTGAGATCAGATGTTTGCACAAATGCATGTCATAAACATCATCAGCGGAACAGTTTCTATTTGCAATGAGACAAAATTAAATTTGAAGAAGGGAACAAATTTTTACTGAGTGATACAGAATAAGCTGTTGTTACTTACAGCTTGATGGTGCTAAAATGTCATAAAACCTTTGTAATGGCAACATAAATTCTCTGTCTCAAATCACATAGTTTCAGGAAAAAAAAAAACTACAGAAGAATTGGAAGAATTGAAATGTTTTGTACCATAATTACTTCTTGCTATTGTCTTCTAAAAACTTGATTTACCTCATTTTGTAACATTTCTATGAAAAGCAGATGGTATTTCAGCTGTTATAAAATTACTTTTAACTCATTAAAGATACAAAAGAATAAAAAGTATATTTAATACCAGATTTAAGATATATTTTACATTTTTTCTTTGCGAGTTTGTTCAGTTTTGTTGCTAAAAAAGATTTGTTGTTACCTCATGGTTTGACTTTTGTTCATGTCTACCTTTGAAATTCGGTATTACTGTTGTAATGAAAAAATTTGAATGCATTGCAAAGTTTATCTGCCCTACCCCTATTTAATTTGACAACTGTTTTAATGTAAAAACTACATTTTCAAGTACTGCAGCTAATTACTGTTCTGCACAAAAAGTGAACATATATTATGAGGCTGGTTTGCTGCTGTGAGACTCAGCTCTGTGAATGTAACCTGAAATTACAGCCACTGGTTGGATAAATACAAGCTGGCTTGGTCTTGCAGTCTAATTTTGAGATGTAGTTTTGTCTTTCTCCTACTTCCCAGTGTACCTACATTTTTTTTTTATATACTCATTGATTTAATGAGAAAAGCAAATATGTATTATATCATTCTTTAAAGTTAATTCTCTGAAACTTTTGTAACTTTGCAAACATTGCTGATTTGCAAAAATTTTTAAACAAACAGGCCAACTAAATGCATTTTCAGATAAATGACTTTTACAGATGAGTATATTGTTTGCATTTGAGATTCATTGAAGGTCTGGTGGTGGAACCAGGTCTTTCTGAACCCTGAGGTTCATGGTGAAGTACTCAATGATGATGCTGTATGAGGCAGAAGACTGGAGATAACTCATCACAGACATTTGGAGCTGAGAGGAGGACACCACTGAAACTGTAGAGCAGGACCCAAGGATGACAATCCCTGAAAGTACAGGGCTGTGGGCAGGGGCAAGTCACTCCTTTTTGGATTAATTTGATATTGTAATTTAAATGTCCCTGTGCAAGGAGCTGTGCATGCAGGAAGAACAGGACAAGCGCATGGGAATACTTAGGCTGCAAGTCTGCTCTGGTGGCAGTTTCCATGTAAACCAGTGCCTGGAGCACCCCTGGGGCCATGGATGGGTGGGTAAAGTTTCCCATTACCCTGCCCAGGGACTGACCACTGCCAAAGATGACTCTGGCTGCAATGGTGATTCCAGGTTAACCTGGACAAGCAGAGCAGTAATCACCAGAATGCTGGACTGTAGTAAGCACAGCTAAAACAAGCTCAAAAAAGCTAAGGCCAAGACAAATCCAAACCCTTGGAAGTGTATGGACTAAACACCATGAGGTCACTGCAGACCCTGTGACATTTTGAAGGGAAGACAAAAGCTTATTTCCTGGACTGGTGCCACATCCATGGCACAGTGAGGGTCTCATTTTGTCATTCTACACTTGATGAGCTCTCAGTGCAGTGGGTTGGGGGCAAAGTTGTTAAGCTGGTGATGCCACCGTACCTGGATGTGGAGTATCCTTCTTTCCAAAGTCCTGTGTGTTTCAGGCCTTATATATGGCCTTTAAAAGTCTTCCCTTTTTATGTATTTACTTGTATTTTAAACACTGATTCAGCAGTATAGGTGCCATAACAAAAGCACCAAACAGAATGACACTCGAGAGTAAAACTTTTAAATTAGCAACTTTTTCAATTAAGGTCTATTTAGGCTTATGCTTGCTTAGTATAATAGTGAATGCAGAGGCAGCATCATGGTATCTTGCTAAATCATACACACCTTTCTCCTTTCTTGGGTACAAATGTGCAGCATCTTGCCATACTGACAACTATTCCACTGCATTGCACCTTGGTAAGTCTGCACTGAGGGATCACCAGCATGAAGCCCAACAGCGTTTGACCCAAACCAACCAGTGCTGACTCAAACCCTCACCAGACAGTGTCACAGCTTAGCAAGAGCCAAAACAGTTTGGGTGAGGCTCCTGTGACTGGGACAGTGAAAGCTCAATCGTTAGGACCATGGGCTGTGCCAGCAGGGCTCCAGCCAGAGAGCAGTCTTGGCACAGTTAATTTATAAGTCTAGACATAGTTTTTGGGCTGAAGCCATTCTCAGGACAGCAGCCAGCAGAGTAGGTAAGGGACGCACAGACCACAGACTTTTGCATTGTCATTCCTGCCTCGAATGAGAGCTGACTGCCCTCTTCTTCACCTTGTAAAGTACTTTGCTGTGAAAACAGAACATGCTTACTCCTGCTTGCTGAACAGGGAGAACACAAGCACCAGACAGTGGCGTGCAGCAGTCAGCAAGCTGGGAAGCCAAACACTGTATTTTTTGACACAGTAGATTTCTCTGTAGCATGTCCTGAAAATGTTCTCATTGCTTATTTAAAATCTTTTGCTTCCTCCCAGGGTAGCAGTAGAGATGCTCAGGCTCCTTTCTAATGCCATAATCCTGCCTAGCTTTTCTCCCTTTGATGGCATCTCCATGAAGAGACAAGGCTGCTGAGAGTGTGAGCTGCTCTTTTAATGTCAGCTGTTCCTCATCTCAGCTAATAGAGGAAGAGGGTAAGGCAAGCTAAATGTATAAAAGTCTGAATAGGGAAGGGCTGTTTTTTTCAGCTGTAGGTAGTACACTGGGTTTTCTTGCAAGTTGGCAGCTCAGGCCTTCTTGTGGGGAGATGAAGCAACTGCTGGCGATGCAGGGAAGTGAGGATGGACGAGAGAGCAAATTGAAGCTGGGACCAGAATGGACTGGGAGGAGAGCCTGGAAAGGATGGCGTTGCTCCCCAGTGATCAGCTCTGACTTTGGGAGATCATTCATTCTCTGGGTCCCTTGACCCAGCCAGCCACCCAAGACAGGTGTAAGTACCTGGAGGAGTGTTTTCCTTTGGGGTCTGCATTCTTGGGCTTTAGTCAGACATGGTCAGCCAGTTACAGTAGAAGTACACAGCACGTAGCTTGCTTCTTAAGTATTTACGTATTTGGATAACACATTCTTTTAAGATCATGTAGACTAAAAGTATTTGGAGGGTATTCTTAAAAGTTCTTACGAAAAATTATTTTCTGAGGCTGTTACTAGCAACAAAAATGACACATTTCTGGATTTCATAATCCCTGCAGCGATATATAATAAGGCTTTTCTGTCTTCTGGACTTAAGCTGAAGGTTTAAGATATTAGAGAGCTCTTTAAAGTGTCATTCTCAGACCTGAACATTAAGGAAGGCATAGCAGATGATAATGGGAAAGGGAGGAGTTCTGTAGAATTCAGCAACAGCCTGCAGATGTAGTGAAGGGAGAATACTGTTAGAATGGCAATTCTGTAATATGCATAAACATGTGGTGCTAATTAGGAGTGGCATTACAGTAATTTAAAATTTTTTGTATATATTTTGTTTTAAAAGATGTTTTATTATGTTCATGGTTTTTCAGCAGGCATCATGAGTTTCGTTAATCTTTAATTTTCAAAACATAATATGTGTGCCATATGTTGTACTGTCTTGCTCAGATTGTATGCAGACAAGGAAAAACTCTGTATTTTGCATCAGATGGCAACTTACACTATATTTATTTATTTATTAAATAATTGGAAGACATTCTTGGAAGTCTAAGGCTGATGGGGGAATTTGTAATGTATTTTGTGTTGTTCAGGGTACAGAAATGGAATTCTTCGTTCCAATGAGCTAAGCCATTCCAAACGAAAGGTGGAGTCTTAATTAAAAGATGTTAAATATTTTGTAAGGACTTTCTGAAAATATTTACAAAATCAAACTAAAGCAGGAGGGAATCTAGGCTTTAATTGTTGAAGGGACACTGCAGATAGGCTTTTGCACAGCTATTTGGTGAGCTGAATTCCTTTCTTGTCAAAATATTCCCATCTCCCTTTCTTTGAGAACTAAGAAGTAATCCTTGCTTACTGCTCTTAAAATGAAACAGCAAAGAGAGGTTAGAGTTGTTTTACTTACATTAATTGCAAATGAAGCCAACATAAGCCGTTGCATCCTTCTAGCCTTATTCTTAGTTGCAGTTTTGAGAAATGCATTTGCTAATTATGTAATGAACAGCAGTCCTGATCTATAGCAACTTTAGAATGTTTATTATGTATTAATTAATAGGGACAGAGTTTTTGAAGAAAACTCTGGAAGCCATTAAAAATGCAAGTGGATGCTGTCTTGACTAGCATTCTGTGTTTATTTTGTTGGGTATTGTTTAGCTTTGGGTCCTGCTGTCTCTTCAGGGTAGATTGTTCATGCTGATGCTTTGAATTTGTTTGGTAAAAGCATTATGTTAATTTTTATAAGGTTTAAGCATGATATACTTTCTTAATAAGTTGCAGTGCAATTTTATATTCTCTGTTGAGATTGTTGTCTAACAAAGCATTTTTATAAATAAGGAACATAATGTTTGTTAACATTTAGTGTAGAAGCTAAAGCATATTTAGTGAGTTATACACCATACTAGAGATTATAACACCAATTTACTTTCCTTCCTGCCTCATAGAAGGGCTGTGTTCCTAGTATGTCTTAGTTGGTTGTTTGTTTTTTGTTTTTTTTTTTTAAATTGCAGTTACTTAATAAAAATTTGAGAAAAAGGGTATTAAATGGTTAGTGCACACTTTTATAATTTCTATTAAAGATTAAAGACAATACATTTAGTATTTCCTGTGTCATGCATGAGGTTTGTGTGACTGTGAGGCTGAATTTCTTAGGTTTATGAGGAGAGAGTAAGAGTAAGTATCGACCAAAAAGCAAAGAGGAAGGGATAGAGAGTGAATGCTGCAAGGATGCTTCCCAAGAACAAGTGACAGCTCACCTAGAAGCAACTGGTTTGTTTTCTGCCCCTGGTGTACCTACCAACTGTTAGACACAGTCTTTTGTCAGTGCTGTCTCCTGATCTGTGCAGGGGCATTTGCTGGGGGAATGCTGGTTAGCACAGGCTAAACCATCCCAAGGAGTAAGCTAACATTCCATTAGTATGGGTGATTTCTGTCCATGTCTTGGCCCTATTTAATTTGGTGGAATTGGTAAGATTTGGGAAAAGGAACAGATTTCTCTTACAATTTGCCATCACTTTTAGCATATTTCTGACTCAGTGTGTCTCAGCTTGTGATTGTTTTGATACTTTAGTATCAAAGGCCTTGTCATTCAAACGACATGCTTCCAGATCCAGAGAAACTACTGCTTCTAGTTTAGGCATAATTAAATGGTAACAGACAGAATAAACACCCACATAATGACAAGGATCACAGAACTGTTCAGATTGGAAGGAACCTCTGAAGATCATCCAGTCATCTCTGCTCAAAATGGCATCAACTGCAGCAGGTTGTTTAGGGCTGTGCCTGGCTGACTTTTGAGTATCTCCCCGTGTGGAAACTCAACAATCTGCCAGGGCAATCTGTTGCAGTATTCAAGCACCCTCTCACTAAAATAAGTAAAATGACGTTTAAATGAGTTTTCTTTTATCTCAGTTTGTGCTCATTGGTTCTTTCTCTTCTGGATCTTCCTGAGTATATTTTCCTTACAGTCTTCTTCAGGTGTTTATATACACTGAGAATATTTCACCAGAGCCTTCTTTTTCTGGGCTAGAGAATCCCAGCTGACTGTGTCTCATCCTGCAGTTCCCTGCAGTTGCTCTGGTATGTCCATGTTTTATGTGTATGGGGAGCACCACACTAGATCCAGCACTGCCAGTGCTGAGGAGGGTGAAAACATCACCTCCCTTGGCCTGCTCCCTTGACTGCTGGGGACAATATTCCTAATGCAGCCCAGGTTGCTGCCAGCCTTGTTGACCACAATGACATATTGCTGGCTTGTCGTCTTTCATCATGCTCATCAAAGTTTCCACCAGTATTGCTGATCTTTTTCTGCAAAGTTGCTTTCCATCATCAGTTGCCCCATTTGGTCTCAGTGACAGAGGACAGTCCTGGCTCCATTGAATTTCTTTGGATTCTATTCTGTTGTTTCTATTAGCATGCTGTGGGGAGACTGCTGACAGTTTTTACTCTTTATGCTTAGGGAGATGTCAGGCCTGGGGTATTTATATTTAACCAATTTTATAGTTTCTATGATAACCTCAATGACTATAATAAATCTTAATAATATAATAGAATTTTCCCATCACTAAATCGTGTTGTGAACAGAAGAGTTGTGGTATGAGAGGGTACAAAGAATTTTATTACACTGTTAAAATAATATTTATTTTCCCAGTAAGTTATGAATTGATCTTTACTAATATTGTTTGTTGAAAGCATTTGAAGATTCTTAAAGGCCTGGTTTTGTGCTGAGCAGATTTTTGTTGATACACAAGGGTGATGTCTTCCTCATCACATTACATTTCTCAGTAGCCAGAAATCTAAGAAGCGAGCTTGAAATGCTGGTGCATATGTTGTCAGAAGAAAAGAGTTATAACAAAAAATTGTACTTCACCCCGAGAGTGCTGTTGTCTGAGTGACAACACCAGAGAGTGCTGACACCAGCCTTTCTCTCTGGATTAGTTGAACTATCAAAAAACTTGAGAGGGCTTTATTAACTGGTGTAAGATTATTGGGTTCAATTGGAAAATGCTTGCATGCTTTATTTTACTCCAGTCTTAACCTCTACCATGGCATCCCACAGCACAGCAGCGGGGGGAAAAACATCTGCCCCTTTGGTCTTGATTTGTGTCTTCTTTCTTGTCTTTTGTGTCCTAAGGCATGCATTTGAGGCTCTTAGCAGATTCTGCATTCATACCAGAAGGCCTTGGCCCTGGAGTTACCTCATTTTCCTAAAGAAGTGGAAATGTCTCTAAGACTTAATTCTTTCCTTCCACAAAGCACACAATGTAATAGAAACATAATCTCATGTATCCTTAACTCAATATAAACAGCTCTCATATTCTGAATTCCATAAATGGTTGAATGCATTTAAGACTCTAAACTAACTAAATTAAAGTACCCAGAACATGCTGGTCATGCATTTTTGCCATCTTAGAGAAAAGTGATGTTTAGTTAGAGATCTTAGCTGAATGACTTTGTCAGTAAACTACTATGATTAATGCAGTGTTTGGTGTTGATGAGCTATGCAGGTTTTATGTAAAACTTTGTCGTAATCTAGAAAATGCAAAACAAAACCTTGAAATAGTTTTTATTAGATAGGAGGGGTAGCACACCTCTTCTGTGGTAAATATGTGGCCTATACAATTTAACAATGTAAACGGTTTGCAAGTTTCCTTTATGATGCTCTCAAATCTCCTTTCTCACATGAATATTGTTGTTTGGCAACAAGAACCAGGTAGTGAGTTCAAATAAATGATATATTTGAGGATTTATCCAATTTATGATTTCCTGTAAAAGTAATTACATCTCCCTACTTTTTCTCATAGATATCACATCTTGTGATACCTTTCTTATTTCTTCCTTCTCCTAAAGTAAAAATACACTAATACAAAAGAACAAAAATAATCTCTGCTGTACTTCTAACTACATACCATAAATAATGCATCATGATCATTGTCAACTTTTAATCTATTTGGTTCTTTACAAATGAAATGGGATTAATTTTGGTAGAATATCTGAATCTTCTATCTCCTGGTGTATTTCTGTTCTATTTCTGTAATTTAAATCTTCTGGTCAGCAAGAAGGATCTGAAACAATACTAGTTTAATAAGTTCATGTTGATTTTATGTCAGGGTAATTGCAAGCTAGCCTTTTTTCTGAACTCCTTCAGAAAGTATCTTATCATAGAAGAGGTTGCTCTAGGATCACCCCCCTCCAGCTAGGATTGGATTTCCAAAGTGAAATGTCCTAGAATAGGAAATATTGGGGTCTGTACTGTACAGATTACAGTTTTATCTGCTGTTTCTAGTCGTAGCTACTGTTTTTTGCCATGTGAATAACCTCATGGAAAAGAGAACCGCTGCCAAATAAAACTTAAGAAAAATCCCTTTGCCAAGCTTGTTTGTACATGCTATGTAGTTCATCCCATATTAATTTGAATTATGTAAGGTCAGCTCAGATTTGGAATTTTTATCTTTAATTAAAAAGTGTTTTCTGCAAAACTGATCACTTGGCACCAAGTTTATGGAGCGTTAATTACATTACAGTAATTAATTCTAACTCACTTTGTGACAAAAATGCTGAAGTATGTGCCAGCATAACAAAACATGTGCTGAGTCTTGTGTCTTGGCAGAAGTCTTCCTCCTAAATTACAGTTCTGCTTTAGGTGCATCTGCTACAACTACAAGTTAGCTGTGTGCTTGTATACTCTTCAGTAAGCTTTTCTACAAAGTTTGTTGTAATTTTGATAATGTTGAATCTATTTATCTCAAACAGTTTATTTATTCACTTTGGTTTACTTCAAGAAAGCTACAAGAGCCTCCGGTGGAAAAGACTTGTCTGAAGGCTTCACAATTTCTGTTAGGTACAGCCTTACTCTGGCAACAGTGAAGAGTTGCATCATTGCAGAGGATGTCTGGAAAGACTCTTTGCAAGGCAGCAGAAATCAGCAAAAGCTTCTTCAGGGTGGAGAGAGAGGTCACAAGTGGAGACACAGCCTGTGGCTGGATTATTAATTTCCTCAATATCTGATTAACTCAGTTGTCCAGTAAATACCTGCTGTCATAGTTCACTTAAAGTCTCTAGTTTTTCCTCATGTTTTCAAATTAATCTGTCATGGACCTCTTCCAAGACTGTGCAGCCTTATTGGGAACGGAGCATACTTTCCTCTGTTTGATGACTGGCTATTAGACTCAATATAAAACCTTACAACTCTTTATAACCAGCCTGTATATTTCCCAGGCTCTGTAGTGGGCTCATAAGCATTTAACATTGTGAAGGGTCTAAATTCAGGTTTGTGGAAAATGGTGGTGGAATTGTTTTTGTACTTTTAGACAGCAGTGATGGCAAAGCAAAAACGTGGTCTCTTAGCTACCTGAAAGTATTTGAGAGACAATTATAAAGTCCGGGGAGCCAAAATTATCTTAGTACTGCCTGGTGCTATAACAAGGGCACAAATTGCAGCTTGTGTTATTCAGGTTGGTGACAGAGAGAAACAAGTCCTGCTGGAACACTAGAACAGATTGACTGAAAGCTGTAAAACCTCTTTCCAGGAAGGATTTCGAAGATTCAGCTGGACAAAGCAACAGCTGAGTTGGTGACTTCATGCTGGACATATTCCCACTTAAAGCTCAAGGTTGGATAGCAGACCTCGAAAGGTATTTCTTTCTGACATGATTCTGTATCTTAATTATGAAATGGATTGGCCAGACCCCAACCAGTTTGGCATCTTGATCAGTGGACATCCATGGGTGGGAGTGCACCCATCATGGTCATGTTCTTCCTGAGCCGTTTATTCCCAGGTTCTTCTGGATCATGCCTGAGCTTTAAAGGCATACAGTGTTTCCAGTGGAAGGTATGTTTTTGGCTATTTTCAGTCTGCTACTGACCTGGTCTGGCTTTTCCTAGGCTGCTAATGCTCCAGCAGTAACAGGAATGTACAGGTAGGGCAATATTGGGCTTTTAGGTTGGGAAAGGCCACCCGTGGGAACAAGATGCAACTGCGTGGGGTGGGGGGAGGATAAACACCAGTAGTATGCAGTCAAAAAGGGTTAAGAGAAAGCACCATGGAGAGATTAATTTATTTTATGGTTGGATGGTATATGGGAAGTGTAGTCAAATCATGATTCCTATTTACATTAGAAAAATCCCTGAATTAGAACGGAAAAGATGCTAAATTAAAGGTAGTTAGGTGAAAAAAAAAATAAATCTTTTCATAGGAAATTGGTTTTGGGGAGCAGCAAGTTTTAATTAGTCTTGAAATCTGAGGAACTATATGTATGTGTTTGTGTGGAATCCATACTGGCATGCAGTACTCATACATAGACATCACAAAATTAAGCCTATCTGCCACCCATTTTCTGTTTCTTTTTAAAAATTAATCGTAATAATCTTGTGAGAGGATCTAGTTTTTCAATTATTTGTAGGGTGATAGCTGGGAGAAAAAGTACTTTTGCTTTCCTATGGACTAACACACAAAGTTGAGCAAGTTTAACATTTATTAAAGTGCCTTTTTCATGGAGATTATTCTAATGTTGGGCATGGGAACTGAGAACAGGAAGACTGTTTTCTGTGCTTGACGTCATTAGATCATCTGAAAGTTTTCTAATACTGAAAACATTTGCTTCTGGAAAGAATGTAGCTTTTTTCAGACTTTCAGCCTTTTCTCATTCAAATTCATGGACTGTGCACCTTCTTAAAGCCCACTTTTGTCTCACATGCAAGGAGGTATACCTCTGACTACTAAACAGTAACTCCTCTGAATAACAAATACAGAAATGCTTTGGGCATTCAGTAAAATACATTTCATTTTATGCTGAAGGAAAGAAGCATTGGCAAGTTTTATGTTTCTAGCAGATAAGTTACTTAAACATTATTCTCCATGTGAAAACTTGCTGTATTAAGAAGAGCCTTTAAAACTTATTTTCTTAAACAGTATTTTCATATGAAATACATGAATATGATTCATTTAGCAGCTGCTCATGCATGCAATTACTGGCCTAGTAATTGATCCCTGACATGATAAGTTTTTAAATTGGTGTGTGTTTTAGTTTTGCAAGTATATTAACTGGCTCTTTTTGATGGTTTTAAAAAATGATAAGGTATATGGAACTAGACGTTGTTACACTTCTTTCAAGAAAAAACACAACTGCTTTAAAAATGGACTGTGGATTTTTAAATGATCTGGAACAATAATATGAATTCTGAATACTTCTGAATTTGGAACAATATGTAGGTGTTTATCTTCTTAAAAATAGCCATTTTCCGTGTCTGCTGTTAGCTGTGAAATACAGATTTTATGAGCTTTTAGCATAGAATCATAGAATGGTTTGAGTTAGAAGGAACCTTTAAAGCTCCTCTAGTCCAGGACATCTTCAATGAGCCCAGATTGTGCAGACTCCTCTCCAACCTGACCTTGCACAATTCCAGGGAGGGGACACCACCTATCTGGGCAAACTGTTCTAGTGTTTACCACTCTCATTGTAAAAAAATTCTTCCTAGGATCTAGTCTGAATCTCCTCCAGTTCAAACCGTTACCCTGCTAAAAATTTTGTCTGCCTATTTTATGGGCCCACTTTAAGTACTGAAAGGCTGAAATAAGGTCTCCCCAGACCATTCTCCAGGCTGAACAACTCCAACTCTCTCAGCTTTTCTTTGTAGGACAGGTGTTCTATTTGTCAGATAATTTTTGTTTTCCTCCTCTGGACTCACTCCAACAGCTCCATGTCCTTATTATGCTGAGGGCTCCAGAACTGGTTGCAGCACTCCAGGTGGGGTCTGACCAAGCTGAATAGATGGATAGAATCACTTCCCTTGATGCTTCTTTTGATGCAGCCCAGGATTTGGTTGGCTCGTGTCCAGTTTTGATCTACCAAGTCCTTTTCCACAGGGCTGCTCTCAAGCTCTTTGTCGCCCAGCGTGTACTGATACTGGCGGTTGTCCTGAGCACTTTTTCCATGTAAGTGGTTAAAGGTTTTAAAAAGTTATCCTTACTTTACTTTGTTTTTAAGAAATAATAAAAATGTTCATCTTCCACAACTGAAAATGACTTGTCAGCCCTTTCCAATTTAAATAAGGAATGAATTAGTACTGTTGGTAAGGAAATGTGATGTCCTGCTTGACAAGTAATATTTTATCACATTTGATGTACCCAGTTTGCTAGAGAAATAGATGTGTGGCTGAAAGATGAATCAGTCCAAGAGATGGAGGTGGTACAGAGGGGACAGCCTGCATTATAGAATCATTCCCTTTTTTCGAAGTAAAACCAAAAAGTGAACCTGATTTGTAACTCTACTATTGCTGTTATGGGAGAGTCAAGCAGGAAGCAGTTGCTAGGAGTACTCTGGGGTTTGTGTAGCAGGCAGAATAGTTGCTTGACTTTGAACATTTTACATTAATTGGCTGAAAAAGTATATATGTACCCAGTGCCTAGAGATTGATATGTGTATAATTAAGTACAGCAGTGGGACATGTAACTGTACTTCAGTATTAAAAGTGGACGTGACTGGTTTTGGCCAAGTGGGATTGTTGAAAATATAAATACATGATGTTATTTTCTACATTTGTGCTGCTTGCATATCAGCTTTTCACAGCCTGACAGCTGCTGGTTCCACACCAGGAGCTCTGTTTGGGTAGCAAACTCATACCTGAATCACATGAAATATTTTCACTGCCAAGGTACACACTTGTCTTATCTCGTGGACCTGAAAGCAGCCTGCCAGACATACTCTGTCCAAAAGTTTTTTTAGGCTTGAGTGAGACTCTGCTGCAGCTTGTTCAACTGTAATAGCAATTGTGTAATGACCACTAAACTGTTTCTGTATCTGGTTTTGGTTTCATTTATTTTTTTAGGTTTGTAGAGAGAGAGATGTAGGTTAGAGTGGCAGAAGTGTGGAATGACAGCAAGCGAGTTAAATTGCAAGCACAGAGGTTGATACATAGATCTTAGAGCTATGAATTCTTTAGAAAAAAGGAAAATTGGTCTAGGAAAAAAAAAAAAAAAAAGCATCCGAGATAGCATTTTTCTTTAATTCAGTGGTGTGTTTTACCATGTTTTCTATGTGGTACTACAAATCAAAGAAGAAAAAAGGAATTCTGTTTTCTCATCTTCAACACTTCATGATTTAAGTTTTCCTCTGTTTGGGTTGGTTCTAGTTAATTGCTTTCTTGTGGACAAAGAGAAGAAGGAAGGGTGGCTGTGCAATGAGATTCTTGAGCAAAATTTCAAGGCATCAGCTCAGTCTTGGCTTAACTTCTGCTGGATGGTGTAGTTATATGCCCAGACATAAAAATCTAGGAGAATCTGAGAGTGTAGTTTCTCATTCTGCTTTGTCAAAAAGGTGAAATGGAGTACTTGCTGATCAGTTCTTTTAACAAATCTGACTTAGTCTGGTTGGTACCTGATGGGCCTAAACAGTGACACCCCATAAAGAGCTGGTTTGAAATAACTGAAGAACTTCTACTGGTCCTGGGAGAATAGGATATCACTTCTTAGTAACGCAGATCCTGTGCTACTGCAATTAAAACTCCTTGTACTCTAAGTATTTTATAGCTACATTTATTACACATGTTGCACATAGTGTGCTTTCCAGTAATCAGAAAGGAATAATGGATTTGGTATGCAAATTCTGAGTTAATGATACAATAAATATTACTTTATGATGATGATATACATAATTTGTGGGGCACATAGTGTGCAACTTCTCAGTGCAAACTTCAGGGAGAATGAAATTAACATGTAACACCTTTACTGTTTCAGTGGAAAAAGTGGGGACCCCCCAAGAAGGACACCACGACAGACGCAGCTGCACAGTGGCCTTGGCAGGGGACAGTGTGGTTGGCATCTGTGTACGGTGTGAGCAGGTGAATGGCTTGCTGTGCCTGATGAGAGAGAGCTCAAGGAAGAGGTACAGCAGCTGAGAAGCATTAGGGAAAGTGAAAGGGAAACTGGCTGATGGAGTCGGACCCTTTCTCCCTCCAAAAAAGTTCAGCGGGATACAGAGAAGTCCTGCTCCTCCTGCCATGAGGCAGATGGAGCAAATCAAGTAGATAGGGAGGAATGGAAACAGGTCTATAACCGGAGAGGTAAAAGAATCCCCTCCCGACTTCTATCAGTCTCCTGGTTGCCCTTAAAGAACAGGTATGGGGTCCTGGACCCAGAGAATTGGGTAGAGGACAGTAAAGAGTAAGATGTGTCAGGAGGGTCTCCTGGTTGCACAATGTCTACCAGACAACCACAGCTATTGGGGGAAAAAAAAAAAAAAAAAAAAAAAAGGAGGGTGTAGTTGGTGACTCCTGTTGGAGGGGAAATGAAGGCCCTATATTTCAGACCCATCCCACAGGGAGCTCTGCTGCCTTCCTGGGGCCCGGGTGAGGTATATCAGTAGGAGACTCCCTGAGCTAATTTAAGCCTCAGATTATTATCCACTGTTGGTAGTCCAGGCTGGCAGTGATGTCATTAATGGAAGAAGTTCCAGGGCGATTAAAAAGGATTTCAAGGTGCTGGGTCAATTAATCAATGGGACAGGAGCACAGGTGGTGTTTGTCTCAGTTCCTGCAGTAGCAGGGATGAATGAGGAGAGGACTAGGAAAACCCATCTTATCAATAGGTGGCTAAAGGATTGGTGCCGCCAGCAGAATTTTGCTTTTTTTGACCATGAGGCAAATTCCATGGTACCCAGTCTCCTCAATTCAGATGGGCTTCATCTATCTAGCAGGGGCAAAAGAACTAAAGCCCATAAATTGGCAGGGCTGATCAGGAGGGCTTTAAACTAGGTTTGAAGGGGGATGGATTGAAACTGGGCTCTCCAGAGATGAGCCTAAGGGTGGAAAGCCTGAGTTAAGAGTAAAATCAGCAGCCCAGGTGAAGTGCATGTACACCAACACACACAGTACGGGAAACAAACGAGAAGCTGGAAGCCATCGTGCAGCAGGAAAGCTGTGATGTAGTCACCATCATGGAAATGTGGTGGGATGACTCTCATGACTAGAGTGCTGCCATGAATGGCTACAGGCTCTTCAGAAGGGACAGACAAGGTAGGAGAGGTGGAGGAGTGGCTCTATATGTTAGAGTCTCTTGACTCTCTAGACCTCGAGATCAGGAACAAAAAGGTTGAGTGCCTGTGGATCAAAACTGGGGGGAAGGCCAACAAGGCTGATATCCTGGTGGGAGTCTGTTACAGACCACCCAGCCAGGATGATGGGAGTGATGAATTACTCTACAAGCAGCTGGCAGATGTCTCAAAATCACCAGCCCTTGTCCTTGTGTGTGACTTTAACATGCTGGATGTCTGCTGGGAACTCCACACAGCAGAGAAGAGGCAGTCTTGGAGATTCCTAGAGCCTATAGAGGATAATTTCCTGCTCCAGCTAGTAAATAAGCCTACCAGGGATGGGGCCCTGCAAGACCTTCTGTGCACAAACACGTATAATGATATAAAGACAGAATCACTTTTCATAGTAATGCTGTAGAATTATTACACTACAAATGAAAAAGGATTTTTTTGGCAACAAGTTTTAAGAATTTTGAGACAGTATACCTATATATACTTGTGGGTTTTGGTTGTTTTTTTGGTTTTTTTTGTTTGGTGGTGGTTGGGGTTTTTTTTAGTTTTTCATTTTTGTCTGTTAGTTTTGGTTTGTTTTTTAGAGGTTTTAGTACCCAACAAGAAATTAAGCTGGGTTCCTATGAAGCCACAGCTTGAATTTTGGGGTATTTTCCTACATCTCCAAAATTGCTTATCAGGGAGAACCTATTAACTTTGAGAGCTGAGGCTTTTTCTCTTGCAGAGCGAAGTGAGGTAGGCTCAGTAGACAGCAGTTGCCAGTGGAAGCATAGCAATTTCAGTGGTTTTATACTTCTACATTCTGTCTATTTCTGTATCTTGGAGCAGCTGCTTCATTTACACATTCCTCTGCCAGCATTCCAGTAATTTGATAGTGCATATTCATATCTCATAAACATGCTGTGAATATTTAAAGTGTGTATATGTGTATATATATATATATATATGCATGTGCATCTACAAATCTACCTATGGCTGAGCAGAGGAGGGGTTCTTTTTCCTTTTTTTCATGTACTGAAGGGAGTCTGCTAAGTACTCATTGCAATCACATAAATAACCCATGTAATATTAAACCATAGATTTTTTTTGATTATTAGTCTGATCAAAGTACTCAGGAATTTACTCCGTATTTTATCTCATCAAAAGAATAATCTGAATTTATTTCTTACTTTTGGGTTAGCAAAGATTTTTACACTTGTAGTATTATAAGACATACTGGGGTTCAGTCTGGAGAAAAGGAGGCTGACAGGAGATCTTCCTGCTCTCTACAGCTACCTGAAAGGAGGTTGTAGTGAGGTGGGGGTTGGTCTCTTCTCCCTGGTAGCAAGCAACAGGATGAGAGGAAGTAGTGTCAAGTTGCTCCAGGGAGGTTTTAATAGAATATTAGAAAAACTTCTTCACTGAAAGCGTAAACACTAGAATAGGCTGCTCAAGGAGGTGGTTGAATCACCATCTCTTAAGGGTTTTAAAAGACATGTAGATGTGGTAGTTAGGAACATGGTTTGAGCACTGGACTCAGTGGAGTTAGGTTAATGGTTGGTAGGGTTAGGTTATGGTTGGAGTCTGTGATGTTAAGTGTCTTTTCCAGCTAAAACGATTCTGTGATTCTATGCAGACAAAAATATACAGGTTTTTGTTATCTAGAAGTTGCACAATGAGTCCTTTCAATTCAAAGTTGGACAACTTTCTGCCATATTTTTTTCACAAGAAAAAATATCATTTGATATTTCACTTTCTGTCACTTCTTTCTCTTCTGCCCAAGGAGTTCTGAAAATCAGTGTTAAGTTTAAAATCTGGAAGATACCTGACAGTAATTTTTGTATGGGATTAGTGAAGCTTAATGATTGATAAGGAAGGGGGAATAAAGTTAAATGTCTCTCACTGGGAAGGCATGAAGATTTTAAGACTTCTTCATCCTGCTTGGGAAAAGCTGTCAGAGCAATTGTATATTTTTCCAAATACACATCTTGCAGATCTCTTATCTTGAGCAGAATTATACATGGTGAAATGAAGGTGAGAAGTGGTAAGGTAACAAAGTAAGATCTGGGTTTATGGTTTTAATAGAATATTAGAAAAACTTCTTCACTGAAAGCATAATTAAACACTAGAATAGGCTGCTCAAGGAGGTGGTTGAATCACCATCCCTTAAGGGTTTTAAAAGACATGTAGATAAGGTAGTTAGGAACATGGTTTGAGCATGTAAGAAAGTAGCAAAGGTAGCGTACAAAACATAATGAAGAAGGCTTTCCTCTGCTTTACTGAAGACCAGGTCCTTTCACCTTCTCAGGCTGAGATAAGGGTTGAACATGGGATTATTCATCCCATGGAATGCAGCTCGTGGAGAGAAGAGGGGTCAAGGAGAGTTGGTTGCTTTTCCAGGATTACCTTCTCCAAGTTCAAGAATGGTCTGTCTTGACAAAGAGAAAATCAAGCGAAGATAACAAGAGTCCACCTCTAGGGTAGCTTCTCAACAAACTCAGACATAAAAAAGGAGATGTACAAATGGTGAGAGCAGGGAAAGTGACCCGAGACAAGTATGGAAACACTGAATATGTAGGGACAGAGTTAGGAAAGCCAAAGCCCATTTGAAGTTGAATACAACAAGGTTAAGGTCAACAGAAGGGACTTCTACAGCTACATCAGCAGCAAAAAGGAGATGGGGAATTTGGGACTCCTGCTGAATGGAGTGAGGAACCTGGTGATGAACATGGCAAGGACTAATATACTTAATGCCATTTGCACATTGGTCTGGCCTTCAGCAATCCAAGTTCCCCAAAACAAAAGGGAAAGTCTGAAGCAAACAGAGCTTTCCCTTGGTTTAGGAGGATCAGGTCAGGGGAAAATTGAAACAAGCTGGATGTACACAAGTGCACGGGACCTGAAATTCAGGTTCACTATTCACTATTTCCCCTGAAGGAGCTGGCCAGTGTCATGGAGTCACTCTTTTCCTTTGAAAGGTCAAGGCTAGTAGGATTGGTTCTTGTGAATTGGAAGAAAGCAAATGTCACTCCACTCCTGTCTCCAGAAATATAAGTAACTACAGGGCGGTCAAGTTTACATCCTTCCTGGGGGGAAGATGATGGAGTGAAAAATCCTGGAACCATTTCCAAACATATGATGGACAGGAAGGTGATTGGGAGTATTCAGCATTGATTTATGAGGATTGTGTCCCTGGGTCTGGTCTGACCAGCCTTATAGCTGTTTCAGTGGATGATGGGTTAAGAGTGGGTGGTGTTTATCTTGGCTTTAGGAGGGTTATACACACTCTCCCATCATGTTGTCATAACCAAGCCAGCAATGCATCCTTGCAGCAAAGGCTACCCATGGCATTATTGGATACATTAGAAGCAGTGTTGACAGCAGGGTGAGGGAGGTGATCCTTCCTTTCTGGTCAGCACTGATGAGCCTTCTTCTGGAGTCCTGGACTCCCCAGTACAAGATATGGATGTACTGGAGAGAGTCTAATGAAAGGCCATGGCGATGCTGGAAGGACTGGAGCATCTCTTATATGCAAAGAGACAGAGTTGGGACTTCAGTCTGGTGAAGATGTGGGGGGCTCTTAAGAATGTGTATTAAATACCTGATGAATCAGAGTATCTCAATGTGGAAGGGACCCATAAGGATCATTGAGTCCAAATCTCCGCTCCTCAGAGAACTACCTAAAACCCAATAATTTGACTAAGAGCATTGTCTGATAGGCTTGGTGCTGTGACCAGTTCAATGGGGAGCCTGTTCCAGTGACTGACCACCCCCTCAGTGAAGAACCTTTTCCTGACGCCCAAACTGAACTTCCCCTGATGCAACTTCATTCCATTTCCACATTTCCACATGTTACTGGTCAGGGAGTGAAGAAGACAGAACCAGGCAGTGGCTCTGCAGTGGTACCCACTGACAAGGCAACAGGCACAAACTAGAGCCAGGAAACTCTTTTAAATATCTGAAACATTTTACTGTGAGGTTGGTCAAGCCTTGGAAAAGGTCATGTAGAGACGTTGTGGAGTCTCCATCCTTGGAGATACTCAAAGCTGTCTGGACGTGGTACTATTCAGTCTTCTCTAGTTTATCCTCCTGTTAGTAGAGGATTTGACTAGGCAGTCTTTAAAAGGTCTTCCAACCTTCAACCCTTTCAACCTTAACTCTTCTGTGACTGTTGTGGTGGGGTAGAGTTATGCATTGTGTCTATGTAGTTAACCAAACTTTGAGCTCTTGTCTAGTTTGTTTTTTTCCTTAACAAGCCTAACACCCTCTCCTGAACCCATCCTGAAGTGCCTTGCTCTCTTGCTTTTTCGGCTGTTTTCCACATCCTTTTAACTTGTGCTGCACTGCATCTGAGATCTGTCTGAGAATTTTGCTGCTTGGAAAAGTGGGCAAAAATTGCTTTCTGCGAGCCACTTGATGCTAACTCCCAGAGCCCTCCAGATGCTTGCCAAGATTTAAGAAATGCTGCTGAAGTACAGAGAGCAGAAGCTCTTTGGGAAAACTTCAGTAGTGGTGTATTCTTCACCCTGCGAGAGGTGGTTTGTGTGAATTTTCTTCTGTCTTAAATGGAAAATGGCACTACATAGTTTCATACAAATTAACAATATCTCTATCTTGCATAGTCTCTTTCTGTTTTATTTTCTTGTCAGTTAAGCTTTTATTTTCAAAAATAACATCTAAAATTTCCTAAGGCGTGCTGACTTTAATGTCACTTTAAGGCACTGTTCTGATTGGCAACTCACACAAATAAAATGCTTTTTTCCTCCCAGAAGGGTAAAAGCATAGATTTTATTGGAAAAGAAATGGTGTAAAATGCAGTTCTTTCCAGTTCAGTACTTACAAAAAAAGATTATCGACCCTTTAAATCACAGTTTGTAAAGCAGCTACTTTATTGTTTGCTCTTAAGTTCTTATTTTAGAATTCCAAAATGGCTTCAGGCACATGGTTCTATAATTTCCAGCGTGGAACGCACAGCAAGAATAAAATTAAAAAAAAAACCCAAACCTGTATATTTTGGTTTTGCTGTTTCATGTAAATTCAGTAGTATGTCTCCAAGAAAAAGAGAAATGTAAATCTGTTCTGTTTGTTTTGGTGTGGGTTTTTTTGTAGAACAATAAACTTTATTCTTTCTAGTAGTAGTAAATCCTAATTTCATCTTTCCAAGTTTACTATTTGTATTGAAGTAGGTTTTTTAATGTAAGGAAAAAAAATTGAAATTTGAAATCAGAACAGTGTTGCATTGTTCTGAAAGTCTTGGGTTTTAAAGAAAACATTTCTTTTAAATGTCAGGTAGGTGTGGGGTTTTGGGTTTTGTTTTTTTTTGTTCCTGGGCTTTACTGTAAGTTTGTCCATCTCTTAGTTTAAGCGTGGAGGTGCAATACCTCATTGTTGGAAGTATATTTGTATAAATATATTTGGGACCTTTCCTATATTGATAGTATCTCCTTCCCTTGTGCCATTTTCAATTTTCTTTTAACAGACTCTTAAAATAAATTTAAAAATACTGTATTGGCTGCATTTGGACAGAAGAGTATCCTCAGGGGAATTGACAAAGTGCTATCCCTCTAGTTTTGCACCTTTTCCCTTTAGTTCAGTGTGTCATTATTTTCATTATGTGTCTCCCGCTTTCTGTTTTCTTGGTTTAGTGACATCCAGGCACATTAGATCTGTCAGATACTATTTATCTAGAATGACAGGGTAGATATCAAATTAAGTTGTATAAGGTAGTTCTTGTGGTAAGGATAATGTGTGGCACTGTGTTTTGTGGTAACCCTGACCTTTAATGATTGCTTTTGTAAACCATACTGTCTCCTTGCATGATCAGTGAGGTCAGAATAAGACGTCATCCTTGCCCATTTTCCTTCCTGTGAAGGAAGTAAAGATGCTTTACACATACGGTACTCTCTCCAAATTTTTATAAAGGAAATAACCTTACATGGTTACCTGTAACAGCTAGACTCTGTACAAGCAAAGAAGGATATCATAGAATCAGAGAATCAGAGAATTAGTCGGGTTGGAAGGGACCTCAGAGATCTGCAGGGTAACATAATTTTTGTTGCTTGCAATTATTTTTTGTAACTGAAACATCTCTGAATAATGCAAGCTTGCATGTCAGAAGATCTGTTAAATATCAATTACCTAGCTTGAAAAAGTGCAGGTGGAGTACAGGCGATTACCAGTTACTCTTTTCTAATTTCTTGACAGGGTGCTTGGTTTACGTTCTACTATGGTGACTGAGCAAATATAACTACAAAAAACTTGACGTTTCTGCTTGTTAACACTGCACACATGTGTATGTATCATATCCATGTGTAAATCTTTTTTTTTTTTTTTTTTTCCTCATCCTCTCTTAAAGGTACTGGGGGGAGATAGGGGCAGGTGTGGAATGGGCCTTATGCTGCTCTGGAGAGTGTAAGACCCGAAGACCCATTGCAAAACTCAGAGAGCAACATGCTGTTACACTAAGCAGAAACAGAAACCTCTGTCAGCATTGCCTGACCCTTTCAGCCATTGCCAAGTTCATCTTCTTTAAAGTTTGGAGTCTCAGTGGAGTGTGTAACAGGAAGATGAAGAACATGGGGGCAGAGTACTCAACAAACTCAATAGGAAACAAGGTTTTACCTACATGAGTACAAGGCAGGAAGCATGACACTACAGGCAGTCAAATTTACATCTCAAGTGTGTTACACCCTCATCTTACTGGCTGTGCCTTCCTTGGCTTTGAATAGGTACCATGGAAGTAGCACTGTATTTGAAAAAAAAAAAAGTTTTTTTTTTCTTAGTGCCTTTTCTAGTTAACTCTGCTTACTTCAGGTTACTGTGTTGAACTAATCTGTGAGTTATGTTTACTGTCTGCTCAAGAATCAAGCTGGTTGTTGTTCTTCCTCGTTCCTAACACTGTTCTCAAAGATGGAGCCAAGAGAAACCTCATGTATTTGGTTTGATTTGAGTGCATTGTTAGGAAGAATATATAAATAAAATAGAAAGGTGACAAGTTAAAATTGGGCTCTCCAAAACCTCTTTGTAAACAGTGTCCAAGGATTTTATGAAGTCACATTTAGCAGATGGGTATAAATGTGTGTTTTGTTATCTGTTGTCTGTGTCAGCAAGAGTGTTGAGCTTTGTTTTGCAAGGAATATAATTTTGCTAGGAAAGAACAGTTTCTAGTTTGCTGAAAGGTTGTCAGTACAGCACTTTACTATTTAAGTAGCTGAATGCTGCCCTCCTTAACCTAGGGTGGCTGCAGTCTTTCCATCTTAGTGAACAAGCAGAAAAATAACCCTTTGTTATTACAGAAAAGTCCTGATTGCCTTGAATATAATTAGAGGGAACAGTAGGTCTTGAAGTATAAATGTTTCATCAGTTACAATGATATTCTTGTAAAAAGGCTATTTCTTTTATCACTTCTGTAGCAATAGAATAGTGATTTACTCTGGTTCTGAAGCACAGGTAATGAGCCCTTACTGTGAAGTACTTTCTGTAACAGAAGCTGGTTTTGCCTTCACAAGTAGAAGATACCCAATACTCTGCCAAACTGTCAGACATTAAAGTTCCTGTGCTACAGAGGAATGATTTAGAAGGGCATCATGTATTGATTTGCTGTGAGATTCTTATCTAGGAACATAATATGGCTGATGTATAGTGGGCGTTGTTAGTGGTCAAGTTAAAGCAAGTGGGTATCCTTATAATATTCAAGGATTAAATTGTGGATTACTATCATAAGGGAAGTTAAAGCAGAGTTTAACAATTCGCATAAGCAAATATGTAAAGTGGAGTAGGAATGATAAGGGAAAAATAAGTAAGAGTACTTTACAAAATAACTTGAGTCATGTTTCTATTAATGCACTGTAAATCAAAGTAAATGTCATAAGCAAATTGAAGAGTGAAACTGCAAACATCTGCTTAATTTTTATTGGTATTTAATTGAACTTCATTATTGAGCAAGATTCAAGTTTGGAAGTATTTGACATTTGTTAGGTGAAGACTTAAGTGATAATTAGCTTGATAGGGTGCTGGGCCACCTCATTTAAACTATATTTTTACCTAGAAAGATTGGACTAGATAATCCCTGAGGATGCCCTTGGCATTATATGATTATCTTTCAGTGAATATTTGTGTACAGGCCTAGCTGCATATCATGTTGTAAGAGCATAGGACTGATTCTGTATTGACTTTGGGGTTGTAAAAATACTCTCCTCTTTCTTAAATAAAACTTGTGTAGTCCGAGATGTGCTTTGACATTTTTATTGTGTTAGCTCACATATGTTTGTTAAAACACTAATGCATATGTCTAATTACTGGACAGGAGTTAGGTGCTAAATCAGCATGTATACCCCAGTGTTCTTTTTGTCTATTAGAATCTCTGTGTAAGTATTTTTAAGCAGAAACCTTCTTCAGGGCAGATTGTACTTTAAATACAGTTATTTATAGTAAGCCATTACTACTGTAAGTCTGTATCTAGTGCAGAAATATTCCATGTCTAACAGTTATGAGAATTGCTTACAATCCTTTATTTTGTTGAGTTTCATAAGTGTTGGAATTGTATAAATGTATTTGTTTAGCATAACTTGGAGATAAGTTATGCTTATACTATATAAGCATTATATGCTTATCTTAGATAAGTAATATAAGTGAGAAATGTTATTGATTTAAAACCAGGGAAGTGCTGTTGTTACATTTTGGTCAGTACTGCTTTGAAACCAAGCCAAAAATATTTATTTATAAGTCTTCAAAGATTTAAAGAAGGAAAGTTTCAAGATAGAATTCCTTTACATAGCCAATTATGAACATCGAAATAAAGTAATCCATTAAAAATAATTCTCAGTGTTTTGAGAAGTTCCCTATTGGTTAATTTCAACATGATGCTAACCCTTGAATTGAAAATTCTTCCATCCGAGTGAGAAATAGAAGTACCAATTTTTTATTCCTTGTCTTCCAGGAAAATTGTGTGGGATTAAACAGGGAAAACCAGTGCTTCATTTTGCTCCAGAGAAATTTGTTTGTGATTCTGATGTAGGCATCTAAATGGTATTTTTCTAAAGCTCAGCTTGTCGTTCTGTATACCTTTGGAAGATGAATTATCACCTATACCAATAACTGCTCTGCCATTTCCTGCAAGTAGGAAAATGATTCATTTTTTATTGTTTTGTTAGCAGCTGGAGATATTAACATATGGGATGCTTTCTGGACTTGTGTAAACTCTTAATTTCTTAATTTTAATTTGTTAAAGCAACTGAAGTTGTTTAGAAGACAAAGAAAATCACAATTTGACAACTTTAGTCCAGATTCTGAGAATATAATATCTCATTCAATTAAGCAAATCTCTGTTTTCAGAGATGACTGATGCAGTCAAGTTGTACAACATGGTGACCCAGTCCAGGGCATTTGTCTGGTTGAAAATTAATCCCAGAAAAACATACAAGGGGGAGGCAAAATATGCAAGTGGAAGTGGGAGGGGGGGGGAAAGTAATGATAGGTCATGCTTGAGATACAGTTAAACTGCTGTAGAATCACAGTTGGGTGTTTTGAGATGGAGTTTTGAAATAACACAATCCAACTAGTCTTAAGGAAGTTCTCTATATCTAGAATATTGAGAAACTGAAAGGCCAGGTAAGTACAGTTAGCTGAAGTTCAGAAGTGTAGACTTCAGTTTCTACAGCAAGTGACCTGCTCATAGGAGAAAGGCTGGTCATCCAACTGAACTTCTTCTGGAAGGAAGAAAATCTGATTTCTTAGCTGATTACTGATTGGGGTGTCCTAGGCAGTGCTATAAAATATGTTTATTATGTCTTCATTGACACTTTGGCTCCTGTCTGCCTCAGAAGCATTTGAAAACTTTGAGGCTTTAGCATTAGTGGAAAATAATGTTGTATGAAGCTGAGTAGTCCTTTATTCTTCATATATTTAAAAGTAAAATTATAAGCTGCATACCATTTGGATATTTATAGCTCATGCTCTTGCCTCTTTTGCTACAGTTGAGCAGTTGCCATGGTTCCTATTATACTGTCTGCTTTAGAGGCAAACTTCAGAGAGGGAGCCAGCCTTCTGACATGCACTACATTTGTAGTGCTTTTTGCTGCACCTTGACTTGTATTTTCTACTGTCTCCTCTCAGTAGTGTGGAATTGGAGGCCAGGCCCCATAAGAATTACAAATATTAATTCCCCATCACCTGGCTTACCAATAAAGAGCAACAAGTTAGTTGAGTAGACCATTGAAACAGTATTGTACATTAAGAAGCAATTAGTTAAAAAAAGCTAATGAGGTTCAGTTGAATGTAGGTGACAACATACTTTGTAGGGGTAATATTTCACCTTACGCTGATTTGTGCAGGGCACAAATTCTGCACCTTCTTTCCAAACGTATGTCAATGTTTTTGCAAGGAATAGAAGACAGAGGCAGTTTGCAAATACCAATTTCCTTCCCCTTTTCAAGTCAGTGGGAATTTCACTGGACTTCCATGACTTTTCAAATATGGTAGAAACCTGCTTTTCAACTTCACCCAGAAGTTCCCTTAGGAGTTGCAGATGGATCTTGTCAGGTCCCACGGACTTGTACACAGGTTCTTTAGATGGTCTTGAACCCGCTCTTCTCCTACAGTGGGGAGATCTTGCTTCTCCCAGTCTCTGTCTTTGCCTTCTGCTACTTGTGTGGTGTGACAAGAGCCTTTGCTGCTGAAGACTGAGGCAAAAAACTTACTGAGTACCTGAGCCTTCTCCAAATCTCATGTGACCAGATCTCCTGATTCCTTCTGGGGAGGGCTCACATTTTCCCTCCTAGTCTTCCTTTCATGAATAATGTACCTGTAGAAACTTTTCTTCTTACCCCTGATGTCCTTGGCAAGATTTAATTCTGTTTGGGCTTTTGCTCTCTGAACCTGATCCCTGGCTGCTTGAACAACTTGTTTGTGTTCCTCCCAGGCTACTTGTCCTTGCTTCTACCCTCTGTAGATATTCTTTGCACATCTAAGTGTGTCCAGGATTTCCTCGATCATTCATGCAGGCCTCCTGTAGTTTTGGTTTGCCTTCCATTTTGTTGGGACACATTGCTGCTGGGCTTGGAGGCTGTGATCCTCCAGACCCGATGGTAAATGAATTTAAATAAGTTGCAAATGGTTTCTTTATACCACTATGTATCAAAGGGGTTAATGATGACTAACTTGCCTCAATTTGTTGTAACTTTGTGTTTTTAAATTGAACTTCAATGTCTTCATATAGTATGCTTCAGAAATTGGTCAGAGTAGCTGGTGATTTTCATAAAAGGCTGCTTTTCAAACAGAACTACCTGAACTTGAATGTATTTTGGAATGAAACCGTATGGTCTGTGTTATTCGGAGAAAGCTAGTTAAAGTGTAATGGCTTTGTTTTGCATCTGTAAGAATTTATGAAGAATAGCGTGGAGTACTATTTTTTCAACTATCAGACATTGGATATTTGCCTACCTGTTTTTGTGTGAGGATTTCAAGGAGTCTGCCAGAATTGGTGTGTTTGAAAAGAAGCAGTTTTGAACAGGTTTGAATATGGCTGCTGCAATAAAGGAAACACCAATGGGCTTGAGAAAACAGTGGAGATAACTGATAGGAACATTCTCCTGGCCTTGCACCAGCCAGGATGGCAAGATATGTTCTCCCTAGGTCTTTTCCAGGACCAAAGAAGACAATAACAACTCTAATGCTGGTGATATAGAAATTGGACTGAGCAGTGTTGCTCTGAGGGGAAGCAAAGACAGATGTGGAAGTAAGAGTGTCCCATTGAGCAGTACTACCATAAAACTAGAGGTTGGTTGTAGCTGGGCTGAATAATATTGGGCAACCATTTGTACTCTTCCACTCTTATAGGTAAGTATGATGTTTCTATGAGGGAATGATATTTTTTTTGTCTTAATAAATTCATTTTTATTAAAAGGTGATGTAGAACTTTATATGGGTACTAATTGCATCTGGGACTGCCCTGTTAGTGCTGTTAATGTGTTCTTAGTGAATTGTATGTTCTGGTGAATTGTGCTCCAGCTTTCTCTTCCCCATCCCTTGGGAGTTGAAGACAGCCAGCCTTGTTGCCTTCGGGGTGCACTTGACAACTGACTACTTTAAGCTTACTTTACTAATTAAAACGTAATTACTGTCTCATTTTCAGAAGTACAGTAATTAAAAAGCCACAGAGGGATCTGGCATGACAGTGCTGAGACCATTAAAGGAGCAGTCTATATGAAAAGGTTTTGAGTTTATTTGATAAGGTGTTATAGTAGTCATTAGGTGAAGTACATGAATTAGAGGTAGAACACAAATGTGTCTTTGTGTTGATCGTTCCCTTGCAATTTGACTTTATGGTGATAGCTTGTGCTACCCATAGTTTCTTGTTAGTATTTTGCTTGTATTTTTGTATTTGTACTGACCTGCTGTGGAATAAAGTGATCTTAGGTTTCTGAACTAGCTTATGTAGCAGTGGTTAGTGCCTTAGATGGGGGTGTGTGTGTGTGTGTGTGTGTGTGCACATGTACAGATAATGTACAAAGTCGCTAGAAAAATGAGAATGGAGTTGGCTGGGAGATAATTTTGCTTACAGAAGTCGAGTAATTTTGAGACTATCATAAAATAAATTTCCCATTTTTAGAGTAGTGTTTTATTCAAGATATTGACTAAGTAACAAAATTGATATAATAATTATATTAGGAAAAGGTATTTAATACTGGGCTAATAATTTTAAATTCCTCTACAATGAGATGTTGTAAACCACTTCTTTTCAAACCTTCTCATAACTCTAAAATGATAAAATATCCTACTAAAGGAAAAATAACAGGAAGTATTGCTGCCACTTTTTTACCATAATTATTATTATAATCTTCATCAACAATAATAATAATAGCACTGAGGAAATTATTTTAATAAATATTTGAGATAAACGTTCTTCATATTCTTCTAAACAGCCAGTCTTTTAAATAGTGGTTGTATCTCTTCTAGTGCCACTGCAAACACACACTTCAGAGGACAGTTGAAGACACAAGCAATGATGAGATGTTTTTTGTTGTAGTGAATAATTCACACATAGAAGTTACTCTTCTTTTTCAGGAATGTGGCAAAAAAAATAAAAAAATAAAAAAATAAAAAAATAAAATAAAAAAATTACAATAGTGTATTTCCAATTGGAAGGGGCCCATAACAATTTTCTGGACCAATTGAGGGCCTCAATTGGTCCAGGTCTGTGTTGGTAAAATAAGAATAACGTGAACATCCTTGATGACAAAAAGTCGCAGAATGAAATAGGGTGAAATTTACTGCTAGTATGTGCAAGCTCATTAATAAATTTTAAGGGGAAAAAAAAGATAGCTATAGCTATAAGCTTGAAACTTAAAAAATGCTTATGCATATGTGGGGAAATAGTTTATTTTAGCAATTGCAGGGTGTTAAATAAAACACACACTGTGCTGTTTTAATGATTTTTTTTTGAAAGACCGATTCCAAACAGAACAGGTACAAGAGGAGCTCCTAAAATTAAGGTAAAGAGCAGCTATCTCATGAGGTGACTAAGTCTCATGTTGCCTTTTTGTTCAGCAAAAGGTCTGAGGCAGGAGGTGGTAGTTCTCTATACATTAACAGCTGGACTTGGATAAAAAATGGCTCTTCAGAGAGGCTTTTAGACACAAGAGCAGCTGTAGTAGCCAGGGTGAGCTGTTTATAGCACTATTAAAATGAAGACACCCTGTGGTGAATCGAGGTAGTCTGAGTTTTAAAAAAGAAATGGATTACAGATACCTACTTGTTGCTGAACAGTGGTATGTTCTTGTTTCCTGCAGGGATTAAGGAAGATAATGTGACAGAAGTTAGTGGAAAGCTTCTTTCAGAAGGATGGGACTAATTGCAAAGGAGTTGTCACTGATTCAGAATTTTTTTTTATGGCCCTGAAAAATAGCTTGGACCAACTTTTGCTCTGGTAACTTTAAGTGTACTTCTCTGAAGTGCTGTAGTCTCAAGGCAAACAGTTTTAGCAGCTTATTTTGTTAAACAGCTGTATATTTTCATCACCTTCCACAGATTTGGTGAGGCCATTGAGACTCATCCCCTTGAAATGGATCCATTTCCCATCTCTCAGGCTGCTCTGCTCTCATTCTACCCTGTCAGTCATGTCATTGTTGCTTCTCAGTGGTCACAGGCCTTCAGATTATTAGGTCTAAATTAGATAACATTCTAGTGAATCCAGCAAATGCTGAGTAGTGCATTTCTGCCTCGGTTATGCAGGTTTTTGGAGGCTGCATGCACGTGTGTTGTGGGAGAGGGGCTTCAGGAGCACACACACCTGCATTTGCACCCATGGCAAAAGTAGGTCTGTTTATTTTGGTTTGTAGAGACCTTGGATATCAACAAGTAGCTGTATTGTTCATAACTTACTTTAAAATACTGCCTCTTGTGGCATTGCTACTTTTACAAGGGGTAGGTACAGCTGGCATGATAAAAGCTCAGATAATATTTGAGACCAACAGCAATGGTTGTATCTGCTATGTAACTGTAAACTTAAAAATACTGTTTTCACTATTGTTTCTTAGTGTTATTCTACAACCACCTGTTCACATTTGATTATACATTTTTTTTCTTTATATCTTGCAAGGTACAGAGTATGTGAATTGAAAATGAATTATTTATTTATGAATGAATGAATTATTTATTGAATGAATTAATGAATTATTATCCTGCCTCTGGAAGGCAGNGAGACACACTTTATTCCCTTTTGTCTCAGTCATGTAATCCTAATTTCCCCTGGTTTCCTGGCTTGCTGTTTCCTCCTGTAGTTGCAGAAATCCTGATCTGCTGTCTGTCTTCACTGTTACCTCTCACTGTGGCCATGTTCAGCTACAGATTTTTCACCTGTTGTTTAAGAAATATCATGTGGACATGGTTGTGTTTGGTGTCTAAGGATTCCTGTGTGAGATACAGAGGCTCATTGCCCCTGTCATATGGAGGTCATGTTCATGGCAGTGTGAGTGGCCTGTGTTCTCCTGCTCTTCTTGTTACATGTATACAATAAGAAACAACAAGTGCGTAAGATGTTCATATTTCCAGAAAAATCTTTATCTGTATGAAACCCTCAAATAATGTAATTTACATCAATTTCTATTAATTTAAGAAAACATACATACTGGTACAGTAATAATCCTGATTGATGCTCTGATAAATATGATTTTTGTGATGCTGTGAAATTACTCAAATTCAGAACCGTGGGGTTAACACCAGGGACTGTTTTGCTTGCAGCAACTTGTGTGTCATGAAATGGCCTGCCACCAACATTTATGAAGCATATTTAAAGCAGTATCATTTAGATATGCTTTTCTTTCTAGCACAGAATTGGTGTAGCAGAGTGCTGGGCTTGCTGGGCTTCAGCCTGTGTTACGGCAGAGGCAGTGAGAGTGAGCAGCAGCACAAGAAGCCCAAGGTGATAGGCAGGCCAGACCATGTGTTTTTTGTGACTTGTTGCCAGGAACATGTATGCTTCTTGTAATGGGAGAGGCTTAAAAGATGACATGTTTTGGTTTTGCCTTTTGCACAAAGACACTGATTAGTAAACGTGGCCTATACTGAGATACATCTATCTACACTGTTAGCTCATGAGTTGAGAAAGTATTTTGTTTGATTTCAAAGGGGCACGTTGATAGCTGCTCAAAGTTTAAGGAAAAAAAAGAATGATAGGAAAGTTCAATGTCTATTTTCCCTGGTGATACAAAATGCAGCTTTGGAGAGGATATTTATTTTCTTCAGCCTCTTACATGATTACTACTATAGAAATTAATACTACTATGCAATTAATGCTGAATTATAAGCACTCAGGCAGCTAGTTGTGAAAGTAGATAGATGATGAAACTTTTTAAATTTCATTTTTATTGCATCAACAGTAAGTTGCTTTTTCAGACCTTGTACATGTTTGGAAACAGGATATACATGGTGTGAAGGTTACAGACTAAGATATTGTCAGTGAGAAGATTTTGATAGATAAAGCTCTTAGTTGTAAAATATCTCACAGCTTTAAATGAAGCTTCAAACTGACAGGAACGTCATAATTCTGCGCACACAAACACAAAAATGCCAATGCCTTCTGAAGAGAAACTTATAAATCAGGTTTTTTTCCAGGTCATCCTGTTTCATAATCAATTAGCTGCACCACTGAATTCTTACATCCTGTCTTGGCTGACTCAGGTGCCCTTGTTTGGATGTACTGCAGATTTGGAAGTCTTCTGCAGTGCTTCATGTAACTGTGCAGATCAGACAGCTACATGTAAAGCTGTGCCATTGCAAGAATTCTTAGCAGAAAATTACAACTCTTCTCACATTAAAATATGTAAATTTTTCACTTTATGTCTCTGGTATTGGAGAAGCAGTTGGCAATGGAAACACCATGTCCTAGGTACCACTTGGACTAGGTGACATTGGAAAAGGGAGTTGCTCAGGGAAAGAACTTTTACTTGTGTTTGAATCAAAGAAATATGCTACTTAAGAAGAATGTTATGTAAGGAAAAACCATGTTTAAAAGGTTGAACAAAGCCGTATTAACTGTGTGCCATCATTTGCTCTATATATTAACTGTCATTTAGACATCAGCTTAATTTTAACTTTGTGCAGTCTAGATAACTGATTTTATAGAACTGCTGTTGGTGAATAAATGAGGCAAGTGAGCTTACCATACGTGAATTCCTTTCTTAACTTCAGGTAAGGTGCAATACTGATGATGGAACACTGTACTGCAGGTAGGGATTGGCTTCTCCTTACCTCCCATGTTTTTTTTCTGGATAGCTATGGTATTTTTTTTTAATTAGAAATATTATTATTTTTATCCCAAAATTATTTTATGCCTGTTAGCTTTGTGCTTATAGTGGGGTTTAGGAGAAATAAAAGTCACCAGACATGGAGCAGATCTTTCCTGTATACTTGTGGAGACTGCCCAATACACCCATTTTTAATTTTCTAGGCTAAAAACCTGAGTCTTTTCACTTATAATGAAGTGAGAATGTTGTTTCCTTGGTGAAGGTATAACCTGAAGGTACTTCAGCGAGCTCTGAGTTAAGTGCTTTATTCAGCAAAGGTTTTTCTCTTAGCAAAGGTAAATTTCACCGTAGACCTGTGTTAATGCTTGCACTGAAAACANACTCTGGAAGCCATTAAAAATGCAAGTGGCTGCTGTCTTGACTAGCATTCTGTGTTTATTTTGTTGGGTATTGTTTAGCTTTGGGTCCTGCTGTCTCTTCAGGGTAGATTGTTCATGCTGATGCTTTGAATTTGTTTGGTAAAAGCATTATGTTAATTTTTATAAGGTTTAAGCATGATATACTTTCTTAATAAGTTGCAGTGCAATTTTATATTCTCTGTTGAGATTGTTGTCTAACAAAGCATTTTTATAAATAAGGAACATAATGTTTGTTAACATTTAGTGTAGAAGCTAAAGCATATTTGGTGAGTTATACACCATACTAGAGATTATAACACCAATTTACTTTCCTTCCTGCCTCATAGAAGGGCTGTGTTCCTAGTATGTCTTAGTTGGTTGTTTGTTTTTTTTTTTTTTTTTGAAATTGCAGTTACTTAATAAAAATTTGAGAAAAAGGGTATTAAATGGTTAGTGCACACTTTTATAATTTCTATTAAAGATTAAAGACAATACATTTAGTATTTCCTGTGTCATGCATGAGGTTTGTGTGACTGTGAGGCTGAATTTCCTAGGTTTATGGGGAGAGAGTAAGAGTAAGTACCGACCGAAAAAAAGCAAAGAGGAAGGGATAGAGAGTGAATGCTGCAAGGATGCTTCCCAAGAACAAGTGACAGCTCACCTAGAAGCAACTGGTTTGTTTTCTGCCCCTGGTGTACCTACCACCTGTTGACACACTCTTTTGTCAGTGCTGTCTCCTGATCTGTGCAGGGGCATTTGCTGGGGGAATGCTGGTTAGCACAGGCTAAACCATCCCAAGGAGTAAGCTAACATTTCGTTAGTATGGGTGATTTCTGTCCATGTCTTGGCCCTATTTAATTTGGTGGAATTGGTAAGATTTGGGAAAAGGAACAGATTTCTCTTACAATTTGCCATCACTTTTAGCATATTTCTGACTCAGTGTGTCTCAGCTTGTGATTGTTTTGATACTTTAGTATCAAAGGCCTTGTCATTAAAATGACATGCTTCCAGATCCAGAGAAACTACTGCTTCTAGTTTAGGCATAATTAAATGGTAACAGACAGAATAAACACCCACATAATGACAAGGATCACAGAACTGTTCAGATTGGAAGGAACCTCTGAAGATCATCCAGTCAAACCCCTCTGCTCAAAATGGCATCAACTGCAGCAGGTTGTTCAGGGCTGTGTCTGGCTGACTTTTGAGTATCTCCCCGTGTGGAAACTCAACAATCTGCCAGGGCAATCTGTTGCAGTATTCAAGCACCCTCTCACTAAAATAAGTAAAATGACGTTTAAATGAGTTTTCTTTTATCTCAGTTTGTGCTCATTGGTTCTTTCTCTTCTGGATCTTCCTGGGTATGTTTTCCTTACAGTCTTCCTCAAGTGTTTATATACACTGAGAATATTTCACCAGAGCCTTCTCTTTTCTGGGCTAGAGAATCCCAGCTGACTGTGTCTCATCCTGCAGTTCCCTGCAGTTGCTCTGGTATGTCCATGTTATATGTGTATGGGGAGCACCACACTAGATCCAGCACTGCCAGTGCTGAGGGGGGTGAAAACATCACCTCCCTTGGCCTTCTTCCTTGACTGCTGGGGACAATCTTCCTAATGCAGCCCAGGTTGCTGCCAACCTTGTTGACCACAACAACATATTGCTGGCTTGTCGTCTTTCATCATGCTCATCAAAGTTTCCACCACTATTTCTGATGTTTTTCTGCAAAGTTGCTTTCCATCATCAGTTGCCCCATTTGGTCTCAGTGACAGAGGACAGTCCTGGCTCCATTGAATTTCTTTGGATTTTATTCTGTTGTTTCTATTAGCATGCTGTGGGGAGACCGCTGCCAGCTTTTACCCTTTATGCTTAGGGAGATGTCAGGCCTGAGGTATTTATATGTAACCCATTTTATAGTTGCTATGATAACCTCAATGACTATAATAAATCTTAATAATAGAAATAGAATTTTCCCATCACTAAATCGTGTTGTGAACAGAAGAGTTGTAGTATGAGAGGGTACATGAGAACAATGACAATGTTGTATCCGACTGAAGAATTTTATTACACTGTTAAAATAATATTTATTTTCCCAGTAAGTTATGAATTGATCTTTACTAATATTGTTTGTTGAAAGCATTTGAAGATTCTTAAAGGCCTGGTTTTGTGCTGAGCAGGTTTTTGTTGATACCCAAGGGTGATGTGTTCCTCATCAAATTACATTTCTCAGTAGCCAGAAATCTAAGAAGCCAGCTTGAAATGCTGGTGCATATGTTGTCAGAAGAAAACAGTTATAACAAAAAATTGTACTTCACCCCGAGAGTGCTGTTTTCTGGGTGACAACACCAGAGAGTGCTGACACCAGCCTTTCTCTCTGGCTTAGTTGAACTATCAAAAACTTGAGAGGGTTGCATTAACTGGTGTAAGATTACTGGGTTCAATCGGAAAATACTTGCATGCTTTATTTTACTCCACTCTTAACCTCTACTATGGCATCCCACAGCACAGCAGCAGGGGGAAAAACATCTGCCCCTTTGGTCTTGATTTGTGTCTTCTTTCTTGTCTTTTGTGTCTTAAGGCATGCATTTGAGGTTCTTAGTAGATTCTGCATTCATACCAGAAGGCCTTGGCCCTGGAGGTACCTCATTTTCCTAAAGAAGTGGAAATGTCTCTGAGACTTGACTTAATTCTTTCCTTCCACAAAGTACACAATGTAATAGAAACCACAAGAGAATAATATTTAGGGAAGAGTAGTAATATAATCTCATGTATCCTTAACTCAATATAAACAGCTCTCATATTCTGAATTCCATAAATGGTTGAATGCATTTAAGACTCTAAACTAACTAAATTAAAGTACCCAGAACATGCTGGTCATGCAGCATCTTAGAGAAAAGTGATGTTTAGTTAGAGATCTTAGCTGAATGACTTTGTCAGTAAATTACTATGATTAATGCAGTGTTTGGTGTTGATGAGCTAAGCAGGTTTTATGTAAAACTTTGTAGTAATCTAGAAAATGCAAAACAAAACCTTGAAATAGTTTTTATTAGATAGGAGGGGTAGCACATCTCTTCTGTGGTAAATATGTGGCCTATACAATTTAACAATGTAAACGGTTTGCAAGTTTCCTTTATGATGCTCTCAAATCTCCTTTCTCACATGAATATTGTTGTTTGGCAACAAGAACCAGGTAGTGAGTTCAAATAAATGATATATTTGAGGATTTATCCAATTTATGATTTCCTGTAAAAGTAATTACATCTCCCTACTTTTTCTCATAGATATCACATCTTGTGATACCTTTCTTATTTCTTCCTTCTCCTAAAGTAAAAATACACTAATACAAAAGAACAAAAATAATCTCTGCTGTACTTCTAACTACATACCATAAATAATGCATCATGATCATTGTCAACTTTTAATCTATTTGGTTCTTTACAAATGAAATGGGATTAATTTTGGTAGAATATCTGAATCTTCTATCTCCTGGTGTATTTCTGTTCTATTTCTGTAATTTAAATCTTCTGGTCAGCAAGAAGGATCTGAAACAATACTAGTTTAATAAGTTCATGTTGATTTTATGTCAGGGTAATTGCAAGCTAGCCTTTTTTCTGAACTCCTTCAGAAAGTATCTTATCATAGAAGAGGTTGCTCTAGGATCACCCCCCTCCAGCTAGGATTGGATTTCCAAAGTGAAATGTCCTAGAATAGGAAATATTGGGGTCTGTACTGTACAGATTACAGTTTTATCTGCTGTTTCTAGTCGTAGCTACTGTTTTTTGCCATGTGAATAACCTCATGGAAAAGAGAACCGCTGCCAAATAAAACTTAAGAAAAATCCCTTTGCCAAGCTTGTTTGTACATGCTATGTAGTTCATCCCATATTAATTTGAATTATGTAAGGTCAGCTCAGATTTGGAATTTTTATCTTTAATTAAAAAGTGTTTTCTGCAAAACTGATCACTTGGCACCAAGTTTATGGAGCGTTAATTACATTACAGTAATTAATTCTAACTCACTTTGTGACAAAAATGCTGAAGTATGTGCCAGCATAACAAAACATGTGCTGAGTCTTGTGTCTTGGCAGAAGTCTTCCTCCTAAATTACAGTTCTGCTTTAGGTGCATCTGCTACAACTACAAGTTAGCTGTGTGCTTGTATACTCTTCAGTAAGCTTTTCTACAAAGTTTGTTGTAATTTTGATAATGTTGAATCTATTTATCTCAAACAGTTTTTATTTATTCACTTTGGTTTACTTCAAGAAAGCTACAAGAGCCTCCGGTGGAAAAGACTTGTCTGAAGGCTTCACAATTTCTGTTAGGTACAGCCTTACTCTGGCAACAGTGAAGAGTTGCATCATTGCAGAGGATGTCTGGAAAGACTCTTTGCAAGGCAGCAGAAATCAGCAAAAGCTTCTTCAGGGTGGAGAGAGAGGTCACAAGTGGAGACACAGCCTGTGGCTGGATTATTAATTTCCTCAATATCTGATTAACTCAGTTGTCCAGTAAATACCTGCTGTCATAGTTCACTTAAAGTCTCTAGTTTTTCCTCATGTTTTCAAATTAATCTGTCATGGACCTCTTCCAAGACTGTGCAGCCTTATTGGGAACGGAGCATACTTTCCTCTGTTTGATGACTGGCTATTAGACTCAATATAAAACCTTACAACTCTTTATAACCAGCCTGTATATTTCCCAGGCTCTGTAGTGGGCTCATAAGCATTTAACATTGTGAAGGGTCTAAATTCAGGTTTGTGGAAAATGGTGGTGGAATTGTTTTTGTACTTTTAGACAGCAGTGATGGCAAAGCAAAAACGTGGTCTCTTAGCTACCTGAAAGTATTTGAGAGACAATTATAAAGTCCAGGGAGCCAAAATTATCTTAGTACTGCCTGGTGCTATAACAAGGGCACAAATTGCAGCTTGTGTTATTCAGGTTGGTGACAGAGAGAAACAAGTCCTGCTGGAACACTAGAACAGATTGCTTGAAAGCTGTAAAACCTTTTTCCAGGAAGGATTTCCAAGATTCAGCTGGACAAAGCAACAGCTGAGTTGGTGACTTCATGCTGGACATATTCCCACTTAAAGCTCAAGGTTGGATAGCAGACCTCGAAAGGTATTTCTTTCTGACATGATTCTGTATCTTAATTATGAAATGGATTGGCCAGACCCCAACCAGTTTGGCATCTTGATCAGTGGACATCCATGGGTGGGAGTGCACCCATCATGGTCATGTTCTTCCTGAGCCGTTTATTCCCAGGTTCTTCTGGATCATGCCTGAGCTTTAAAGGCATACAGTGTTTCCAGTGGAAGGTATGTTTTTGGCTATTTTCAGTCTGCTACTGACCTGGTCTGGCTTTCCCTAGGCTGCTAATGCTCCAGCAGTAACAGGAATGTACAGGTAGGGCAATATTGGGCTTTTAGGTTGGGAAAGGCCACCCGTGGGAACAAGATGCAACTGCGTGGGGTGGGGGGAGGATAAACACCAGTAGTATGCAGTCAAAAAGGGTTAAGAGAAAGCACCATGGAGAGATTAATTTATTTTATGGTTGGATGGTATATGGGAAGTGTAGTCAAATCATGATTCCTATTTACATTAGAAAAATCCCTGAATTAGAACGGAAAAGATGCTAAATTAAAGGTAGTTAGGTGAAAAAAAAAATAAATCTTTTCATAGGAAATTGGTTTTGGGGAGCAGCAAGTTTTAATTAGTCTTGAAATCTGAGGAACTATATGTATGTGTTTGTGTGGAATCCATACTGGCATGCAGTACTCATACATAGACATCACAAAATTAAGCCTATCTGCCACCCATTTTCTGTTTCTTTTTAAAAATTAATCGTAATAATCTTGTGAGAGGATCTAGTTTTTCAATTATTTGTAGGGTGATAGCTGGGAGAAAAAGTACTTTTGCTTTCCTATGGACTAACACACAAAGTTGAGCAAGTTTAACATTTATTAAAGTGCCTTTTTCATGGAGATTATTCTAATGTTGGGCATGGGAACTGAGAACAGGAAGACTGTTTTCTGTGCTTGACGTCATTAGATCATCTGAAAGTTTTCTAATACTGAAAACATTTGCTTCTGGAAAGAATGTAGCTTTTTTCAGACTTTCAGCCTTTTCTCATTCAAATTCATGGACTGTGCACCTTCTTAAAGCCCACTTTTGTCTCACATGCAAGGAGGTATACCTCTGACTACTAAACAGTAACTCCTCTGAATAACAAATACAGAAATGCTTTGGGCATTCAGTAAAATACATTTCATTTTATGCTGAAGGAAAGAAGCATTGGCAAGTTTTATGTTTCTAGCAGATAAGTTACTTAAACATTATTCTCCATGTGAAAACTTGCTGTATTAAGAAGAGCCTTTAAAACTTATTTTCTTAAACAGTATTTTCATATGAAATACATGAATATGATTCATTTAGCAGCTGCTCATGCATGCAATTACTGGCCTAGTAATTGATCCCTGACATGATAAGTTTTTAAATTGGTGTGTGTTTTAGTTTTGCAAGTATATTAACTGGCTCTTTTTGATGGTTTTAAAAAATGATAAGGTATATGGAACTAGACGTTGTTACACTTCTTTCAAGAAAAAACACAACTGCTTTAAAAATGGACTGTGGATTTTTAAATGATCTGGAACAATAATATGAATTCTGAATACTTCTGAATTTGGAACAATACGTAGGTGTTTATCTTCTTAAAAATAGCCATTTTCCGTGTCTGCTGTTAGCTGTGAAATACAGATTTTATGAGCTTTTAGCATAGAATCATAGAATGGTTTGAGTTAGAAGGAACCTTTAAAGCTCCTCTAGTCCAGGACATCTTCAATGAGCCCAGATTGTGCAGACTCCTCTCCAACCTGACCTTGCACAATTCCAGGGAGGGGACACCACCTATCTGGGCAAACTGTTCTAGTGTTTACCACTCTCATTGTAAAAAAATTCTTCCTAGTATCTAGTCTGAATCTCCTCCAGTTCAAACCGTTACCCTGCTAAAAATTTTGTCTGCCTATTTTATGGGCCCACTTTAAGTACTGAAAGGCTGAAATAAGGTCTCCCCAGACCCTTCTCCAGGCTGAACAACTCCAACTCTCTCAGCTTTTCTTTGTAGGACAGGTGTTCTATTTGTCAGATAATTTTTGTTTCCCTCCTCTGGACTCACTCCAACAGCTCCATGTCCTTATTATGCTGAGGGCTCCAGAACTGGTTGCAGCACTCCAGGTGGGGTCTGACCAAGCTGAATAGATGGATAGAATCACTTCCCTTGATGCTTCTTTTGATGCAGCCCAGGATTTGGTTGGCTCGTGTCCAGTTTTGATCTACCAAGTCCTTTTCCACAGGGCTGCTCTCAAGCTCTTTGTCGCCCAGCGTGTACTGATACTGGCGGTTGTCCTGAGCACTTTTTCCATGTAAGTGGTTAAAGGTTTTAAAAAGTTATCCTTACTTTACTTTGTTTTTAAGAAATAATAAAAATGTTCATCTTCCACAACTGAAAATGACTTGTCAGCCCTTTCCAATTTAAATAAGGAATGAATTAGTACTGTTGGTAAGGAAATGTGATGTCCTGCTTGACAAGTAATATTTTATCACATTTGATGTACCCAGTTTGCTAGAGAAATAGATGTGTGGCTGAAAGATGAATCAGTCCAAGAGATGGAGGTGGTACAGAGGGGACAGCCTGCATTATAGAATCATTCCCTTTTTTCGAAGTAAAACCAAAAAGTGAACCTGATTTGTAACTCTACTATTGCTGTTATGGGAGAGTCAAGCAGGAAGCAGTTGCTAGGAGTACTCTGGGGTTTGTGTAGCAGGCAGAATAGTTGCTTGACTTTGAACATTTTACATTAATTGGCTGAAAAAGTATATATGTACCCAGTGCCTAGAGATTGATATGTGTATAATTAAGTACAGCAGTGGGACATGTAACTGTACTTCAGTATTAAAAGTGGACGTGACTGGTTTTGGCCAAGTGGGATTGTTGAAAATATAAATACATGATGTTATTTTCTACATTTGTGCTGCTTGCATATCAGCTTTTCACAGCCTGACAGCTGCTGGTTCCACACCAGGAGCTCTGTTTGGGTAGCAAACTCATACCTGAATCACATGAAATATTTTCACTGCCAAGGTACACACTTGTCTTATCTCGTGGACCTGAAAGCAGCCTGCCAGACATACTCTGTCCAAAAGTTTTTTTAGGCTTGAGTGAGACTCTGCTGCAGCTTGTTCAACTGTAATAGCAATTGTGTAATGACCACTAAACTGTTTCTGTATCTGGTTTTGGTTTCATTTATTTTTTTTAGGTTTGTAGAGAGAGAGATGTAGGTTAGAGTGACAGAAGTGTGGAATGACAGCAAGCGAGTTAAATTGCAAGCACAGAGGTTGATACATAGATCTTAGAGCTATGAATTCTTTAGAAAAAAGGAAAATTGGTCTAGGAAAAAAAAAAAAAAAAAAAAAAAAAAGCAGCATCCGAGATAGCATTTTTCTTTAATTCAGTGGTGTGTTTTACCATGTTTTCTATGTGGTACTACAAATCAAAGAAGAAAAAAAGGAATTCTGTTTTCTCATCTTCAACACTTCATGATCTAAGTTTTCCTCTGTTTGGGTTGGTTCTAGTTAATTGCTTTCTAGTGGACAAAGAGAAGAAGGAAGGGTGGCTGTGCAATGAGATTCTTGAGCAAAATTCCAAGACATCAGCTCAGTCTTGGCTTAACTTCTGCAGGATGGTGTAGTTCTAGGCCCAGACATAAAAATCAAGGAGAATCTGACCCAAGAGAGTGTAGTTTCTCATTCTGCTTTGTCAAAAAGGTGAAATGGAGTACTTGCTGATCAGTTCTTTTAACGAATTTGACTTACAGTCTGGTTGGTACCTGATGGGCCTATACAGTGACACCCCATAAAGAGCTGGTTTGAAATAACTGAAGAACTTCTACTGGTCCTGGGAGAATAGGATATCACTTCTTAGTAACACAGATCCTGTGCTACTGCAATTAAAACTCCTTGTACTCTAAGTATTTTATAGCTACATTTATTACACATGTTGCACATAGTGTGCTTTCCAGTAATCAGAAAGGAATAATGGATTTGGTATGCAAATTCTGAGTTAATGATACAATAAATATTCCTTTATGATGATGATATACGTAATTTGTGGGGCACATAGTGTGCAACTTCTCAATGCAAACTTTAGGGAGAATGAAATTAACATGTAACACCTTTACTGTTTCAGTGGAAAAAGTGGGGATGTTAACAGTGTCCCCCAGGATTAGGATGTTTGCTGAGAAAGGAAAGTAATCTGTGCTCTGAACAGTCTCAGAAATCTGAATTTCTGAGAAAAAGGAGAAATAATCTTCATAATGACTTAAATGCCACAGCCTGCAGTTGTGGTGGAGACTTTGTGAAATGGACTACAAAAAGGAACAAAAATCTGATTAATCTCTAGCTGAAAAAGAGATTTTGTCTTTATATCTCCTAAGCACAAGTTGAAATAGTAGATGTAAATTTTGGAGAAGGAATGGACCATAAAAAGGTCCAGAATTCTTATTGGCTCTGGCAGACAGCAGTACTAAATAATGCATTAGCATAAGCTGTCTTCAGTAAGCATCTTCTTCATTAACTCCGTCCTTTTTCTGATGTTGTCATGCAAAAATTCAAAAACCTTTCCTGTATTAGAGTAATCTTCAATCTGAAGAGAGAATTCTTTCATGAAGGAACCGGTTCAGTGAACAGCAGAGGCAGTCAGAGCAAAAAGCCGAGGTAAACCCTGGGGCTCAGGCCGAAGCCGTGCAGTACAGGGGGGTTACAAGGGATCCGTCAACACAAAGGGAACCCCCCAAGAAGGACACCACAACAAGATGCAGCTGCGCAGTGGCCTTAGCAGGGGACAGTGTGGTTGGCATCTGTGTACGGTGTGAGCAGGTGAATGGCTTGCTGTGCCTGGTGAGAGAGCTCAAGGAAGAGGTACAGCAGCTGAGAAGCATTAGGGAAAGTGAAAGGGAAACTGGCTGGTGGAGTCGGACCCTTTCTCCCTCCAAAAAAGTTCAGCGGGATACAGAGACGTCCTGCTCCTCCTGCCATGAGGCAGATGGAGCAAATCAAGTAGATAGGGAGGAATGGAAACAGGTCTATAACCGGAGAGGTAAAAGAATCCCCTCCCGACTTCTATCAGTCTCCTGGTTGCCCTTAAAGAACAGGTATGGGGTCCTGGACCCAGAGAACTGGGTAGAGGACAGTAAAGNCTGTGACTTGTCACCACCCACCAACCAATGCCCAATGTCCAAAGGAGGGCAACCAGGCTGGTGAAGGGACTCGAGCACAGGCCCTATGAGGAGAGGCTGAGGGAGCTGGGGCTGTTCAGCCTGGAGAAGAGGAGGCTCAGGGGAGACCTCATCGCTCTCTACAACTCCCTGAAAGGAGGCTGTAGCGAGGTGGGAGTTGGTCTCTTTTCCCAGACGACTTTCAACAAGACAAGAGGACACGGTCTCAAGTTGTGCCAGGGGAGGTTTAGGTTAGATATTAGAAAGAATTTCTTTACGGAGAGGGTGATCAGGCATTGGAATGGGCTGCCCAGTGAGGTGGTAGATTCTCCGTCCCTGGAGACATTTAAAAAGAGACTGGATGTGGCACTCAGTGCCATGGTCTAGCAACCGCACCGGTGGGTCAAGGGTTGGACTTGATGATCTCTGAGGTCCCTTCCAGCCCAGCTAATTCTATGATTCTATGATCTCATTCCTTGCTAGTGATCCTGGAGAAACACAGAGATCCTGAAACTCCGGTCTCATAAGAGTGAACTATTTCCCAGCTCATCTGTATACTGAGCATGGCATTGTATGATTTGGGTACCCCACTGGCCAATTTGAATCTGTTGTCCTAATTATACTCCCTCCTGACTTCTCATTCACCTGCATGCTAGGAAAACATGGGGTCCTTGATTTCTTAGCAACAACTAAAATCATCGGTGAATTATCAACAGTTTTCTTACAATAAAAATCGTACTAAAGCCAAAACATAGTGCTATTCCAGATACTAAGGGCAAAATTAGTTATTTCCCAGCCAAAATAATCTCAGCCAAAATCAGGACAACAAATCGAGTTATATTTGAAGTAGAGGGCTAAGGTATGTTTTGTTGCACTGCTGCACACTTTTTTTTTTTTTAATTTTTCCCCTACACAGAATTATGGTTTGTCTTCCATGTGTCATTAGCATTGTTTGGCCAAATTTCAGTGGTCCTTTTAAATCCTTATAGGGATGATAAGTGTTTTATATTAGCTCAGGGTCTTATGCTTGATTTCATGTCCACAAAGTGATTTCAGTAATGTGAAACTAGTCAAATACTCTTGGTTATCAACAGAGGAGAGAGCAGCTTTGCTGAGGAAGATGTTATACATTCTGGATAGTACAGGAAAACTTACAGAGACTGCTATCTGCTGTTGGACACAGTGTCTTACTGCTGATGCCCTGGCAAAGCAGATGAGACAGGGGAGGCTGCAAAGAAGTCTGAGTGGCTAAGTTTGTGGAGAAAAGAAAACAAAAAACAGGACTTCAAAAAATAAAACCAAAATTTTTATACTTCTTCAATGAAAAAGGAGCTTGGAAAGCTCTGATGTTACTTGGAAGTCGGAATGAAAGGAAAGCAATAACCTTTAAACAAAGTGTTTCCAACGTGCTTGGGGGAAGGAATTTGCGTGCCAAGAACCTCAAAAAGAAAGAAGGCTGCAGTAATCATACTGTACAATTATTCTGGTTCAGATAGAAGAGGAAAAGCCAGAAACTTGCATGCTATTTCTGTATGTTTTCAAGTACTGTTCATATCCCTGGGGCTTCCTATAAAACCTTACTCTTCTCTGCAAGACGAAGAATAATGGAAAGTGTTTGACAGGAAGGTGGTTCTTTATATTTTATTTCACAACTTTCACAACAAGGAACCTTCAAAAATGCCCACTTTCAAAGCTCTTTTATTTTTAGAGAGAGCTAATCACAAAGGCAGGTGGTATAAGAAAGAGCATACCTATTGTGTACTTACTTGTAAGCCTGCTGCCTGAACAGACAGGAGGTTGAAATACAGGTAGAGGTGAAATTCAGCTAACCTGGCTCAGACAAATATTCTGTGTATGTTTAGAGTTTTAGGCATACAGGCTTGTTTTTTTTCTTTGAAAACCAGAATAAGAAAATTGCCTTCTTTTCCTTTCAGTGTGGGAAAACCTTTGTTTTAAGAGGGTTGGAGTGAAGGTGGGCAAACCTGTATGTTGCCTTTTAACTTCCAGTGTTATGTGGGACAGCTCTGAATATATGTGGTGTTAAAGTCACTGAGAGAGCAGCCTCAAAGTTACACTGAACATGACCGCAAGAAAAATGCACTCTTGCTCTCTTCTTGGGGTTTGAATCTGAATTGCTGAGAATCATCTGTCCGTGATTGAACTGTAATTTCAATGTGACTTTTAGAGAATGAGGTGATTGAAATTTAGGGGTGTTCTTTTGTGTCAGTTTTTGAAAGTTATTGCCCAAAGTAATTACTGTATTTTTGACTGACATGTTATTTAGCCTTTTCGGTAAAATTTCTTCTTGGTAAGAAAGTTTGTCTGGTATTTTGCCCCATCAGTTAAATGCCAGATGAAAATTAAATTGTAGGCCTTTTTCTCTGTCCAGTCTTTAAGCAACCATAATGACAAATGTCTTATTTAATATATACATTTTGTTTTCATTTGTATTTATGTTATTTGTTATTTTGACTGAAAACAGTCAAACTTGCAAAGAGAAGAGCAAAAGGATGTTACTAATAGTCTAAGATGTCTAAGTGGAATAAACTGAATGAGATACAGCAGTGCACTATTCCTTCAACTGTTCTTGGCTGCATTGTAAGGCTGACAGTTAAAAATAAGTTAAGTCTCAAAAATAAGTTAAGTCATATATAAAATTGGTAACAAGGAGGATGACTGCACCACGAACAGGTCAAAATGAATAGATGAAGTCCTTATTCAGTATGACAGTTCTAAGCAAGTACAAAGTGTGCATAGTTTTGTATCACATGGTTGGGAGTAGATATGGTAATGAAATGAAGTCACTTTGGGACATGTTCCTTTGTCTTTTGAATACTTATGATACATCAGTCCTACTAAAGTAGCTGGAATATATTCTCTTTTTATTCTCTCTCTATTTTATATATATATGTATATATAAAATATATCACCTGATCTGAGCTAACTTTAGTAAGTGAAAAGATTTTTGGTGGTGTGAATTGGCTTGTTTGAACAAATGATTAAAAATACACTGCAAAGTTGATAATAACACACACTCTGCACACAGGATAGAGAAAATCTTGCCAGTAACTGAAAAGTCAGTAATTCAGTGGATAAGATCATTATCACTGATTTTGAGTAAAGTTATTTGATTTTTTGTCTGAATGTCTGATAAAAATAAGAAGATGAGCATGGTGGGGGGAAAGAAAAATGATAGGGAAAAGTAGGTAAGTGGCTGAAGAGAGATAGAGCTATCACTTGTTCAGCAGAAAAATATGTACCGTTTGTGTTCTAGTTCCTTCCAGGGGAAAAATCATTTTATCTAAATCTTAGTTTGAGTCTCTGTGTGCAGCTATGTATTTAAGGTTAAAATGGGCATTTCCAGCAATTAAGGACTGTGTTTAGTATGCTACAGACCAAAGACTGCAGTTTCTTTTGTGATCAAAAAACTGTGTAATTGAGGGTAGGAAAAGAAATAATGAAGGTTTAAAATGATCAGGTTTTTGTGGGTGGAATAATCTTTCACATGTATTTGTAAACCTGAAAACAGTGCCAGTTTCTAGCATCTTGATGTAGCTGAGCAAAGCTGTTCTTCGCTCCACCTCTGGAGAATTTTTGATGGCAGGGAATGCAATTTGCTGAAGAGATTCCTAGTCTAGGTAAATCAGGTGCTTTAAGCCCCAAAGCCAAACAGATACTTTAGTGTCTTTGAGACATATAGTACATCTTTTTTGGAGCCACTTCAATATTTTGCTACTTCTCAGGGTCAAGATAGCTCAAATACCTCTCTCCTGTTCCACTGAGAGCCCAGGCATTGATTCCTGGTTGTCTCATGGCATCATTTTTGTCCAGAATACTAAATACCTATTTTTAAGGGGCCTGCATTTAATATCAGGCCTTGGATGCTTAAAATACATACTTTGGTAATATTGTCAGCTAAGAACTTATGTTACTCTCCACAATTATTAAATTAAATTGATTTCCTGGGATACATTCCAACAGAACAGTCATTAAAATCAAACAAATCCTACTTGACTGGAATGTGGATTTTTAACTGATTTCTTTTTGAGGATTCTTAGCAGAGTTTGCTTATGAGCAAGTTTGTAGTTATTCCTTATCTTGCAGACTCTAAGTGGGTTTTGCTGTTACAGCAGCTCAGTGAGGTTTTTTTTATACATGTCAGGATTAGATACAAAGTGTTTTTCTGAGCTGATTTCAAAACTGGAAAAAGAAAAAACAAAATACAATGAAAAAATGAAATTTATTGAAGTATTTATTTTGACTTCTGCTCCTTAGATCACAATCCCTCTGTTTTAATTGTTTTTATATAGGTACACAAGTACCTTGTTCTTTTCAGATGGACACATTTTTTGTTGAGTTCACACATCTGTATGAAACTGATGGTTTTAAAAGGGATGAAGAATACCTGTCTGCTTGGGTGTCATTGAAAGTATAGCCAAAGAGGCTTTCATGATAATATTTTAGTCTGTAGAATGTGTCAGTATGTAAGAGTTTCATTAGGTGAATATGTTCTTACATGCTGCTGTTACATATTTTTAAAATGACGAGGCACTATGATTTCAGTCTTTAAAACCCCCTCTGTAATAATGACTACAACTTTTTATTATTTCTAGCTAAAACATGAGTAAACAGTTCACTATAATATTTTGGAATTCTTCCCTGTTTTATTTACAGCATAACAGTGCAAATAATTCAGCATCATTAAACCATTCCTATGTCTGTAGTTGTGAGAGTGTCCCTGCATGGAGTGCTGAAATAACTTGTAGCTCAAAAAACTTTTGATTGTGGCTTATTTTACCATGACATCTAAGATCTGAACTGAGATCAGATGTTTGCACAAATGCATGTCATAAACATCATCAGCGGAACAGTTTCTATTTGCAATGAGACAAAATTAAATTTGAAGAAGGGAACAAATTTTTACTGAGTGATACAGAATAAGCTGTTGTTACTTACAGCTTGATGGTGCTAAAATGTCATAAAACCTTTGTAATGGCAACATAAATTCTCTGTCTCAAATCACATAGTTTCAGGAAAAAAAAAAACTACAGAAGAATTGGAAGAATTGAAATGTTTTGTACCATAATTACTTCTTGCTATTGTCTTCTAAAAACTTGATTTACCTCATTTTGTAACATTTCTATGAAAAGCAGATGGTATTTCAGCTGTTATAAAATTACTTTTAACTCATTAAAGATACAAAAGAATAAAAAGTATATTTAATACCAGATTTAAGATATATTTTACATTTTTTCTTTGCGAGTTTGTTCAGTTTTGTTGCTAAAAAAGATTTGTTGTTACCTCATGGTTTGACTTTTGTTCATGTCTACCTTTGAAATTCGGTATTACTGTTGTAATGAAAAAATTTGAATGCATTGCAAAGTTTATCTGCCCTACCCCTATTTAATTTGACAACTGTTTTAATATAAAAACTACATTTTCAAGTACTGCAGCTAATTACTGTTCTGCACAAAAAGTGAACATATATTATGAGGCTGGTTTGCTGCTGTGAGACTCAGCTCTGTGAATGTAACCTGAAATTACAGCCACTGGTTGGATAAATACAAGCTGGCTTGGTCTTGCAGTCTAATTTTGAGATGTAGTTTTGTCTTTCTCCTACTTCCCAGTGTACCTACATTTTTTTTTTATATACTCATTGATTTAATGAGAAAAGCAAATATGTATTATATCATTCTTTAAAGTTAATTCTCTGAAACTTTTGTAACTTTGCAAACATTGCTGATTTGCAAAAATTTTTAAACAAACAGGCCAACTAAATGCATTTTCAGATAAATGACTTTTACAGATGAGTATATTGTTTGCATTTGAGATTCATTGAAGGTCTGGTGGTGGAACCAGGTCTTTCTGAACCCTGAGGTTCATGGTGAAGTACTCAATGATGATGCTGTATGAGGCAGAAGACTGGAGATAACTCATCACAGACATTTGGAGCTGAGAGGAGGACACCACTGAAACTGTAGAGCAGGACCCAAGGATGACAATCCCTGAAAGTACAGGGCTGTGGGCAGGGGCAAGTCACTCCTTTTTGGATTAATTTGATATTGTAATTTAAATGTCCCTGTGCAAGGAGCTGTGCATGCAGGAAGAACAGGACAAGCGCATGGGAATACTTAGGCTGCAAGTCTGCTCTGGTGGCAGTTTCCATGTAAACCAGTGCCTGGAGCACCCCTGGGGCCATGGATGGGTGGGTAAAGTTTCCCATTACCCTGCCCAGGGACTGACCACTGCCAAAGATGACTCTGGCTGCAATGGTGATTCCAGGTTAACCTGGACAAGCAGAGCAGTAATCACCAGAATGCTGGACTGTAGTAAGCACAGCTAAAACAAGCTCAAAAAAGCTAAGGCCAAGACAAATCCAAACCCTTGGAAGTGTATGGACTAAACACCATGAGGTCACTGCAGACCCTGTGACATTTTGAAGGGAAGACAAAAGCTTATTTCCTGGACTGGTGCCACATCCATGGCACAGTGAGGGTCTCATTTTGTCATTCTACACTTGATGAGCTCTCAGTGCAGTGGGTTGGGGGCAAAGTTGTTAAGCTGGTGATGCCACCGTACCTGGATGTGGAGTATCCTTCTTTCCAAAGTCCTGTGTGTTTCAGGCCTTATATATGGCCTTTAAAAGTCTTCCCTTTTTATGTATTTACTTGTATTTTAAACACTGATTCAGCAGTATAGGTGCCATAACAAAAGCACCAAACAGAATGACACTCGAGAGTAAAACTTTTAAATTAGCAACTTTTTCAATTAAGGTCTATTTAGGCTTATGCTTGCTTAGTATAATAGTGAATGCAGAGGCAGCATCATGGTATCTTGCTAAATCATACACACCTTTCTCCTTTCTTGGGTACAAATGTGCAGCATCTTGCCATACTGACAACTATTCCACTGCATTGCACCTTGGTAAGTCTGCACTGAGGGATCACCAGCATGAAGCCCAACAGCGTTTGACCCAAACCAACCAGTGCTGACTCAAACCCTCACCAGACAGTGTCACAGCTTAGCAAGAGCCAAAACAGTTTGGGTGAGGCTCCTGTGACTGGGACAGTGAAAGCTCAATCGTTAGGACCATGGGCTGTGCCAGCAGGGCTCCAGCCAGAGAGCAGTCTTGGCACAGTTAATTTATAAGTCTAGACATAGTTTTTGGGCTGAAGCCATTCTCAGGACAGCAGCCAGCAGAGTAGGTAAGGGACGCACAGACCACAGACTTTTGCATTGTCATTCCTGCCTCGAATGAGAGCTGACTGCCCTCTTCTTCACCTTGTAAAGTACTTTGCTGTGAAAACAGAACATGCTTACTCCTGCTTGCTGAACAGGGAGAACACAAGCACCAGACAGTGGCGTGCAGCAGTCAGCAAGCTGGGAAGCCAAACACTGTATTTTTTGACACAGTAGATTTCTCTGTAGCATGTCCTGAAAATGTTCTCATTGCTTATTTAAAATCTTTTGCTTCCTCCCAGGGTAGCAGTAGAGATGCTCAGGCTCCTTTCTAATGCCATAATCCTGCCTAGCTTTTCTCCCTTTGATGGCATCTCCATGAAGAGACAAGGCTGCTGAGAGTGTGAGCTGCTCTTTTAATGTCAGCTGTTCCTCATCTCAGCTAATAGAGGAAGAGGGTAAGGCAAGCTAAATGTATAAAAGTCTGAATAGGGAAGGGCTGTTTTTTTCAGCTGTAGGTAGTACACTGGGTTTTCTTGCAAGTTGGCAGCTCAGGCCTTCTTGTGGGGAGATGAAGCAACTGCTGGCGATGCAGGGAAGTGAGGATGGACGAGAGAGCAAATTGAAGCTGGGACCAGAATGGACTGGGAGGAGAGCCTGGAAAGGATGGCGTTGCTCCCCAGTGATCAGCTCTGACTTTGGGAGATCATTCATTCTCTGGGTCCCTTGACCCAGCCAGCCACCCAAGACAGGTGTAAGTACCTGGAGGAGTGTTTTCCTTTGGGGTCTGCATTCTTGGGCTTTAGTCAGACATGGTCAGCCAGTTACAGTAGAAGTACACAGCACGTAGCTTGCTTCTTAAGTATTTACGTATTTGGATAACACATTCTTTTAAGATCATGTAGACTAAAAGTATTTGGAGGGTATTCTTAAAAGTTCTTACGAAAAATTATTTTCTGAGGCTGTTACTAGCAACAAAAATGACACATTTCTGGATTTCATAATCCCTGCAGCGATATATAATAAGGCTTTTCTGTCTTCTGGACTTAAGCTGAAGGTTTAAGATATTAGAGAGCTCTTTAAAGTGTCATTCTCAGACCTGAACATTAAGGAAGGCATAGCAGATGATAATGGGAAAGGGAGGAGTTCTGTAGAATTCAGCAACAGCCTGCAGATGTAGTGAAGGGAGAATACTGTTAGAATGGCAATTCTGTAATATGCATAAACATGTGGTGCTAATTAGGAGTGGCATTACAGTAATTTAAAATTTTTTGTATATATTTTGTTTTAAAAGATGTTTTATTATGTTCATGGTTTTTCAGCAGGCATCATGAGTTTCGTTAATCTTTAATTTTCAAAACATAATATGTGTGCCATATGTTGTACTGTCTTGCTCAGATTGTATGCAGACAAGGAAAAACTCTGTATTTTGCATCAGATGGCAACTTACACTATATTTATTTATTTATTAAATAATTGGAAGACATTCTTGGAAGTCTAAGGCTGATGGGGGAATTTGTAATGTATTTTGTGTTGTTCAGGGTACAGAAATGGAATTCTTCGTTCCAATGAGCTAAGCCATTCCAAACGAAAGGTGGAGTCTTAATTAAAAGATGTTAAATATTTTGTAAGGACTTTCTGAAAATATTTACAAAATCAAACTAAAGCAGGAGGGAATCTAGGCTTTAATTGTTGAAGGGACACTGCAGATAGGCTTTTGCACAGCTATTTGGTGAGCTGAATTCCTTTCTTGTCAAAATATTCCCATCTCCCTTTCTTTGAGAACTAAGAAGTAATCCTTGCTTACTGCTCTTAAAATGAAACAGCAAAGAGAGGTTAGAGTTGTTTTACTTACATTAATTGCAAATGAAGCCAACATAAGCCGTTGCATCCTTCTAGCCTTATTCTTAGTTGCAGTTTTGAGAAATGCATTTGCTAATTATGTAATGAACAGCAGTCCTGATCTATAGCAACTTTAGAATGTTTATTATGTATTAATTAATAGGGACAGAGTTTTTGAAGAAAACTCTGGAAGCCATTAAAAATGCAAGTGGATGCTGTCTTGACTAGCATTCTGTGTTTATTTTGTTGGGTATTGTTTAGCTTTGGGTCCTGCTGTCTCTTCAGGGTAGATTGTTCATGCTGATGCTTTGAATTTGTTTGGTAAAAGCATTATGTTAATTTTTATAAGGTTTAAGCATGATATACTTTCTTAATAAGTTGCAGTGCAATTTTATATTCTCTGTTGAGATTGTTGTCTAACAAAGCATTTTTATAAATAAGGAACATAATGTTTGTTAACATTTAGTGTAGAAGCTAAAGCATATTTAGTGAGTTATACACCATACTAGAGATTATAACACCAATTTACTTTCCTTCCTGCCTCATAGAAGGGCTGTGTTCCTAGTATGTCTTAGTTGGTTGTTTGTTTTTTGTTTTTTTTTTTTAAATTGCAGTTACTTAATAAAAATTTGAGAAAAAGGGTATTAAATGGTTAGTGCACACTTTTATAATTTCTATTAAAGATTAAAGACAATACATTTAGTATTTCCTGTGTCATGCATGAGGTTTGTGTGACTGTGAGGCTGAATTTCTTAGGTTTATGAGGAGAGAGTAAGAGTAAGTATCGACCAAAAAGCAAAGAGGAAGGGATAGAGAGTGAATGCTGCAAGGATGCTTCCCAAGAACAAGTGACAGCTCACCTAGAAGCAACTGGTTTGTTTTCTGCCCCTGGTGTACCTACCAACTGTTAGACACAGTCTTTTGTCAGTGCTGTCTCCTGATCTGTGCAGGGGCATTTGCTGGGGGAATGCTGGTTAGCACAGGCTAAACCATCCCAAGGAGTAAGCTAACATTCCATTAGTATGGGTGATTTCTGTCCATGTCTTGGCCCTATTTAATTTGGTGGAATTGGTAAGATTTGGGAAAAGGAACAGATTTCTCTTACAATTTGCCATCACTTTTAGCATATTTCTGACTCAGTGTGTCTCAGCTTGTGATTGTTTTGATACTTTAGTATCAAAGGCCTTGTCATTCAAACGACATGCTTCCAGATCCAGAGAAACTACTGCTTCTAGTTTAGGCATAATTAAATGGTAACAGACAGAATAAACACCCACATAATGACAAGGATCACAGAACTGTTCAGATTGGAAGGAACCTCTGAAGATCATCCAGTCATCTCTGCTCAAAATGGCATCAACTGCAGCAGGTTGTTTAGGGCTGTGCCTGGCTGACTTTTGAGTATCTCCCCGTGTGGAAACTCAACAATCTGCCAGGGCAATCTGTTGCAGTATTCAAGCACCCTCTCACTAAAATAAGTAAAATGACGTTTAAATGAGTTTTCTTTTATCTCAGTTTGTGCTCATTGGTTCTTTCTCTTCTGGATCTTCCTGAGTATATTTTCCTTACAGTCTTCTTCAGGTGTTTATATACACTGAGAATATTTCACCAGAGCCTTCTTTTTCTGGGCTAGAGAATCCCAGCTGACTGTGTCTCATCCTGCAGTTCCCTGCAGTTGCTCTGGTATGTCCATGTTTTATGTGTATGGGGAGCACCACACTAGATCCAGCACTGCCAGTGCTGAGGAGGGTGAAAACATCACCTCCCTTGGCCTGCTCCCTTGACTGCTGGGGACAATATTCCTAATGCAGCCCAGGTTGCTGCCAGCCTTGTTGACCACAATGACATATTGCTGGCTTGTCGTCTTTCATCATGCTCATCAAAGTTTCCACCAGTATTGCTGATCTTTTTCTGCAAAGTTGCTTTCCATCATCAGTTGCCCCATTTGGTCTCAGTGACAGAGGACAGTCCTGGCTCCATTGAATTTCTTTGGATTCTATTCTGTTGTTTCTATTAGCATGCTGTGGGGAGACTGCTGACAGTTTTTACTCTTTATGCTTAGGGAGATGTCAGGCCTGGGGTATTTATATTTAACCAATTTTATAGTTTCTATGATAACCTCAATGACTATAATAAATCTTAATAATATAATAGAATTTTCCCATCACTAAATCGTGTTGTGAACAGAAGAGTTGTGGTATGAGAGGGTACAAAGAATTTTATTACACTGTTAAAATAATATTTATTTTCCCAGTAAGTTATGAATTGATCTTTACTAATATTGTTTGTTGAAAGCATTTGAAGATTCTTAAAGGCCTGGTTTTGTGCTGAGCAGATTTTTGTTGATACACAAGGGTGATGTCTTCCTCATCACATTACATTTCTCAGTAGCCAGAAATCTAAGAAGCGAGCTTGAAATGCTGGTGCATATGTTGTCAGAAGAAAAGAGTTATAACAAAAAATTGTACTTCACCCCGAGAGTGCTGTTGTCTGAGTGACAACACCAGAGAGTGCTGACACCAGCCTTTCTCTCTGGATTAGTTGAACTATCAAAAAACTTGAGAGGGCTTTATTAACTGGTGTAAGATTATTGGGTTCAATTGGAAAATGCTTGCATGCTTTATTTTACTCCAGTCTTAACCTCTACCATGGCATCCCACAGCACAGCAGCGGGGGGAAAAACATCTGCCCCTTTGGTCTTGATTTGTGTCTTCTTTCTTGTCTTTTGTGTCCTAAGGCATGCATTTGAGGCTCTTAGCAGATTCTGCATTCATACCAGAAGGCCTTGGCCCTGGAGTTACCTCATTTTCCTAAAGAAGTGGAAATGTCTCTAAGACTTAATTCTTTCCTTCCACAAAGCACACAATGTAATAGAAACATAATCTCATGTATCCTTAACTCAATATAAACAGCTCTCATATTCTGAATTCCATAAATGGTTGAATGCATTTAAGACTCTAAACTAACTAAATTAAAGTACCCAGAACATGCTGGTCATGCATTTTTGCCATCTTAGAGAAAAGTGATGTTTAGTTAGAGATCTTAGCTGAATGACTTTGTCAGTAAACTACTATGATTAATGCAGTGTTTGGTGTTGATGAGCTATGCAGGTTTTATGTAAAACTTTGTCGTAATCTAGAAAATGCAAAACAAAACCTTGAAATAGTTTTTATTAGATAGGAGGGGTAGCACACCTCTTCTGTGGTAAATATGTGGCCTATACAATTTAACAATGTAAACGGTTTGCAAGTTTCCTTTATGATGCTCTCAAATCTCCTTTCTCACATGAATATTGTTGTTTGGCAACAAGAACCAGGTAGTGAGTTCAAATAAATGATATATTTGAGGATTTATCCAATTTATGATTTCCTGTAAAAGTAATTACATCTCCCTACTTTTTCTCATAGATATCACATCTTGTGATACCTTTCTTATTTCTTCCTTCTCCTAAAGTAAAAATACACTAATACAAAAGAACAAAAATAATCTCTGCTGTACTTCTAACTACATACCATAAATAATGCATCATGATCATTGTCAACTTTTAATCTATTTGGTTCTTTACAAATGAAATGGGATTAATTTTGGTAGAATATCTGAATCTTCTATCTCCTGGTGTATTTCTGTTCTATTTCTGTAATTTAAATCTTCTGGTCAGCAAGAAGGATCTGAAACAATACTAGTTTAATAAGTTCATGTTGATTTTATGTCAGGGTAATTGCAAGCTAGCCTTTTTTCTGAACTCCTTCAGAAAGTATCTTATCATAGAAGAGGTTGCTCTAGGATCACCCCCCTCCAGCTAGGATTGGATTTCCAAAGTGAAATGTCCTAGAATAGGAAATATTGGGGTCTGTACTGTACAGATTACAGTTTTATCTGCTGTTTCTAGTCGTAGCTACTGTTTTTTGCCATGTGAATAACCTCATGGAAAAGAGAACCGCTGCCAAATAAAACTTAAGAAAAATCCCTTTGCCAAGCTTGTTTGTACATGCTATGTAGTTCATCCCATATTAATTTGAATTATGTAAGGTCAGCTCAGATTTGGAATTTTTATCTTTAATTAAAAAGTGTTTTCTGCAAAACTGATCACTTGGCACCAAGTTTATGGAGCGTTAATTACATTACAGTAATTAATTCTAACTCACTTTGTGACAAAAATGCTGAAGTATGTGCCAGCATAACAAAACATGTGCTGAGTCTTGTGTCTTGGCAGAAGTCTTCCTCCTAAATTACAGTTCTGCTTTAGGTGCATCTGCTACAACTACAAGTTAGCTGTGTGCTTGTATACTCTTCAGTAAGCTTTTCTACAAAGTTTGTTGTAATTTTGATAATGTTGAATCTATTTATCTCAAACAGTTTATTTATTCACTTTGGTTTACTTCAAGAAAGCTACAAGAGCCTCCGGTGGAAAAGACTTGTCTGAAGGCTTCACAATTTCTGTTAGGTACAGCCTTACTCTGGCAACAGTGAAGAGTTGCATCATTGCAGAGGATGTCTGGAAAGACTCTTTGCAAGGCAGCAGAAATCAGCAAAAGCTTCTTCAGGGTGGAGAGAGAGGTCACAAGTGGAGACACAGCCTGTGGCTGGATTATTAATTTCCTCAATATCTGATTAACTCAGTTGTCCAGTAAATACCTGCTGTCATAGTTCACTTAAAGTCTCTAGTTTTTCCTCATGTTTTCAAATTAATCTGTCATGGACCTCTTCCAAGACTGTGCAGCCTTATTGGGAACGGAGCATACTTTCCTCTGTTTGATGACTGGCTATTAGACTCAATATAAAACCTTACAACTCTTTATAACCAGCCTGTATATTTCCCAGGCTCTGTAGTGGGCTCATAAGCATTTAACATTGTGAAGGGTCTAAATTCAGGTTTGTGGAAAATGGTGGTGGAATTGTTTTTGTACTTTTAGACAGCAGTGATGGCAAAGCAAAAACGTGGTCTCTTAGCTACCTGAAAGTATTTGAGAGACAATTATAAAGTCCGGGGAGCCAAAATTATCTTAGTACTGCCTGGTGCTATAACAAGGGCACAAATTGCAGCTTGTGTTATTCAGGTTGGTGACAGAGAGAAACAAGTCCTGCTGGAACACTAGAACAGATTGACTGAAAGCTGTAAAACCTCTTTCCAGGAAGGATTTCGAAGATTCAGCTGGACAAAGCAACAGCTGAGTTGGTGACTTCATGCTGGACATATTCCCACTTAAAGCTCAAGGTTGGATAGCAGACCTCGAAAGGTATTTCTTTCTGACATGATTCTGTATCTTAATTATGAAATGGATTGGCCAGACCCCAACCAGTTTGGCATCTTGATCAGTGGACATCCATGGGTGGGAGTGCACCCATCATGGTCATGTTCTTCCTGAGCCGTTTATTCCCAGGTTCTTCTGGATCATGCCTGAGCTTTAAAGGCATACAGTGTTTCCAGTGGAAGGTATGTTTTTGGCTATTTTCAGTCTGCTACTGACCTGGTCTGGCTTTTCCTAGGCTGCTAATGCTCCAGCAGTAACAGGAATGTACAGGTAGGGCAATATTGGGCTTTTAGGTTGGGAAAGGCCACCCGTGGGAACAAGATGCAACTGCGTGGGGTGGGGGGAGGATAAACACCAGTAGTATGCAGTCAAAAAGGGTTAAGAGAAAGCACCATGGAGAGATTAATTTATTTTATGGTTGGATGGTATATGGGAAGTGTAGTCAAATCATGATTCCTATTTACATTAGAAAAATCCCTGAATTAGAACGGAAAAGATGCTAAATTAAAGGTAGTTAGGTGAAAAAAAAAATAAATCTTTTCATAGGAAATTGGTTTTGGGGAGCAGCAAGTTTTAATTAGTCTTGAAATCTGAGGAACTATATGTATGTGTTTGTGTGGAATCCATACTGGCATGCAGTACTCATACATAGACATCACAAAATTAAGCCTATCTGCCACCCATTTTCTGTTTCTTTTTAAAAATTAATCGTAATAATCTTGTGAGAGGATCTAGTTTTTCAATTATTTGTAGGGTGATAGCTGGGAGAAAAAGTACTTTTGCTTTCCTATGGACTAACACACAAAGTTGAGCAAGTTTAACATTTATTAAAGTGCCTTTTTCATGGAGATTATTCTAATGTTGGGCATGGGAACTGAGAACAGGAAGACTGTTTTCTGTGCTTGACGTCATTAGATCATCTGAAAGTTTTCTAATACTGAAAACATTTGCTTCTGGAAAGAATGTAGCTTTTTTCAGACTTTCAGCCTTTTCTCATTCAAATTCATGGACTGTGCACCTTCTTAAAGCCCACTTTTGTCTCACATGCAAGGAGGTATACCTCTGACTACTAAACAGTAACTCCTCTGAATAACAAATACAGAAATGCTTTGGGCATTCAGTAAAATACATTTCATTTTATGCTGAAGGAAAGAAGCATTGGCAAGTTTTATGTTTCTAGCAGATAAGTTACTTAAACATTATTCTCCATGTGAAAACTTGCTGTATTAAGAAGAGCCTTTAAAACTTATTTTCTTAAACAGTATTTTCATATGAAATACATGAATATGATTCATTTAGCAGCTGCTCATGCATGCAATTACTGGCCTAGTAATTGATCCCTGACATGATAAGTTTTTAAATTGGTGTGTGTTTTAGTTTTGCAAGTATATTAACTGGCTCTTTTTGATGGTTTTAAAAAATGATAAGGTATATGGAACTAGACGTTGTTACACTTCTTTCAAGAAAAAACACAACTGCTTTAAAAATGGACTGTGGATTTTTAAATGATCTGGAACAATAATATGAATTCTGAATACTTCTGAATTTGGAACAATATGTAGGTGTTTATCTTCTTAAAAATAGCCATTTTCCGTGTCTGCTGTTAGCTGTGAAATACAGATTTTATGAGCTTTTAGCATAGAATCATAGAATGGTTTGAGTTAGAAGGAACCTTTAAAGCTCCTCTAGTCCAGGACATCTTCAATGAGCCCAGATTGTGCAGACTCCTCTCCAACCTGACCTTGCACAATTCCAGGGAGGGGACACCACCTATCTGGGCAAACTGTTCTAGTGTTTACCACTCTCATTGTAAAAAAATTCTTCCTAGGATCTAGTCTGAATCTCCTCCAGTTCAAACCGTTACCCTGCTAAAAATTTTGTCTGCCTATTTTATGGGCCCACTTTAAGTACTGAAAGGCTGAAATAAGGTCTCCCCAGACCATTCTCCAGGCTGAACAACTCCAACTCTCTCAGCTTTTCTTTGTAGGACAGGTGTTCTATTTGTCAGATAATTTTTGTTTTCCTCCTCTGGACTCACTCCAACAGCTCCATGTCCTTATTATGCTGAGGGCTCCAGAACTGGTTGCAGCACTCCAGGTGGGGTCTGACCAAGCTGAATAGATGGATAGAATCACTTCCCTTGATGCTTCTTTTGATGCAGCCCAGGATTTGGTTGGCTCGTGTCCAGTTTTGATCTACCAAGTCCTTTTCCACAGGGCTGCTCTCAAGCTCTTTGTCGCCCAGCGTGTACTGATACTGGCGGTTGTCCTGAGCACTTTTTCCATGTAAGTGGTTAAAGGTTTTAAAAAGTTATCCTTACTTTACTTTGTTTTTAAGAAATAATAAAAATGTTCATCTTCCACAACTGAAAATGACTTGTCAGCCCTTTCCAATTTAAATAAGGAATGAATTAGTACTGTTGGTAAGGAAATGTGATGTCCTGCTTGACAAGTAATATTTTATCACATTTGATGTACCCAGTTTGCTAGAGAAATAGATGTGTGGCTGAAAGATGAATCAGTCCAAGAGATGGAGGTGGTACAGAGGGGACAGCCTGCATTATAGAATCATTCCCTTTTTTCGAAGTAAAACCAAAAAGTGAACCTGATTTGTAACTCTACTATTGCTGTTATGGGAGAGTCAAGCAGGAAGCAGTTGCTAGGAGTACTCTGGGGTTTGTGTAGCAGGCAGAATAGTTGCTTGACTTTGAACATTTTACATTAATTGGCTGAAAAAGTATATATGTACCCAGTGCCTAGAGATTGATATGTGTATAATTAAGTACAGCAGTGGGACATGTAACTGTACTTCAGTATTAAAAGTGGACGTGACTGGTTTTGGCCAAGTGGGATTGTTGAAAATATAAATACATGATGTTATTTTCTACATTTGTGCTGCTTGCATATCAGCTTTTCACAGCCTGACAGCTGCTGGTTCCACACCAGGAGCTCTGTTTGGGTAGCAAACTCATACCTGAATCACATGAAATATTTTCACTGCCAAGGTACACACTTGTCTTATCTCGTGGACCTGAAAGCAGCCTGCCAGACATACTCTGTCCAAAAGTTTTTTTAGGCTTGAGTGAGACTCTGCTGCAGCTTGTTCAACTGTAATAGCAATTGTGTAATGACCACTAAACTGTTTCTGTATCTGGTTTTGGTTTCATTTATTTTTTTAGGTTTGTAGAGAGAGAGATGTAGGTTAGAGTGGCAGAAGTGTGGAATGACAGCAAGCGAGTTAAATTGCAAGCACAGAGGTTGATACATAGATCTTAGAGCTATGAATTCTTTAGAAAAAAGGAAAATTGGTCTAGGAAAAAAAAAAAAAAAAAGCATCCGAGATAGCATTTTTCTTTAATTCAGTGGTGTGTTTTACCATGTTTTCTATGTGGTACTACAAATCAAAGAAGAAAAAAGGAATTCTGTTTTCTCATCTTCAACACTTCATGATTTAAGTTTTCCTCTGTTTGGGTTGGTTCTAGTTAATTGCTTTCTTGTGGACAAAGAGAAGAAGGAAGGGTGGCTGTGCAATGAGATTCTTGAGCAAAATTTCAAGGCATCAGCTCAGTCTTGGCTTAACTTCTGCTGGATGGTGTAGTTATATGCCCAGACATAAAAATCTAGGAGAATCTGAGAGTGTAGTTTCTCATTCTGCTTTGTCAAAAAGGTGAAATGGAGTACTTGCTGATCAGTTCTTTTAACAAATCTGACTTAGTCTGGTTGGTACCTGATGGGCCTAAACAGTGACACCCCATAAAGAGCTGGTTTGAAATAACTGAAGAACTTCTACTGGTCCTGGGAGAATAGGATATCACTTCTTAGTAACGCAGATCCTGTGCTACTGCAATTAAAACTCCTTGTACTCTAAGTATTTTATAGCTACATTTATTACACATGTTGCACATAGTGTGCTTTCCAGTAATCAGAAAGGAATAATGGATTTGGTATGCAAATTCTGAGTTAATGATACAATAAATATTACTTTATGATGATGATATACATAATTTGTGGGGCACATAGTGTGCAACTTCTCAGTGCAAACTTCAGGGAGAATGAAATTAACATGTAACACCTTTACTGTTTCAGTGGAAAAAGTGGGGACCCCCCAAGAAGGACACCACGACAGACGCAGCTGCACAGTGGCCTTGGCAGGGGACAGTGTGGTTGGCATCTGTGTACGGTGTGAGCAGGTGAATGGCTTGCTGTGCCTGATGAGAGAGAGCTCAAGGAAGAGGTACAGCAGCTGAGAAGCATTAGGGAAAGTGAAAGGGAAACTGGCTGATGGAGTCGGACCCTTTCTCCCTCCAAAAAAGTTCAGCGGGATACAGAGAAGTCCTGCTCCTCCTGCCATGAGGCAGATGGAGCAAATCAAGTAGATAGGGAGGAATGGAAACAGGTCTATAACCGGAGAGGTAAAAGAATCCCCTCCCGACTTCTATCAGTCTCCTGGTTGCCCTTAAAGAACAGGTATGGGGTCCTGGACCCAGAGAATTGGGTAGAGGACAGTAAAGAGTAAGATGTGTCAGGAGGGTCTCCTGGTTGCACAATGTCTACCAGACAACCACAGCTATTGGGGGAAAAAAAAAAAAAAAAAAAAAAAAGGAGGGTGTAGTTGGTGACTCCTGTTGGAGGGGAAATGAAGGCCCTATATTTCAGACCCATCCCACAGGGAGCTCTGCTGCCTTCCTGGGGCCCGGGTGAGGTATATCAGTAGGAGACTCCCTGAGCTAATTTAAGCCTCAGATTATTATCCACTGTTGGTAGTCCAGGCTGGCAGTGATGTCATTAATGGAAGAAGTTCCAGGGCGATTAAAAAGGATTTCAAGGTGCTGGGTCAATTAATCAATGGGACAGGAGCACAGGTGGTGTTTGTCTCAGTTCCTGCAGTAGCAGGGATGAATGAGGAGAGGACTAGGAAAACCCATCTTATCAATAGGTGGCTAAAGGATTGGTGCCGCCAGCAGAATTTTGCTTTTTTTGACCATGAGGCAAATTCCATGGTACCCAGTCTCCTCAATTCAGATGGGCTTCATCTATCTAGCAGGGGCAAAAGAACTAAAGCCCATAAATTGGCAGGGCTGATCAGGAGGGCTTTAAACTAGGTTTGAAGGGGGATGGATTGAAACTGGGCTCTCCAGAGATGAGCCTAAGGGTGGAAAGCCTGAGTTAAGAGTAAAATCAGCAGCCCAGGTGAAGTGCATGTACACCAACACACACAGTACGGGAAACAAACGAGAAGCTGGAAGCCATCGTGCAGCAGGAAAGCTGTGATGTAGTCACCATCATGGAAATGTGGTGGGATGACTCTCATGACTAGAGTGCTGCCATGAATGGCTACAGGCTCTTCAGAAGGGACAGACAAGGTAGGAGAGGTGGAGGAGTGGCTCTATATGTTAGAGTCTCTTGACTCTCTAGACCTCGAGATCAGGAACAAAAAGGTTGAGTGCCTGTGGATCAAAACTGGGGGGAAGGCCAACAAGGCTGATATCCTGGTGGGAGTCTGTTACAGACCACCCAGCCAGGATGATGGGAGTGATGAATTACTCTACAAGCAGCTGGCAGATGTCTCAAAATCACCAGCCCTTGTCCTTGTGTGTGACTTTAACATGCTGGATGTCTGCTGGGAACTCCACACAGCAGAGAAGAGGCAGTCTTGGAGATTCCTAGAGCCTATAGAGGATAATTTCCTGCTCCAGCTAGTAAATAAGCCTACCAGGGATGGGGCCCTGCAAGACCTTCTGTGCACAAACACGTATAATGATATAAAGACAGAATCACTTTTCATAGTAATGCTGTAGAATTATTACACTACAAATGAAAAAGGATTTTTTTGGCAACAAGTTTTAAGAATTTTGAGACAGTATACCTATATATACTTGTGGGTTTTGGTTGTTTTTTTGGTTTTTTTTGTTTGGTGGTGGTTGGGGTTTTTTTTAGTTTTTCATTTTTGTCTGTTAGTTTTGGTTTGTTTTTTAGAGGTTTTAGTACCCAACAAGAAATTAAGCTGGGTTCCTATGAAGCCACAGCTTGAATTTTGGGGTATTTTCCTACATCTCCAAAATTGCTTATCAGGGAGAACCTATTAACTTTGAGAGCTGAGGCTTTTTCTCTTGCAGAGCGAAGTGAGGTAGGCTCAGTAGACAGCAGTTGCCAGTGGAAGCATAGCAATTTCAGTGGTTTTATACTTCTACATTCTGTCTATTTCTGTATCTTGGAGCAGCTGCTTCATTTACACATTCCTCTGCCAGCATTCCAGTAATTTGATAGTGCATATTCATATCTCATAAACATGCTGTGAATATTTAAAGTGTGTATATGTGTATATATATATATATATATGCATGTGCATCTACAAATCTACCTATGGCTGAGCAGAGGAGGGGTTCTTTTTCCTTTTTTTCATGTACTGAAGGGAGTCTGCTAAGTACTCATTGCAATCACATAAATAACCCATGTAATATTAAACCATAGATTTTTTTTGATTATTAGTCTGATCAAAGTACTCAGGAATTTACTCCGTATTTTATCTCATCAAAAGAATAATCTGAATTTATTTCTTACTTTTGGGTTAGCAAAGATTTTTACACTTGTAGTATTATAAGACATACTGGGGTTCAGTCTGGAGAAAAGGAGGCTGACAGGAGATCTTCCTGCTCTCTACAGCTACCTGAAAGGAGGTTGTAGTGAGGTGGGGGTTGGTCTCTTCTCCCTGGTAGCAAGCAACAGGATGAGAGGAAGTAGTGTCAAGTTGCTCCAGGGAGGTTTTAATAGAATATTAGAAAAACTTCTTCACTGAAAGCGTAAACACTAGAATAGGCTGCTCAAGGAGGTGGTTGAATCACCATCTCTTAAGGGTTTTAAAAGACATGTAGATGTGGTAGTTAGGAACATGGTTTGAGCACTGGACTCAGTGGAGTTAGGTTAATGGTTGGTAGGGTTAGGTTATGGTTGGAGTCTGTGATGTTAAGTGTCTTTTCCAGCTAAAACGATTCTGTGATTCTATGCAGACAAAAATATACAGGTTTTTGTTATCTAGAAGTTGCACAATGAGTCCTTTCAATTCAAAGTTGGACAACTTTCTGCCATATTTTTTTCACAAGAAAAAATATCATTTGATATTTCACTTTCTGTCACTTCTTTCTCTTCTGCCCAAGGAGTTCTGAAAATCAGTGTTAAGTTTAAAATCTGGAAGATACCTGACAGTAATTTTTGTATGGGATTAGTGAAGCTTAATGATTGATAAGGAAGGGGGAATAAAGTTAAATGTCTCTCACTGGGAAGGCATGAAGATTTTAAGACTTCTTCATCCTGCTTGGGAAAAGCTGTCAGAGCAATTGTATATTTTTCCAAATACACATCTTGCAGATCTCTTATCTTGAGCAGAATTATACATGGTGAAATGAAGGTGAGAAGTGGTAAGGTAACAAAGTAAGATCTGGGTTTATGGTTTTAATAGAATATTAGAAAAACTTCTTCACTGAAAGCATAATTAAACACTAGAATAGGCTGCTCAAGGAGGTGGTTGAATCACCATCCCTTAAGGGTTTTAAAAGACATGTAGATAAGGTAGTTAGGAACATGGTTTGAGCATGTAAGAAAGTAGCAAAGGTAGCGTACAAAACATAATGAAGAAGGCTTTCCTCTGCTTTACTGAAGACCAGGTCCTTTCACCTTCTCAGGCTGAGATAAGGGTTGAACATGGGATTATTCATCCCATGGAATGCAGCTCGTGGAGAGAAGAGGGGTCAAGGAGAGTTGGTTGCTTTTCCAGGATTACCTTCTCCAAGTTCAAGAATGGTCTGTCTTGACAAAGAGAAAATCAAGCGAAGATAACAAGAGTCCACCTCTAGGGTAGCTTCTCAACAAACTCAGACATAAAAAAGGAGATGTACAAATGGTGAGAGCAGGGAAAGTGACCCGAGACAAGTATGGAAACACTGAATATGTAGGGACAGAGTTAGGAAAGCCAAAGCCCATTTGAAGTTGAATACAACAAGGTTAAGGTCAACAGAAGGGACTTCTACAGCTACATCAGCAGCAAAAAGGAGATGGGGAATTTGGGACTCCTGCTGAATGGAGTGAGGAACCTGGTGATGAACATGGCAAGGACTAATATACTTAATGCCATTTGCACATTGGTCTGGCCTTCAGCAATCCAAGTTCCCCAAAACAAAAGGGAAAGTCTGAAGCAAACAGAGCTTTCCCTTGGTTTAGGAGGATCAGGTCAGGGGAAAATTGAAACAAGCTGGATGTACACAAGTGCACGGGACCTGAAATTCAGGTTCACTATTCACTATTTCCCCTGAAGGAGCTGGCCAGTGTCATGGAGTCACTCTTTTCCTTTGAAAGGTCAAGGCTAGTAGGATTGGTTCTTGTGAATTGGAAGAAAGCAAATGTCACTCCACTCCTGTCTCCAGAAATATAAGTAACTACAGGGCGGTCAAGTTTACATCCTTCCTGGGGGGAAGATGATGGAGTGAAAAATCCTGGAACCATTTCCAAACATATGATGGACAGGAAGGTGATTGGGAGTATTCAGCATTGATTTATGAGGATTGTGTCCCTGGGTCTGGTCTGACCAGCCTTATAGCTGTTTCAGTGGATGATGGGTTAAGAGTGGGTGGTGTTTATCTTGGCTTTAGGAGGGTTATACACACTCTCCCATCATGTTGTCATAACCAAGCCAGCAATGCATCCTTGCAGCAAAGGCTACCCATGGCATTATTGGATACATTAGAAGCAGTGTTGACAGCAGGGTGAGGGAGGTGATCCTTCCTTTCTGGTCAGCACTGATGAGCCTTCTTCTGGAGTCCTGGACTCCCCAGTACAAGATATGGATGTACTGGAGAGAGTCTAATGAAAGGCCATGGCGATGCTGGAAGGACTGGAGCATCTCTTATATGCAAAGAGACAGAGTTGGGACTTCAGTCTGGTGAAGATGTGGGGGGCTCTTAAGAATGTGTATTAAATACCTGATGAATCAGAGTATCTCAATGTGGAAGGGACCCATAAGGATCATTGAGTCCAAATCTCCGCTCCTCAGAGAACTACCTAAAACCCAATAATTTGACTAAGAGCATTGTCTGATAGGCTTGGTGCTGTGACCAGTTCAATGGGGAGCCTGTTCCAGTGACTGACCACCCCCTCAGTGAAGAACCTTTTCCTGACGCCCAAACTGAACTTCCCCTGATGCAACTTCATTCCATTTCCACATTTCCACATGTTACTGGTCAGGGAGTGAAGAAGACAGAACCAGGCAGTGGCTCTGCAGTGGTACCCACTGACAAGGCAACAGGCACAAACTAGAGCCAGGAAACTCTTTTAAATATCTGAAACATTTTACTGTGAGGTTGGTCAAGCCTTGGAAAAGGTCATGTAGAGACGTTGTGGAGTCTCCATCCTTGGAGATACTCAAAGCTGTCTGGACGTGGTACTATTCAGTCTTCTCTAGTTTATCCTCCTGTTAGTAGAGGATTTGACTAGGCAGTCTTTAAAAGGTCTTCCAACCTTCAACCCTTTCAACCTTAACTCTTCTGTGACTGTTGTGGTGGGGTAGAGTTATGCATTGTGTCTATGTAGTTAACCAAACTTTGAGCTCTTGTCTAGTTTGTTTTTTTCCTTAACAAGCCTAACACCCTCTCCTGAACCCATCCTGAAGTGCCTTGCTCTCTTGCTTTTTCGGCTGTTTTCCACATCCTTTTAACTTGTGCTGCACTGCATCTGAGATCTGTCTGAGAATTTTGCTGCTTGGAAAAGTGGGCAAAAATTGCTTTCTGCGAGCCACTTGATGCTAACTCCCAGAGCCCTCCAGATGCTTGCCAAGATTTAAGAAATGCTGCTGAAGTACAGAGAGCAGAAGCTCTTTGGGAAAACTTCAGTAGTGGTGTATTCTTCACCCTGCGAGAGGTGGTTTGTGTGAATTTTCTTCTGTCTTAAATGGAAAATGGCACTACATAGTTTCATACAAATTAACAATATCTCTATCTTGCATAGTCTCTTTCTGTTTTATTTTCTTGTCAGTTAAGCTTTTATTTTCAAAAATAACATCTAAAATTTCCTAAGGCGTGCTGACTTTAATGTCACTTTAAGGCACTGTTCTGATTGGCAACTCACACAAATAAAATGCTTTTTTCCTCCCAGAAGGGTAAAAGCATAGATTTTATTGGAAAAGAAATGGTGTAAAATGCAGTTCTTTCCAGTTCAGTACTTACAAAAAAAGATTATCGACCCTTTAAATCACAGTTTGTAAAGCAGCTACTTTATTGTTTGCTCTTAAGTTCTTATTTTAGAATTCCAAAATGGCTTCAGGCACATGGTTCTATAATTTCCAGCGTGGAACGCACAGCAAGAATAAAATTAAAAAAAAAACCCAAACCTGTATATTTTGGTTTTGCTGTTTCATGTAAATTCAGTAGTATGTCTCCAAGAAAAAGAGAAATGTAAATCTGTTCTGTTTGTTTTGGTGTGGGTTTTTTTGTAGAACAATAAACTTTATTCTTTCTAGTAGTAGTAAATCCTAATTTCATCTTTCCAAGTTTACTATTTGTATTGAAGTAGGTTTTTTAATGTAAGGAAAAAAAATTGAAATTTGAAATCAGAACAGTGTTGCATTGTTCTGAAAGTCTTGGGTTTTAAAGAAAACATTTCTTTTAAATGTCAGGTAGGTGTGGGGTTTTGGGTTTTGTTTTTTTTTGTTCCTGGGCTTTACTGTAAGTTTGTCCATCTCTTAGTTTAAGCGTGGAGGTGCAATACCTCATTGTTGGAAGTATATTTGTATAAATATATTTGGGACCTTTCCTATATTGATAGTATCTCCTTCCCTTGTGCCATTTTCAATTTTCTTTTAACAGACTCTTAAAATAAATTTAAAAATACTGTATTGGCTGCATTTGGACAGAAGAGTATCCTCAGGGGAATTGACAAAGTGCTATCCCTCTAGTTTTGCACCTTTTCCCTTTAGTTCAGTGTGTCATTATTTTCATTATGTGTCTCCCGCTTTCTGTTTTCTTGGTTTAGTGACATCCAGGCACATTAGATCTGTCAGATACTATTTATCTAGAATGACAGGGTAGATATCAAATTAAGTTGTATAAGGTAGTTCTTGTGGTAAGGATAATGTGTGGCACTGTGTTTTGTGGTAACCCTGACCTTTAATGATTGCTTTTGTAAACCATACTGTCTCCTTGCATGATCAGTGAGGTCAGAATAAGACGTCATCCTTGCCCATTTTCCTTCCTGTGAAGGAAGTAAAGATGCTTTACACATACGGTACTCTCTCCAAATTTTTATAAAGGAAATAACCTTACATGGTTACCTGTAACAGCTAGACTCTGTACAAGCAAAGAAGGATATCATAGAATCAGAGAATCAGAGAATTAGTCGGGTTGGAAGGGACCTCAGAGATCTGCAGGGTAACATAATTTTTGTTGCTTGCAATTATTTTTTGTAACTGAAACATCTCTGAATAATGCAAGCTTGCATGTCAGAAGATCTGTTAAATATCAATTACCTAGCTTGAAAAAGTGCAGGTGGAGTACAGGCGATTACCAGTTACTCTTTTCTAATTTCTTGACAGGGTGCTTGGTTTACGTTCTACTATGGTGACTGAGCAAATATAACTACAAAAAACTTGACGTTTCTGCTTGTTAACACTGCACACATGTGTATGTATCATATCCATGTGTAAATCTTTTTTTTTTTTTTTTTTTCCTCATCCTCTCTTAAAGGTACTGGGGGGAGATAGGGGCAGGTGTGGAATGGGCCTTATGCTGCTCTGGAGAGTGTAAGACCCGAAGACCCATTGCAAAACTCAGAGAGCAACATGCTGTTACACTAAGCAGAAACAGAAACCTCTGTCAGCATTGCCTGACCCTTTCAGCCATTGCCAAGTTCATCTTCTTTAAAGTTTGGAGTCTCAGTGGAGTGTGTAACAGGAAGATGAAGAACATGGGGGCAGAGTACTCAACAAACTCAATAGGAAACAAGGTTTTACCTACATGAGTACAAGGCAGGAAGCATGACACTACAGGCAGTCAAATTTACATCTCAAGTGTGTTACACCCTCATCTTACTGGCTGTGCCTTCCTTGGCTTTGAATAGGTACCATGGAAGTAGCACTGTATTTGAAAAAAAAAAAAGTTTTTTTTTTCTTAGTGCCTTTTCTAGTTAACTCTGCTTACTTCAGGTTACTGTGTTGAACTAATCTGTGAGTTATGTTTACTGTCTGCTCAAGAATCAAGCTGGTTGTTGTTCTTCCTCGTTCCTAACACTGTTCTCAAAGATGGAGCCAAGAGAAACCTCATGTATTTGGTTTGATTTGAGTGCATTGTTAGGAAGAATATATAAATAAAATAGAAAGGTGACAAGTTAAAATTGGGCTCTCCAAAACCTCTTTGTAAACAGTGTCCAAGGATTTTATGAAGTCACATTTAGCAGATGGGTATAAATGTGTGTTTTGTTATCTGTTGTCTGTGTCAGCAAGAGTGTTGAGCTTTGTTTTGCAAGGAATATAATTTTGCTAGGAAAGAACAGTTTCTAGTTTGCTGAAAGGTTGTCAGTACAGCACTTTACTATTTAAGTAGCTGAATGCTGCCCTCCTTAACCTAGGGTGGCTGCAGTCTTTCCATCTTAGTGAACAAGCAGAAAAATAACCCTTTGTTATTACAGAAAAGTCCTGATTGCCTTGAATATAATTAGAGGGAACAGTAGGTCTTGAAGTATAAATGTTTCATCAGTTACAATGATATTCTTGTAAAAAGGCTATTTCTTTTATCACTTCTGTAGCAATAGAATAGTGATTTACTCTGGTTCTGAAGCACAGGTAATGAGCCCTTACTGTGAAGTACTTTCTGTAACAGAAGCTGGTTTTGCCTTCACAAGTAGAAGATACCCAATACTCTGCCAAACTGTCAGACATTAAAGTTCCTGTGCTACAGAGGAATGATTTAGAAGGGCATCATGTATTGATTTGCTGTGAGATTCTTATCTAGGAACATAATATGGCTGATGTATAGTGGGCGTTGTTAGTGGTCAAGTTAAAGCAAGTGGGTATCCTTATAATATTCAAGGATTAAATTGTGGATTACTATCATAAGGGAAGTTAAAGCAGAGTTTAACAATTCGCATAAGCAAATATGTAAAGTGGAGTAGGAATGATAAGGGAAAAATAAGTAAGAGTACTTTACAAAATAACTTGAGTCATGTTTCTATTAATGCACTGTAAATCAAAGTAAATGTCATAAGCAAATTGAAGAGTGAAACTGCAAACATCTGCTTAATTTTTATTGGTATTTAATTGAACTTCATTATTGAGCAAGATTCAAGTTTGGAAGTATTTGACATTTGTTAGGTGAAGACTTAAGTGATAATTAGCTTGATAGGGTGCTGGGCCACCTCATTTAAACTATATTTTTACCTAGAAAGATTGGACTAGATAATCCCTGAGGATGCCCTTGGCATTATATGATTATCTTTCAGTGAATATTTGTGTACAGGCCTAGCTGCATATCATGTTGTAAGAGCGTAGGACTGATTCTGTATTGACTTTGGGGTTGTAAAAATACTCTCCTCTTTCTTAAATAAAACTTGTGTAGTCCGAGATGTGCTTTGACATTTTTATTGTGTTAGCTCACATATGTTTGTTAAAACACTAATGCATATGTCTAATTACTGGACAGGAGTTAGGTGCTAAATCAGCATGTATACCCCAGTGTTCTTTTTGTCTATTAGAATCTCTGTGTAAGTATTTTTAAGCAGAAACCTTCTTCAGGGCAGATTGTACTTTAAATACAGTTATTTATAGTAAGCCAGAACTGTAACTCAGTATCTACAGCAGAAACATGCCATGACAAACAGTCATCAGAACTGCTTACAATCCTTTATTTTGTTGAGTTTCATAAGTGTTGGAATTGTATAAATGTATTTGTTTAGCATAACTTGGAGATAAGTTATGCTTATACTATATAAGCATTATATGCTTATCTTAGATAAGTAATATAAGTGAGAAATGTTATTGATTTAAAACCAGGGAAGTGCTGTTGTTACATTTTGGTCAGTACTGCTTTGAAACCAAGCCAAAAATATTTATTTATAAGTCTTCAAAGATTTAAAGAAGGAAAGTTTCAAGATAGAATTCCTTTACATAGCCAATTATGAACATCGAAATAAAGTAATCCATTAAAAATAATTCTCAGTGTTTTGAGAAGTTCCCTATTGGTTAATTTCAACATGATGCTAACCCTTGAATTGAAAATTCTTCCATCCGAGTGAGAAATAGAAGTACCAATTTTTTATTCCTTGTCTTCCAGGAAAATTGTGTGGGATTAAACAGGGAAAACCAGTGCTTCATTTTGCTCCAGAGAAATTTGTTTGTGATTCTGATGTAGGCATCTAAATGGTATTTTTCTAAAGCTCAGCTTGTCGTTCTGTATACCTTTGGAAGATGAATTATCACCTATACCAATAACTGCTCTGCCATTTCCTGCAAGTAGGAAAATGATTCATTTTTTATTGTTTTGTTAGCAGCTGGAGATATTAACATATGGGATGCTTTCTGGACTTGTGTAAACTCTTAATTTCTTAATTTTAATTTGTTAAAGCAACTGAAGTTGTTTAGAAGACAAAGAAAATCACAATTTGACAACTTTAGTCCAGATTCTGAGAATATAATATCTCATTCAATTAAGCAAATCTCTGTTTTCAGAGATGACTGATGCAGTCAAGTTGTACAACATGGTGACCCAGTCCAGGGCATTTGTCTGGTTGAAAATTAATCCCAGAAAAACATACAAGGGGGAGGCAAAATATGCAAGTGGAAGTGGGAGGGGGGGGGAAAGTAATGATAGGTCATGCTTGAGATACAGTTAAACTGCTGTAGAATCACAGTTGGGTGTTTTGAGATGGAGTTTTGAAATAACACAATCCAACTAGTCTTAAGGAAGTTCTCTATATCTAGAATATTGAGAAACTGAAAGGCCAGGTAAGTACAGTTAGCTGAAGTTCAGAAGTGTAGACTTCAGTTTCTACAGCAAGTGACCTGCTCATAGGAGAAAGGCTGGTCATCCAACTGAACTTCTTCTGGAAGGAAGAAAATCTGATTTCTTAGCTGATTACTGATTGGGGTGTCCTAGGCAGTGCTATAAAATATGTTTATTATGTCTTCATTGACACTTTGGCTCCTGTCTGCCTCAGAAGCATTTGAAAACTTTGAGGCTTTAGCATTAGTGGAAAATAATGTTGTATGAAGCTGAGTAGTCCTTTATTCTTCATATATTTAAAAGTAAAATTATAAGCTGCATACCATTTGGATATTTATAGCTCATGCTCTTGCCTCTTTTGCTACAGTTGAGCAGTTGCCATGGTTCCTATTATACTGTCTGCTTTAGAGGCAAACTTCAGAGAGGGAGCCAGCCTTCTGACATGCACTACATTTGTAGTGCTTTTTGCTGCACCTTGACTTGTATTTTCTACTGTCTCCTCTCAGTAGTGTGGAATTGGAGGCCAGGCCCCATAAGAATTACAAATATTAATTCCCCATCACCTGGCTTACCAATAAAGAGCAACAAGTTAGTTGAGTAGACCATTGAAACAGTATTGTACATTAAGAAGCAATTAGTTAAAAAAAGCTAATGAGGTTCAGTTGAATGTAGGTGACAACATACTTTGTAGGGGTAATATTTCACCTTACGCTGATTTGTGCAGGGCACAAATTCTGCACCTTCTTTCCAAACGTATGTCAATGTTTTTGCAAGGAATAGAAGACAGAGGCAGTTTGCAAATACCAATTTCCTTCCCCTTTTCAAGTCAGTGGGAATTTCACTGGACTTCCATGACTTTTCAAATATGGTAGAAACCTGCTTTTCAACTTCACCCAGAAGTTCCCTTAGGAGTTGCAGATGGATCTTGTCAGGTCCCACGGACTTGTACACAGGTTCTTTAGATGGTCTTGAACCCGCTCTTCTCCTACAGTGGGGAGATCTTGCTTCTCCCAGTCTCTGTCTTTGCCTTCTGCTACTTGTGTGGTGTGACAAGAGCCTTTGCTGCTGAAGACTGAGGCAAAAAACTTACTGAGTACCTGAGCCTTCTCCAAATCTCATGTGACCAGATCTCCTGATTCCTTCTGGGGAGGGCTCACATTTTCCCTCCTAGTCTTCCTTTCATGAATAATGTACCTGTAGAAACTTTTCTTCTTACCCCTGATGTCCTTGGCAAGATTTAATTCTGTTTGGGCTTTTGCTCTCTGAACCTGATCCCTGGCTGCTTGAACAACTTGTTTGTGTTCCTCCCAGGCTACTTGTCCTTGCTTCTACCCTCTGTAGATATTCTTTGCACATCTAAGTGTGTCCAGGATTTCCTCGATCATTCATGCAGGCCTCCTGTAGTTTTGGTTTGCCTTCCATTTTGTTGGGACACATTGCTGCTGGGCTTGGAGGCTGTGATCCTCCAGACCCGATGGTAAATGAATTTAAATAAGTTGCAAATGGTTTCTTTATACCACTATGTATCAAAGGGGTTAATGATGACTAACTTGCCTCAATTTGTTGTAACTTTGTGTTTTTAAATTGAACTTCAATGTCTTCATATAGTATGCTTCAGAAATTGGTCAGAGTAGCTGGTGATTTTCATAAAAGGCTGCTTTTCAAACAGAACTACCTGAACTTGAATGTATTTTGGAATGAAACCGTATGGTCTGTGTTATTCGGAGAAAGCTAGTTAAAGTGTAATGGCTTTGTTTTGCATCTGTAAGAATTTATGAAGAATAGCGTGGAGTACTATTTTTTCAACTATCAGACATTGGATATTTGCCTACCTGTTTTTGTGTGAGGATTTCAAGGAGTCTGCCAGAATTGGTGTGTTTGAAAAGAAGCAGTTTTGAACAGGTTTGAATATGGCTGCTGCAATAAAGGAAACACCAATGGGCTTGAGAAAACAGTGGAGATAACTGATAGGAACATTCTCCTGGCCTTGCACCAGCCAGGATGGCAAGATATGTTCTCCCTAGGTCTTTTCCAGGACCAAAGAAGACAATAACAACTCTAATGCTGGTGATATAGAAATTGGACTGAGCAGTGTTGCTCTGAGGGGAAGCAAAGACAGATGTGGAAGTAAGAGTGTCCCATTGAGCAGTACTACCATAAAACTAGAGGTTGGTTGTAGCTGGGCTGAATAATATTGGGCAACCATTTGTACTCTTCCACTCTTATAGGTAAGTATGATGTTTCTATGAGGGAATGATATTTTTTTTGTCTTAATAAATTCATTTTTATTAAAAGGTGATGTAGAACTTTATATGGGTACTAATTGCATCTGGGACTGCCCTGTTAGTGCTGTTAATGTGTTCTTAGTGAATTGTATGTTCTGGTGAATTGTGCTCCAGCTTTCTCTTCCCCATCCCTTGGGAGTTGAAGACAGCCAGCCTTGTTGCCTTCGGGGTGCACTTGACAACTGACTACTTTAAGCTTACTTTACTAATTAAAACATAATTACTGTCTCATTTTCAGAAGTACAGTAATTAAAAAGCCACAGAGGGATCTGGCATGACAGTGCTGAGACCATTAAAGGAGCAGTCTATATGAAAAGGTTTTGAGTTTATTTGATAAGGTGTTATAGTAGTCATTAGGTGAAGTACATGAATTAGAGGTAGAACACAAATGTGTCTTTGTGTTGATCGTTCCCTTGCAATTTGACTTTATGGTGATAGTTTGTGCTACCCATAGTTTCTTGTTAGTATTTTGCTTGTATTTTGTATTTTTGTATTTGTACTGACCTGCTGTGGAATAAAGTGATCTTAGGTTTCTGAACTAGCTTATGTAGCAGTGGTTAGTGCCTTAGATGGGTGTGTGTGTGTGTGTGTGTGTGTGTGCACATGTACAGATAATGTACAAAGTCGCTAGAAAAATGAGAATGGAGTTGGCTGGGAGATAATTTTGCTTACAGAAGTCGAGTAATTTTGAGACTATCATAAAATAAATTTCCCATTTTTAGAGTAGTGTTTTATTAAAGATATTGACTAAGTAACAAAATTGATATAATAATTATATTAGGAAAAGGTATTTAATACTGGGCTAATAATTTTAAATTCCTCTACAATGAGATGTTGTAAACCACTTCTTTTCAAACCTTCTCATAACTCTAAAATGATAAAATATCCTACTAAAGGAAAAATAACAGGAAGTATTGCTGCCACTTTTTTACCATAATTATTATTATAATCTTCATCAACAATAATAATAATAGCACTGAGGAAATTATTTTAATAAATATTTGAGATAAACGTTCTTCATATTCTTCTAAACAGCCAGTCTTTTAAATAGTGGTTGTATCTCTTCTAGTGCCACTGCAAACACACACTTCAGAGGACAGTTGAAGACACAAGCAATGATGAGATGTTTTTTGTTGTAGTGAATAATTCACACATAGAAGTTACTCTTCTTTTTCAGGAATGTGGCAAAAAAAATAAAAAAATAAAATAAAAAAATAAAATAAAAAAATTACAATAGTGTATTTCCAATTGGAAGGGGCCCATAACAATTTTCTGGACCAATTGAGGGCCTCAATTGGTCCAGGTCTGTGTTGGTAAAATAAGAATAACGTGAACATCCTTGATGACAAAAAGTCGCAGAATGAAATAGGGTGAAATTTACTGCTAGTATGTGCAAGCTCATTAATAAATTTTAAGGGGAAAAAAAAGATAGCTATAGCTATAAGCTTGAAACTTAAAAAATGCTTATGCATATGTGGGGAAATAGTTTATTTTAGCAATTGCAGGGTGTTAAATAAAACACACACTGTGCTGTTTTAATGATTTTTTTTTGAAAGACCGATTCCAAACAGAACAGGTACAAGAGGAGCTCCTAAAATTAAGGTAAAGAGCAGCTATCTCATGAGGTGACTAAGTCTCATGTTGCCTTTTTGTTCAGCAAAAGGTCTGAGGCAGGAGGTGGTAGTTCTCTATACATTAACAGCTGGACTTGGATAAAAAATGGCTCTTCAGAGAGGCTTTTAGACACAAGAGCAGCTGTAGTAGCCAGGGTGAGCTGTTTATAGCACTATTAAAATGAAGACACCCTGTGGTGAATCGAGGTAGTCTGAGTTTTAAAAAAGAAATGGATTACAGATACCTACTTGTTGCTGAACAGTGGTATGTTCTTGTTTCCTGCAGGGATTAAGGAAGATAATGTGACAGAAGTTAGTGGAAAGCTTCTTTCAGAAGGATGGGACTAATTGCAAAGGAGTTGTCACTGATTCAGAATTTTTTTTTATGGCCCTGAAAAATAGCTTGGACCAACTTTTGCTCTGGTAACTTTAAGTGTACTTCTCTGAAGTGCTGTAGTCTCAAGGCAAACAGTTTTAGCAGCTTATTTTGTTAAACAGCTGTATATTTTCATCACCTTCCACAGATTTGGTGAGGCCATTGAGACTCATCCCCTTGAAATGGATCCATTTCCCATCTCTCAGGCTGCTCTGCTCTCATTCTACCCTGTCAGTCATGTCATTGTTGCTTCTCAGTGGTCACAGGCCTTCAGATTATTAGGTCTAAATTAGATAACATTCTAGTGAATCCAGCAAATGCTGAGTAGTGCATTTCTGCCTCGGTTATGCAGGTTTTTGGAGGCTGCATGCACGTGTGTTGTGGGAGAGGGGCTTCAGGAGCACACACACCTGCATTTGCACCCATGGCAAAAGTAGGTCTGTTTATTTTGGTTTGTAGAGACCTTGGATATCAACAAGTAGCTGTATTGTTCATAACTTACTTTAAAATACTGCCTCTTGTGGCATTGCTACTTTTACAAGGGGTAGGTACAGCTGGCATGATAAAAGCTCAGATAATATTTGAGACCAACAGCAATGGTTGTATCTGCTATGTAACTGTAAACTTAAAAATACTGTTTTCACTATTGTTTCTTAGTGTTATTCTACAACCACCTGTTTACATTTGATTATACATTTTTTTTCTTTATATCTTGCAAGGTACAGAGTATGTGAATTGAAAATGAATTATTTATTTATGAATGAATGAATTATTTATTGAATGAATTAATGAATTATTATCCTGCCTCTGGAAGGCAGGGGGGCTTTACAGGGGGACCTCTACAGACTGGAGAGTTGGGCTGATTCCAATGGGATGAGGTTCAACATGGCCAAGTGCCGGGTCCTGCACTTTGGCCACAACAACCCCATGGGGAGCTCCAGGCTGGGCACAGAGTGGCTGGAGAGCAGCCAGACAGAGAGGGACCTGGGGGTTTGGATTGACAAGAAGCTGAACATGAGCCAGCAGTGTGCCCAAGTGGCCAAGAAGGCCAATGGCATCCTGGCCTGTATCAGGAACAGCGTGGCCAGCAGGTCCAAGGAAGTGATTCTTTACCTGTACTCAGCGCTGGTGAGGCCACACCTCGAGTACTGTGTCCAGTTCTGGGCCCCTCAGTTCAGGAAGGAGATTGAGGTGCTGGAGCAGGTCCAAAGGAGGGCAACCAGGCTGGTGAAGGGACTTGAGCACAGATCCTATGAGGAGAGGCTGAGGGAGCTGGGGCTGTTCAGCCTGGAGAAGAGGAGGCTCAGGGGAGACCTCATCACTCTCTACAACTCCCTGAAAGGAGGTTGTAGCCAGGTGGGGGTTGGTCTCTTTTCCCAGGCAACTACCAGCAAGACAAGAGGACACGGTCTCAAGTTGTGCCAGGGGAGGTTTAGGTTGGATATTAGAAAGAATTTCTTTATCGAGAGGGTGATCAGACATTGGAATGGGCTGCCCAGGGAAGTAGTGGATTCTCCGTCCCTGGAGATATTTAAAAAGAGACTGGATGTGGCACTCAGTGCCGTGGTCTGGTAACCGCAGAGGTAGTGGATCAAGGGTTGGACTTGATGATCTCTGAGGTCCCTTCCAACCCAGACGATTCTATGATTTCACAGTAACTCTGCTTCATTATTGTGCTGCACCGTGATGAATATATGGTGGCTTATCTCTTTCCATGATATATCTGTTTACTTGAGGATCATAGTACACCACAGTGAGCAAACTGCTGTGGGGGAGCCACTAAACTGTAAACTCTTATCCAGACTTTCTCCTACTTTCACTTGCTGAGAATAGCAGCTCTCAGGTCATGACTGGGAGGGGACTATTTGAAGTGTTGGTTTTGTGGGTTTTTTTTCCTGTTGAAATAAAAGGCATTATAGTTGAAAGAGGATACCTAGTGTGGTCGTAGCAGAGTGAGACTTCATGACAAATTGTACTGTGGCTTTTAAAGACTGGCTGACCTGTCTCTGCCTCTTGGGCTCCCTGTGGCTGTTTTGATCCTGTTGTTTCTTTTGAAGGACTTCATTATATTTAAATTATTCTTTCTGATTCAGTAGGTTTTAATTTGGACTTGATGATCTCAGAGGTTCTTTCCAACCTGGATGATTCTGTGATTCTGTAATTTTAAATGGGTGACTAAATTAAAGACTTGCCGTGTACTTATTCCAGTAATGAACGTGGTAATATTTTGGGGAGGGATAGTATAAATAAGGAGATGATCTTGAAGCTTGTGACAGAAAATTAGCAATTTATTAATTAGTTATTGTTTATTTTTCTTTAACATATGTTGCAGTAGTATGTTTTCCAGAACAGAAACATATGTATGCATTTGTGTGAACTGCAGTGCAGAAAAACCTTGCTTTTTTTTCAGATGTTTCTGTAAGTCATACATTCAGGCACAGAATGGTTTTGCTTTTTGGCTGTGGTCCCTCATGAAGAGCAGCTTCCCACTGCAGGACAAAGCTGAGGGAGAAGCTCTGGCTGTAGTGCCTGGAGTAAGGATGTACACATTTTGATCTGGTCAGGTGGTAGATTGTGGGAGCCCTTTGAAATTGTGGAAGTCCTTTAAATGTTATCAAGGGGAGGTTGGGTTATAGAAATACCTCTGTGCTAATTAATGTTGGTTCATGAAAAATCTTAATGGGTCAGCATTGTCCTTTGATTCCCCTTCAAGCTGGGGACTTAGAGTATGAAAAGGCCAAGAAACAGCAGAGAAGGGTAGGACACTGTTACGAGCCCAAACAAGGTAGTAACTAGCACGTGGTAACATTGCACTGAATAACTCCACTACAACTATGGATTTATGGAGCTGCCACCATGCATAGGTATATAAAAAGGGAATTCAAGTGTTTTGGTTTAGAAGGCAGAAGGTTAATGAAGAGTGATAATCATAGTGTTGCTACAATATCAATGAAGTATTTTAATTTTTAATTTTTTCCCCTCCTCTAATGTCTTGTGAATGATCTTTGATTCAGCGTGAGCTTTTACAAATTGATCAGGGGACAGAAATATGAAACCCAATTATATTTGACTCTTATGTACCTAGAATTCTTTCCTCGACCAGGTTATTATTAATCTCTATTTGCTCCCATACAGTATTGCATTATGTTATTAGTGGTTTTGTGTGTGTACATAATGGTAAAGCTGAACAATGCACACTGGGTTCTGGTCTTCTTTATTCTGTTTCATTACAAATATGGCAAACTACTTGAAAATAGAATTTTAAATTAAGCTGTAATGCGAGTTCTTCCAGACTAAGTGCCTTCAGTGCATCAAACTGATTACTGATTCTTTCAGTAACAGCTGGATTTATGTCATGTCTCCTCTGAATGTATTTGTCATAGCCTACTTGGCTAAGGCAGCAAATACCACTTGAATAAAAGTACCAGGTAGATGTAAAAAGAGAAATGATAGAATCACGTCTAAAGCACTTGGCTTTTTAAATTTATTTTTTATTTGTGTGACCAGTGATGGATGGATTTCAGATTATGTTTGAGAGATTGAAGGGAACACTGATGCATCACTTTGGTTTGCCAGCCTTTGCCCCTTCTACAGCTAGAGGATCTCTGAGCCCACAAGAAAAGCTCTGTTTTTTAAGGCCAGTGACTGGAGTAGCAGTCAGGAGCCCATTGAAGCCCAAGCAGTAGACACTTACCTGAATACTGCAGATAAGTGAGAACTGTACAAGGGCCTCCAGGGGGTCTGGAGAATGAGAAAGGGGTTTGTCCCTTGATCTTTTTTCTTTCATAGGAAATTGTTTGGTTTGGCTTCACATGTTGACTCTTAACATCTCAATGTCCTGTAAATCTTGTTAGCTGAATGTCAGTGGTTTATATTCAGAGTGGCAAGTTATTAGCTTAATGAGTTTCCTCTTTTCTGCAGTCATAGGATAACACTGTCTGTGTAACTGAAATACTGAAAAAGAGTAACATTGCCCATCCTTCCACTGTGGCATATTTTGGCTGCCCTGTTAAGAGAGGCAGTGGATAAAACCCACCTCAGTGCCTCCATTTTTTTTGCTCAGTTCTAGGGATCCTTAGTCCATACTCACTAAAAACACCTTTCAGGCTGAATGTAGCATCTACAAAATGTGTGGGACTGGGTATTCAATGTTATTTTTTTTAGAAACTTTTGGCATATTTTGGCTGTTCTGTAAAAACATAATATCCATTAAGACATATTTTTTCCAGCTCTTTTTTGTACTTTGTAAAAACATACAGATAAATCATATTAACAAATTCAACAAAGCAGTGTTCTTAGTATTTTCTTCTTCCTAAGGCAAGATCTTCAAGTTTGTTTGTACTTAAAGGAAATGAATAATTTTCCAAGAGATCTCGGCAATGTTAAATAGTATGGCACAGCCATATTTCACTTCCCATTTGTCTTGCAATTCCTAATGAATAGCCAGGAGTTCTAGAAACTCTGTGTTTCTCCCATTCAGTTGCTAATTTTCTTCAGTCCCTGGATATGTATTATGGCTGTGGTGCTGCACTTTTCTATAATTAAAAAAAAATAAAATTCCATATTTATTTCAGATTTTGTTTCTAAAAATGCAGCTTGCCTTTTCAACATTTCAAATACTTGTTACTGGAAATTACACTTGTCAACCTTGTCAAGGTTTGGCTTACATTAGAATTAACATATACTGGTGGGAAATTCTCTCTAAAATCTCCTCTAAATTGGAGATGTACTCAATTTGAAATTTTCCAACAAAGTTTGGTCTTTAATTTATTCATGTCTACCTTGGAAATAAATTTCAAACTCCAATTTTCTAGTTCTTATATAAACAATAAAGATGAACCTGAAACAAAAAGTAGTGATTTACAAAATAAATATAAAATTCATTATGAAAATTATTTCTTTGTGTAAAGAATTGATTAAATATAAGAAAAACAGTAAATCACTTCATAATTATACTTATTCAATCATGAAAATATTGAATAATTTTATTACTGTTTTTTATTTATTACTGGATACTTCTGAGCTCTTGAATATTATAGGTTTTTGTGGGGAGTTTTGGTTGGTTGGTTTTGCTTTGTTGGTTTTTTTTTTCAAACTCTGGCATCCTTTTCATCTCATGTTAGTCAGCGGGGTTTCCCATGATTGTCTAAAAAAATCACCTAAAAAACGCTCATGTAAAGTCTTCAATAAAGAAAAACCTAAACAATTCCACTGACTTAGAGGAGTAGAGGACACATTTCCTAAATGCTGGTGTTGTACCAGCTCACTTCAGGTGGTTTCTGCTTTTAAACATTCAGTACTGTTTAGATCTCAGGAGCATGCATTTACTTTCCCTGTGCTTATTAAATAAGACATTCCTACACTGCCTGTATCTATTTTTAATATCTAATCCAATAAAGTAATAAGTTGTTTCTGAACATTCAGAGCTGGTGTGTGCACTCACAGGAGTGTTAGCCCAATGAATCAGCTAACAAACCTTTGAAGTAAAACCCAATTGGACTGCAAAGAGGGGAAATAATGGTCCTGTTTTATCAGCAGTGTGTATAGACAGAGCTTTGTTTATGAAATTAAATAGATTTAATCCTAATAGATAGAGCTGAACAGTTTTAAATAGCACCTGTGAACAAATGCTACAGGCCAATTAAGGGACAACTTATGTCTCCTATTCATTCCTCTGGCTGATTTATTTTAGAAAGAGATGATTTGAGGTAATAAATGAAAAAAAACAAACCCTGAACCTTCTTTTTAAAAGATTAGTTATCCAATTAATTTTCCAAATACACATTTTGATGGTAAATCTAATCCATCAAGTAATTTGTAATTTCAAAGCATCTAGAAGTAAAGCAAAGTGATTTCAAAGCATGCATTTTTATTTTTTCTACTTGGGTTCCTTTTCTATATGACTGTTGTAATACTCTATTAAGCAGAAGCTCCATGCAACAGTTGTTGAGGATTTTATATAAAATTCATCATTTTTCTTAGATTCTTTTTAGGCTTGTGTACACGATTGCAAAAATCTTCTCTGCTGCAATGTAAACATGCAGGGGTTTGTTATCAAGTTTCTTTTTTTAATATACTTTTGCTGCTGTTTATGGCACAAGTTTGTGCCTGGTGCTTTCAGTTGCAAAGTGATCACTGTATAAAATATTACTTTTTTGCATTCATTCTGTTTAATAGTTAATTTCAAACAAATACAGAATATGTAAAAATGTAATCCACTAGAGAAAGCTAAACTAGTTACTTTACTAGGGGAAGTAAAGTGCCTTTACATGGCTGCTATCTATGTCAGATGGTGTGGCTGGGTAGCACTTACTCTCCTGGACACCACTTGGCTAGCTCGGAGTAAGGAGTGGGACCCAAGGAGAGCTGAGGGAGAGTGATGTGAACTGGACACAGAAAAAAAAGTCTGTTTGAGGTTATTATATGGAAATCTGTGTAAAATGAAATAACATCAATTTTGCTGCTCATGGAATCACTTGCTTTGCCAGACCATTGCAGAGTTTCAAGCATACTGGGCATACGTAAGTGAATTCCATTATACACTCACCTTTACCAAGCTTATAGTGTTGGGGTTTTTTTAAGAAATAAAGGATTTTTGATATCTTGGTTTTCCTTTAACCTTGGTGACTGACATGTTTTGTTTTCAGATACATTAATATCAGGGGACAGTGATTGATAAGCAAGTGCGATATGCCAGGTAACTACAAAATGATCAGTGCATATCATATAAAGGTAAAATAATCAAAGGCTGATACTGTGCTTTTTATAGTCATTTGCAGGTATGCTGCTATTTTTTGATTTGTTAATGTCAGTGGCCTGAGGTGTCACAAGTTATACTGTAGTGCTAGCTGATTTCTACTGTTGTAATTTTGAAAGCCTGTCTTTGGTATGGTTTTAGTTTTCTTTCTCAGATTCTGGTAATGTATATAGTGTTATTTCTGCTAATATCTAATTGTTTTCCTATTTGCTAGATTTTTTCATTTTTAAAAATCCTTAGTAGTTACTTTAATAAGGTAGACTTTAATCTTATTTTCTTCCTCATGTTGGTCCTTTTTCATTCTTTTGGTTTCCTGAGCTTTCACATCTGCCCTGAATTGTTGATCTGCCTTCTATTTTCATCATTGCTGCTTCTTTCAACATCCTTCCCTGCTTCTGTTCATCTGTATTTCCTCTTTGTTAGGCTTTAGTTTTATGAACAATCCATTAAGTGAAATGCAGAATTATAAAACAGGAGCTTTGAACCCCCAGAAATAGTTTATTCCCAATTGATTTGCTCATATATTTTTATTGGGTACATTCTCTAGTATAAGGATTGTGTCATAAGCAGGGTTTGCTTCTGAGTGTTAAAGCAAAGTCAAGGTCTGCTCATTGCTGACTGTCTTTATCCTGTCAGTATCAATATGTCTAACAAGGAGCTGGCAGAGATTGAGCTTGGCAAGGTGTTGAAGGAAAATACCTCTCATTTACTTTATTTAAATCAAACCAAGAATGAAGCAGTTTATTTATTAATTGTACATAATTAACTGATGATTGCTGTGCTGCCAGTTCAGGATCAGTATTAGCAGTACAGTAGATAAACCACAGTAGTGTACACTTACCAAAATGTTGAAAGTTCCACAAATTTCTAAACAGCCCCTATTTATACACTGCACTTTTACACCTCCAGTTGGAGATGCTTCAGGTCTGCCTGTGCCCTTGCCACTCCTTACAGTCCCCTGGGGGATCCTCCTGATGGAGAAGTCCTCTCAGAGTCTTAGGGGCACACCAAGGTGCAGGTTCCCACACGTGGCCAGACACCTGTGACTCGCAGTGGCCTGCAGTGGCTCATTGATTTCAGTAGTAAGACATCAGCAATGCTCTTGTTAAATCCTGAGTGCATACTGAAGTGGCTTGCTGAGTTAAGTCCTAAACAAATTTTGAGTTATTGGCAGGTCACCTATTTTATAAGATCGCCTATTATTTCACAGGTCCCCTTATTTTTCCTCTCAATGTAAATACACTCCAATTATTGTATTTTGGGGGGGATGGTGATAGCTCTGCATTTTAACCACTACATATTCAAGTAAAAACTGCATTTATTACCATGATTTTGCAAAATTCGCTGCCTGAGACTATAGAGGGTTTTCTACTTGGCTGTAAAATCTCACCTTACCAAGGTTAGCCTTATGTAAAATTTATTCTGCTCACTCTGTTTTCAATTAATCACCTAAAATTATTTAAAATACATTTTTTAACACATACTCAGTCCTGTCTGACCCTTCCAGTAAGATACTGTTAATGTTGTTATTAAACTGCTGAAATAAATCCATGAGACTGCTTTGTAAAAATCAGGTATTCAAGCAGCATCTGTGCTGTCTTCATTTTCTTTTTGCACATCAGATCTAAGCTTTGGTTCTGTACCTGATGACCTATGAAGTTTTTTCACAGGAATGAAGCACTGGTACAGGGGTACCAATTACACTGATGTGCTTTACACTGTGTGGAAGTGTGGGTGAGAGACTGAGGATGGAACACACAGGTGAAGTGAGGTGGCTTTCTTCTCCCCATTTTAAACCATGTTTCGGCTTTGCTGACATTTTTGCTCTATAGAGGACTTTTTTTCCCCTTCTCATTTTCTGTAGTTCAAGTGTTCACTCTATGTATAACAATACATTTCTTGTAGGCTAGAAAGATGATTGTAAGAGCTACATTTTGTTTGCATATATAAAATTTAAATATTCATGCTTTAATAGAGCGATGTCCATAATTAGTGCCTTGGTACTATGGGTTTTTGCTGTAGACACTACTGCAATTTAACTAGCAAAGTGGATCCGGGCAGAAAGAACAGGAATAACTGGTTAATGAAAGCAGCAGAGAACTGTTAGCTTTCTTTTCATGAATTTTCACTGGGTGCTTGCAGATGCTAGCATTACACATTTCTCACCTGCTGTTGACCATCCCATTAGGTAGGAATGAGGTGTTGTACATAATAACATGTATGAGGTGTTACTAAGCTAAGCAACTTTTCTACCCATTTCATCAAACTTGCAATCAATGCAAATTTCATTACTTGCATGTCACTTTGGAATGCAGTGTTAGGCTACAACAGAAGATTGGAAGTTAATGCAGAAGTATAGGGCCAAATGCTACTGTTTGTCTCCCACAACCTTTCTGATGTCTGAGAACAGGCTGCAGAGCACAAAATATTTTTCAGCATTCTAAATCTGTATTTCTTCCGGTCTCAGATGGAAGAAAGAAGTGGTTTGGCACTGATGCAATTCACACTGAAAATCATGCAGTGTAGAAATACACAATTCATGTCTTATGTAAATATTTTTTGTTACAATCGTATTTTTCCCCTTATGCAAAAATGTTGAAAGAACCAGCTTAAACTTAGTGATTCCAATTGCATATGACCTGTGTTTCCCTGTGGCTGTGTTGTGAGGGTTGATTTGCCAACTTAAGAAGGGTTAATTGCTGTTTCTTAGACTGGGGACTCTCTTGCTGTGTAGTCACTGTGTTCCAAAAAGAGTTCTGTCAGTTCCTTGTCTGGGAAGACGCAAGTAGTTGTTGTAGGCTGTGTTATTGTTTCAATAGGGATAATGGCTTTTTGTTTTTTGGTGGTTGCTTTTTTCCCTCTTCTCTCTGTCTCTTTTTCCCATTTTTTTCTTCTTCGCCAATCTGCTTCTAATCTCAAGGTCTATGGAAATAAGGCTATAACAGAAGAATCTCAAACACACAAAAATACATTTCTTTGCCTGAAAGAAACAAACAGAACCTGTATGAAAATATTCATCTTGAGGACTGCAGGGAGAATGATGCCAGAAGCTCAATGTTACAGTGTGGGAGGAAAAAAAAAAACCAACCAAATCGATTTGAAGTTTGTCTGCTTATATTCTAATTTGGCACCCTTGTTTTGGAATTCAGTGCCAATTATATGAATAACATGAATTACAATAGAGACGTTTCTGAATGCATGCGTGACAAGTTTAAATATTCTAAAGAGTGCTTATACTTTTATTTCTGCCTACAAAATAATTTGGGATGCTTTTCAGGTGTAAGCAAGACACAATTCCCCAAAATAATGTCCTGAACAAAGAAAATGCAGTTTTGTACTTTAGAGAATTATTTCTCATTTAACATGGAGAGGTCTGGGTCAGAAATATCAGGATGTTAAAAGACAAATACCTGTATCCTTTCATAAACAACTTTTACAGACTATGGGGAGAAGTCTGCCAAAAAAAGGAAACTCGCACTGTGCAATAAGGACAGTAACATTTTGTTATTATTTAAAACAAACCAAACCAAAACAAAGGCATCTTAAATTGGATTAGGTGTATGGAGTAGGTGAAAGAAAGGCTTTAGTAGAGAGAAGTCAGGAAGAGCAGGAGAAGAATATATTATTGGAGATTGTCAGGGTGGAAACTTGCTGCTTTTCTGAGTATAAACTAAAGACCATTTCACTTAACAGAAAATTATTTTTATGGGGAAAAAACATTTCAAACAGCTTATGGCATCTGACTCCATCACTTTTACATCTTTAGATATGATTCATTGGGGAAGTTCTATAAGTCAATTTAGTATCAAAATTAGGATTATGTAATGTTTTAATCTGTAGCTAGTTTTTGAGAAACTCTCTGGATGCCTACACTGTAAGTGCAGCCCTTGCAGCTAAAAATATGGTAGCCAGTGGCTGGTTATACATGTATATAACTTGCTAGAGCTTTATCGTCTACTTAGGAATTTTCATAGTTCTAAAAATGGGATTTTTGTGTTAGGACAGTATGCTGGCCGTGGCATGGATGACACAGATGGGACAGTACTGAGTCTTCAAGCTTTGACTTGCATTATTCACTGCCACCAGCTGAAGTGTTTTAGGGATTTTTGCCTGATGAGAGGGTTACTACTGAATACGTATGTTTGAAGAAAATGCACTGCTGGTAGAACAGCCATATTTGTATTGGTTTAAGAAGAGTTATGGCAGGGTTTGCAGCTCTTCATCTAGTCTGGGAAGACTTCCCTACACAGTAAGCATGACTTAAGTGGGACTGAAGAAAATAAAACCTATTTTTTTTCCTCTTTACCTGATCTTCACAGTTAGGAATGTTCAGCCGTGACAGACCTAAGTTAGATGGGTGCTCTGAAAGGGATGCAAAGTGGTATTTCTGGTTGAGCTAAGAAGGCCTGTGATCTATGAACAGGCTCTGAGACTATGTTGCTTTCTTCATTTTCCTATTCTTTGCTTTTTCTGCCTTTTTGTACCATGTCAAACGCAGACCACTTTTTTCTTTGTTGAGTTGAGTGTCCCTGTCTTACTTTTTTCTTCTTGGGTAATAAGACTGTCCTTTCCCTAGCATCAGATCATAATGACAAATCTTTGCCTCACAACTGTATATTTTCAAACAGTATTTTCTGAAGTCTTATTTTTGAATGGGCTTTTTTTTTTAAAAAAAAAAAAAAGAACTTCCCTAAAGTTCAGCTCTACTGTTTATGAAGTGTTTACCCAGCATTTCTATGACAGTGTTTCTCTGGTTTACTGGTTTGGGATCTATTGTTAGCTGAATGTGAGGCACCTTCAGAAGGTTGCTAATCTCTGGGTCCTTTGGAGGTGACTTTGTTCGCTGAAATCTCAGGGAAGTTGGTATAAATATGTTCTTATCTTAGAAATTTCAGCATATTAGTTAGAATTTGATGTGATGAATTTGGGCTATGTTCTGTTAGTACCTTCTCTACAGATAGAACAAGGGCTTTGATCTATAATTATGGTTCCAGTTATTGTATACAATGTAGAATCAGTTATCCACTTAGCAGAATGATTTGTATTCCCTTTTCTACCTCCATAACACTAGATTTGTTCCTATTGCTTTTGACTGTAGAAGGCACTGAAGCTGTTCACAATTAACTGTTCCAGTCCTAAAATACTTTGAACAAATATAATGGACAATGAAAAATTAATTTTGTAACTGCTGTTCAATAGTCTACTTAACTAGGAACTGCATTTATGAGATACATACCTGAGAAAATGTTCCTGGATAATTTTAATAATTCCTAACTCCTATCACAGTTCCTACCTTTAATCAAACACTCATTTAAGCTTGAAGCCTTGTATAAAAAAAAAAAAAAAAAAAAAAAAAAGTAAAAAGGTAAAAAAAAAATGCCTGTTGCATCTCAGATGAGCAAATAGTTCGTGAAGTAGATGCCACAGGCACTTCCAATACCATTTTTTGTGCCTCTTCGTAATTTGGAAGCCTGCAATGTTCTCTGTCATCTGGTTTAAAGCTGCTGCCTAACAATAAATAAGCTGTTCTAAGTTCTCCCTCAAGCCAGAGTTTACAAAGACTGATTTTTAATGGGTGAGAGAATCTCCTTATGCCACAGGGTTTGTTTCTATAGATCCTGTGCTCAAACTTTCTATAGAGATACCTGGTTTAAATATTAAGAATAGACTTACCAGTTTTTGCTAGTGTGTCAGTTTCCTTCATGTTCCTTACAGGTTTGTTTCAGAACTTTACCCTAACTTAACTTCCATGTGTTTCTATTACCTCATTCCCCAAAGTCCTCTTTTATTTGCTTACTTAATTGCATACTTCATGTGAAAAATCTGTGTGTAGTCGGGAGTGTTCTCTTCTTGCCAGGAACTAGGCTGCTTAGCAAAAACCAAGATCCTACCAGGATCTTCTAGGATATGACCCTTTCATCCAGTCTGCTCATGACTGAGTAATATCTTATTGTTGGATGCTGTATCCTTCATCTTACCTGACAGTTCTAACTTAGTGTGAAAACGACTGTTCAGACTTCAGTTTTTACGAGTTCCTTTAGCTCATAGTATGATGGGAACCAATTTTATGATGCTTGAAAGAAAGCAAAAATTGTGCACAATTATACAGTCGTATACCATGGAGGAAAATCTGCCTTTTGCTTCCAGACTGGCAGGCAGCTTGTGCACTGAGAAGTGGCTTTTAGAAATCAAATTAAACCCAAAAATTTTTACAGTGATAGCATACTTGAAATATTTTTGAGTAATTTTAAAACAGTTTAAAACAATTCTCTGTTGTATGCATTGTCTTCATTTAAGAACATGGGAACTGCAATGTAATGCATGAAAATATATAGGAGTCCACAGGACTGGTTTCAAACATGGGAATTCTTGTCCTATGAAGTTAGAAGAAAGTCCCTACATGAAGATCTAAAGTGACTGACCTGGTCTTCAGTAGGATGCTTGCTGAGAACAAAATTTGCATCAGGGTAAACTGGTGCAACTCATAATCTTATAAGAGCTATTTTTTTTTTACTATCCTAATAAGATCATGTAAATCATGGCTATTTTACTCCATGTATATCCCATATATGTGCATTTTTGTGTGGAAAAATAGTACACATACACCCATGTGTGTGTATGTGTATATATATATATATGCACATATTGGAAATGTTATAATATCTTTTATTGAAACACTAGAACTACTCATGTCAGTATTTTTGTTGCTTGTTTCCTGAAGAAGAATGACAAGACCTGTTACTTATTTTGACTTTATAGATTCTTGTATTTCAAAATTGTGGTGTATCCAAGTTAATTACGAACTGCTTTGAGGCTTTAGCAGGGAAAGGAATTCTATGCTGACATTTTTTACCTCTTTTTGTAGCCTGGTCTTCAGTGTGTCTCGTTTATCTTCCATAATGATCTGAATGATACGATAAGATCATCTCTCAAGTCATGTATTTGCATCAGCAATTGTAGCATTGTTTCACTTTGTATGACTGACTTGTTCTTGTGGAGAAGGATTATCCCCACAAGATTCTTAATTTTTTACCATAGTGGAAAACACTGTTTTCACAGGCAACCTTTGGGAGTGGGATTATCCCCCCAAATGGTAGTATACATTAAGTGAGGGATAAGACCTTAGAACATTATACTTCCTTATCCATTTTACTGCCTATATATATATATATGCATAATCTCTCTACCGCTTTTATGGAGCAGACTGTTCTTTAGATCAGACCAGTAAGCCTCTAGGAGAATGAGTATTTTTTCACATCCTTTTATGTGGCTGTTTCAGTTTAATAGATTGTTTTGGATTTATTAATTCAGTTGCATAGTTTTACCTGATTCATCATTTAAGCATTGGTTAATGTAAATAAACTTAAAAATATTAAAAGATCCTATTTTTTTCCATATGTAAGAGTTCCTTTCAATTCTTTATCAGCTGCCTTTTTTCAGTGTTGATTTATTAAGGGGAAGTTTCACCTGACCAACTTCATAGCCTTCCATAATGAAATCATCAAGCTTGGTGGATGGGGAGTTACAAGTGGATGTTTTATATCTTCATTACAGTGAGACTTTTAACACTGTCTCCCATCATATCCTCATAGAAAAATCAATGAAGTATGGCCTAGCTGAACCGAGAGGTGAATTGAAAACTGGCTGAATGGCCAGACTAAAAAAGTTATGATTAGTGTAATGAAGTCCAGTTTTAAGGCTGGTCAATATTGGCGTACTGAGGGAATCAATTAGTTCAGTGCTCATCACAGTCTGAAATAATGACCTGGATGATGATGCAGAGAAAACCCTCAGCAAATTTGTGGATGGTACAAAACAGGGAGGAGCTGTCCGTGCTACCTTTTGGTGGGACCTGCACTGTCTGGCGAAATGGGCCTATGAGAAGTTCAAGGAAGGGAAGCACAAAGTGTCTTGAAGCTGGAAAGGAAATTTACAGAAAAGAACCTGGGGGTCCTGGCTGCAGCATGAGTCAGCAGTGCAGCCTTGAGGCCAGGAAGGCCAAGAACCTTCTGTGCTGCATTGGGCAGAACATTTCCAGCAAGCTGAGGGAGCCGATGGTTTGCCTTCACTCAGCACTACATAATGAGGCAACACCTGGAGTTCTGTTTCCAGTTCTGAGCTCCCCATTACAAGAGAGATATGGATATACTGAGATATGGATATGCAAGAGAGATATCTATATGGAGTCTGACAATGCCATAAAGATTAGGGAACTTCTGGAAAAATTTGTTTTGACAAATGCATTAACAATAAAAATATAGTCCAGGAGAATGGCCACAACAACCCCATGGGGAGCTCCAGGCTGGGCACAGGGTGGCTGGAGAGCATCCAGACAGAGAGGGACCTGGGAGTTTGGATTGACAGGAAGCTGAACATGAGCCAGCAGTGTGCCCAGGTGGCCAAGAAGGCCAATGGCATCCTGGCCTGTATCAGGAACAGTGTGGCCAGCAGGTCCAAGGAAGTGATTCTTCCCCTGTACTCAGCGCTGGTGAGGCCACACCTCGAGTACTGTGTCCAGTTCTGGGCCCCTCAGTTTAGGAAGGAGATCGAGGTCCTGGAGCAGGTCCAGAGAAGAGCAAGGAGGCTAGTGAAGGGACTTGAGCACAGATCCTATGAGGAGAGGCTGAGGGAGCTGGGGCTGTTCAGCCTGGCGGAGGCTCAGGGGAGGCCTCATCACTCTCTACAACTCCCTGAAAGGAGGTTGTAGCCAGGTGGGGGTTGGTCTCTTTTCCCAAGCACCTCTCAGCAAGACAAGAGGACACGGTCTCAAGTTGTGCCAGGGGAGGTTTAGGTTGGATATTAGAAAGAATTTCTTTATGGAGAGGGTGATCAGGCATTGGAATGGGCTGCCCAGGGAAGTAGTGGATTCTCCGTCCCTGAAGATATTTAAAAAGAGACTGGATGTGGCACTCAGTGCCATGGGCTGGTAACCACAGAGGTAGTGGATCAAGGGTTGGACTTGATGATATCTAAGGTCCCTTCCAACCCAGCCAATTCTATGTTTCTAATGTCCACCCTTTACTGGATTCCAGGGATAGCAACATAGCTATCAAGGCTGAGGAAAAGGCTGAGCTACTGAATGCCTTCTTTGCCTCAGTCTTCAATAATCAGAACCATTATCCTCAGGGTATTCAATCATCCTGGTATGGATGGAGAGAAGCAGCAACTCCCCAGAATCCATGAGGAAGCAGTTAATGACCTGCTGTGCCACCTGGACACTCACAAATCTATTGGGCCAGATGGGATTCACCTGAGAGTGATGAGGGAGCCTGCAGAGATCTCCAGAAGTCCCTTTTAACTTAACTCTTCTTTGTTTTTTTTCTAGTATTTTCTTCTAATTTTTTTTAATATTGTTTGTAGTCTCAAACATTAAAAAAGCGAAAACAAAATGACACTTGTGAGAGCAGAAAAATGAACATGACTAACATTTCCATGCTTCTGATATTCAGATGTCATTAAAAAAATAAGACGACACATTACATTTGTTCTATTAATTGATCATTCTTAAACTAGCAGGAGAATCAGGAAAAAAAGCAATGAAGTGGGCTAGCACAGATTTTTCTGCATATTCTCAAGTAGATTGCTCTGGATGCTTATTGGGGGTTTTTTTGTTGTTGTGGTTTGTTGAGGTTTTTTTGGGTTTTGGGATTTTTTTGTTTCTCTTTCATAACTTTTGTTCATATAACCTACTTTATCTCAATTATCAAGTTTTAAAAGTCCCTGTACTGTCTGGTATAGTTTTCATTTTAATGTTCAGTGTTCACATTTTTTTACAGAATTGCTAAAGCTACTTTTTTGTGTGATTGTTTCTTCATTCTTTTTTGGCAAATATTTGATTGTTCAAATGTGTAGTACTTATTATTTAATTAGGGCAATGGTATTCTGAGGTGGTCTTGACAATACTAAAATTGAAAATGCTGCAACTTAGATATTTTCAATATAGTTTTCCTTTTCAAACAATGAAGTAGCATATGTTTATAAATTGATAATGTATCCTGTACTTGTTCAGGAATTTGAAGGAATTTTTAATGAGTAACAAAAATCCAGCATAGTTTTTGGAGTCTGGATATCAGTTGACAAAGTGGTTCAGATGGATTTCATCTACCTAACTTTGGATAAACCTGAAAGATGTCCTTCTGTATGAACTTTTATAGTTATGGTAATAACGATGCTATGAATGTTACAACTTGAAAAGGTGACAACATTTATGACAATTTAAACTAATTATTTTTACAATGAAAGTTTGACTTGACTGAGACTTTTCAATTGACTTTTTGGGACTAAAACTAAATCACTAGGATTTTTTAGAACATTTGTGCTAGAATGCTGTTTCTCTTTTATAAGAGGAGAACAATAGCTTAGTTTCAGTTGCAAGGAAAGGAATTTCTTTAAGATGACTCCCAGGATTTTTAATGGCCCATTAACATCAGGGTGAATCACCTGAATACAGAAAATGTGCATCCCTGTAACACAGAAATCAAAGGAGGGTAATGAAGGCTAAAGTAAGCCTTTGACTTTTATGAAATGAAGAAAAGCTAAGCAGGAACAGGGGAGGTGCCCTGTGTTGCCCCTTTTAATCAAAGAATCCTTGCATGGCTAAACAGAAGATCCCTTCATGTGATGCCTTACGAGCAAAGGCATTTCATAAAAAAACACATTAGGTCTTCATTTGTAGGAGTAGTTAGGTATGAAACCAATAAGTCAAAATGGAAATACATGTTTAGAGAAAGGTTGATACAGTGATATTCTTGCTGCTTTACCTCTTAATATTGCATAGAAAATGACATTCTATTTATAGCTTGTAGAGAAGTGGTAATAGAAAGTATGAGAGTATGTAAAAGGGGTATAAAATAACATTTTTTTGCTAAAGCTTGAAGAATTAATGCAATGGACCCGTATCAATGTAAAGGGAAAGAATATTTTATTTTATATATATTATATAATTTATATTATATTATATATTGTAATATAATATATATATTGTTATATGTTGGCCTTTCTTGGTTAATCTATATTAAGAAAGTAGTTCGGTCTCTACTACTCCCAGTAGAGAAGGTGGGAGTACTGGGAACTGGAAACTCCCAGTTCTTCATTTACCATTTGTCACATTAACAGTAACATTTATTATTCAGCTAAAATCCTACCAGAGTAAGCTTCATGATACAAGGGAATATGGACATTAATTTTCTGAGGATCTCTTTACCTGTTTCTTAAATAATCTCCAAAAAGTATGTTCCTGCAGTCTTTCTCACGTATTGATAAGTGTTTTAGTTTGAAGTGGGCATTTTATGCTTTCTTGTTTAACTGGTATGAGACTGCTGTAATTATAGGACCATCTTAATATTCTTAGGCTATTAAATTCTGTGCTGCTGTCCAGTTGCCTGAAAAATGAGATGCAGTAATAAGCAAGCAATTTTCTTTAGGAATTTACTCTAAATCAAAATAAAGCTAGGCGAGTTTTCTGATAATTTGTGCCTTGGCTGTTTTCTTGGATAGAGTCTGTATTCTAACATACCCACTACTGTTTAGCACTGATTAGAATTTTTATTCAGGCAACTTTTATTCAATGTGACATCCTGAAAGTTCATTTTCTGAACATGCTTTACAGTATTCAAATATTTGTGTCTGATGTTCTGAAAAGGTGCATGACGATGACAATAATCAATCATATCTAATTAGCTCATGACACGTAGTGTTTGCAGTAATTAAACGAGACATTACTGCTTTCTTTCTAGTGATAAAGATCACACAGATTGAGAGCCAGCTGTTAATCACTTTTGGTGCAAGGCTAATATCATTAACAGAAAATCCCAACAGTTTGTCCCTACGGCTTTTTTCAAAAGAGCTTTTTGCAGACAGGTTGTAACTTAAGCAATAAAACATTTTTATATTTTGCATCATGAGATAAAATTTTCAAACTTCTGTTAACCTTCATTTGCTATTCTTTCTTGTAGAAATCTATATGCCACTTAAATATTCAGGAAAAATTGCTTTCAGAATTGCCAGAAATTGATATTGTTACGCTGCAGTTAAATTCTTCTATGAGTGTGTAATTCTTTTGCAACTTTATGTAGTGAAATGTCAGTTCATAATATTGTCATTCTAAAAAGAAGTAAGAACAGTTTTTATTAAAACAGTAATTTCCAAGATACATATTCCAGACATAATAGTGCAGATACGGAACAAGAGAATCATGGAATGGTTTCATTTGGGTGGGACCTTAGTGGCACTTTCAGGGAGGGGACATCCACAACTTCCCTGGGCAACCTGTTCCAGTCTCAACAACATCATGATAAAAAATTTCTTCCTAATAACTGATCTAAATCTACCCTCTTTCAGTTTGCATCAATCTCAGAAAAATACAACTGAATATGTGTCTATTACTTAAAGATGGTCAAGAATAGATATTTGTTTCTGATTCTGGTATATTTCATTGAAAAGGTACAATATATTTTAATTCAATGCTTTAATCTTAATTGTCCCACTCTGGAACCCTCATGTCCATCAAGTTTATTCCCCTGGCTTTGTTGTGAGTATGAGTAACTTCACTAAAATGGTTTATTTAAAATTTGTGATCTTTTTGACTAATTTAGAACAGCGATTGTTGATATTAAGAAACTGTGAAATGGGGTTACAGCTTTAATAAAAATGCACAATCTACTTTCAGAATTTAAAAACAGTAAGACATGCATAAATGCTCTTACTAGCTGCTTACTCATTGAGATTACAAAGAAGCTGCATTTTTTTTGCTTAATTTTTGTTGAGTTTGGCTTTAGGATTTGGTTGCTTTAATTAGGAGTTGGAAGAAGACGCATATGATCTAAATATGTCTTAAATTAAGCAGCTATTAAGTCAGTTTAACTGTGTATTATTTTAGATTAAATGGTTTGGGTTTTTTTGTTTCTTAATACTGAAAATAATCCACTGTTAAAAATCAGTATCGGCAGTTTTTTTCCAGCTGGAATAAAAGTCAGACTTAACTCAGCTTTGCTTTAATTTGAAATATTTCCCTTTGGACTACTTTAATATACTTCCTTTCAAGCACAGATGAAAGTTGAAGGGTGGGCTGCTAGGGGAGCCCCAGGTCTCATCACCTGCAAGGATGCAGGAAGATGTTGGTGCTGCGGCCCCGCTGCAGTGCATGTCCGTGCTGGGGAGGCAGAATCAGCTGGGGGGGTCTGTGTGCTCCCAATGTGGTGACAGGGGGTGTGTGTGGCACCTGCCACAACTGCAGGTGTGCCCATCATAATACTGGTCCTTGGGCTCTGAGGTGGAGTAAGCAGGACTGGTGGCCCTAGTGGATGCAATGGTGAACGCAAGGGCATTGCTGCATCCTTATCTTCATAGAAACTAGATGTGGGGATAATGGTGTTCAGGGGTACTTCAGAGCAGTAGAGCAGAAAGGTGTCTGATCCAAAGAACTGATATCATCCAAATAATTTATCTTTCATCTTTTTCTTTTGATACATTTACAGGTGAAGGCAGTGATAATGATTTATTTTTCAAAATCTTTTATTTTATTTTATTTTGTTTGTTTTATTTTTTATTTTTAAAATTATTTTATTTTTATATATTTTTTATTTTTCATTATTTTTATGGGGTTTTTATTTTTATTTTAAAATTTTATTTTTATTTTTTAATTTTTATTTTATTATTTTATCTTATTTATTTTTTAGCTAGATTACCGTGCTCATTATGCGTTCATGTGTCAAAAAAACCCCCTCATCTTTGTTATTAACATTATTATCGATTTTATCATTATTTTATTATTGTTTTTACATAAGAGAAATAAACACATCCGTTTGCTACTCTGTTGCTGTAGCCTCAGCCTAGATGAATCAGTGGGCCACTGTTAGGATGGTCAGGCTGAAGGCAGCAGTTACTGAATTGTCCTCTGTCTGGTTTCTTGTAGCAAGTGGTGCTCTTCAGGGGTCTATCCTGTGACCCATCCCCTTTAATATTTTTGTCAGTGACCTGGAAGAGGCCAGAAAGAGCTTATTGACACCAAAATAGAGGGTGTGATTACTACACCATAGACAGAGACCTAGACAGGCTAGAGAAACAGGCTGGCAGGAAATTCAAGAAGTTAACTGAACCACACTTATGAAATTCAATGAAGTCAAATGTCAAGTTCTGTACTTGGGAAGGAAGAGCCTCTCTAACCATGCAAGTAAGAGCCTGCCTGTCCAGCAAGCAGCTCCTGGGGTCCTGGTGGGCAGTGACTTGTACTTGAGCCAGCAATGAGCCTTGGCAGCAGAGAAGTCAACAGAATCCTGGGTTGCATTAGAGCACAGCCAGGAGATCAAGGGAAGGGATTATCCCTTTCTTACGAACATTCACTAGACTGTGTCTAAGGTACTTAATGCAGTTTTGGTTCTCCCCAAAAAAAAAACCAAAAAACCCCACATTGATAAACCGGAGTAAGTTTATTGCATGGCCACCAAGCTGATTGGGACTAGGAACACTTGCCCTTTGAGGGAGCTCAGTTTGTTCAGCCTGGAGGAGTCTTAAGCAGCACCTAAAGACAGGCTTTCCGTGTCAACAAGAATACAAACAAGATGGAGCCAGGCTCTTCTCTTAGACAGCTCCGAGATACGTGACATATCCAAGTGATTTTGTTCTGCATAGCATTTTCACAGATGGACTTGTCCCTCACCTGCCTAATAATGGTGAACTGTAACATATCCAAATACCCTCTGTAAAGACTTTTTTCTCTTTATCAGAATTTCTTAAAAGGAAAGAGTATTAAGTTTAAGAATTTTTATCTCAGCAGTTGTGAAATGGTGTCAGTAAGTGTAAAGGCCACAGTATGCTAAAGCTCCTTGTGTAAGGGAGCACTGTAATACTGGTTTACAATTATTCTATGTCCTGTGTCAGCCTTTGCTTTACTGAGCAATACTTTAAGTGCTTCCATTGCTAATGGAATCATTAATTTTCTGCATTCCACAGCTGTGTTACTGCTCTCACTGCATATCTGCTGTCCTTATCCATTTGCCCTCTGTTACTCTATTGAAAAGCCTGTATTAATGTACTGACTCAAGGCCTCTTAAGCCTGCAATTGTCTTCTCATCATGAAAGACAACAGTACAGTCCTCCTTCAGATTAAGGGCTACAAAAATTAGGATCATTAACAAATTTTATTGTAAATGTCACTCATTGGTAAGGCCTCTAAATTATAAACTTCAGGTCTTAATAGTTATTTTTCATCTCTCCTATGGCAGTTGCAGATCGTTTGGTGCATATGTTATTCTACAGCCAGTCAGGCTTTCTTCTGGATGCAGAGGTTCAGTCATATGCAAGAAGACACATAATTCTCAATATTAGCCTCAGAGACAGGTAGATCTGAAAGAAACTGTCTTGTCTGGGATTTTGTCCTGGGAGAGGATTAGTACCTGTACCATTTGGGCAGATTTTTGCTTAGTTCTCTCTCAGAGCTTAGCTTAGCAATGGATGTCCCAGAAATCTGTTCAAGAACTTCAGCTGCCTTGTAGCTGGAATATGCTTAAAGGAGATTTCAGAATTATTTTTTTATCTGATTGTTACATTTGTCTTTGCAAGAGATTTTGAAGTATTTAAAACAGTCATTATGTCCCCTTGTAAGTAATTCTGTATGAATTCGTGTTGTTTAGCTTAAAGACACAATACAAGTCCTATTTTTCAGATCTCTGATGACTTAAAATTTTTTCTGTATTTCTCATGACCCTTTTCAGTTCATTACTTCTTCTAGGTAGTGTAGCCATGAATCAATGCTGACATAATGCTGTACAAAAGGAAACAATATACTGGTATATATTAAATGCAGTACTGGTGATAGATAACTTAATGAGCATGAAATTATTCCTCCCTTAACTTCAGCAGTGTTTAAAGAACCTTCTGTACTACCGTGCTGAAGGACTGTGTTTAATTTTGGGCACTGTCTTGTCAGAGTGAGAAAAACAAATCCATAACAAAAAACCCAAAGGAAAGCAGCCAAAATATGTTTGCCTTTATTGCAACAACAAGCTGTTAATGCCAATATTTCGCTGTCAAGTCTCACTACTACCTTCCTAATTCCTTTCCCAAGGCAATGATCAAGAGAAGCTTTTTTTCTTTGGTGCAAAGGACTGTTCTTCCTGGATCAGTACACCTTGCACTTCTTTTTCTGTTGCATTTAATCCCATTTTTAAAAACCTTCTCATATATTAGTCAAGGCTAGTTTAAATTTGAATTCTTTCCTGCTTTGAGAAAATATCTCTGTCTTTTGGTCACGATAGTAGATGCAATATAGAAAACATGCCAAAAGAGTTATGAGATAAAAAGTAAATTTGAGCCTGCTGTAAATCAATGGTCAGACCAACTCTGTTACAGAGTTGATTAATTACAGCTTGAGCTGTGTGCCTCCAAAGAGAGACCCTGCCCTTATTTTACCTGCGCCCTTCAAGACCTCACAATCTGACCATCCACCTGTTCACATGATGTGTATATGGTTGCTCATCCAATTATCTTCCTCAGTGATTACATTTCCCTTTTTGATTGGTTCTGTCCAAGTGTTCTCATCATCATAGTTCTTCAACAGTCCAGTTTTTCCAATTTAGGTTTTAACTAATCCATTTTACTATTGTATAAGATAATTTTTAATAATTCTCTCATTGTCTATATAGTATTTCAATATTATTCCATGTGTCAGAGTAAAAGTTTAATTAAGGTTCAATCAGAAGAGTTCAGCTCAAGTTTAATTAGAATTGCAGACCACGGCCTTTTCACTACAACTACATGGTAAGTCAAGTCACTTATGTCAGTTAGCAGTTTGCCCATATCTTAAACATTTATACAATTAATTCTAATATTCCTTTAATCTATTAATCCCAGTATTCTTATAGCCAACTCATTGCTACTTTCAACAGACTGGATTAGAAAATATGCTCATTAGATCTCTGAGGTGTAAATATTGCTGCAAAATTTTTGTGTGGAAATATGAAGTAGAATTTCTATTGGGAAAAACAGTTCAAATTATTTACTTTAGGAATTTTAGGTATTTATTTAGGCATGTCATTTATAATTGTGTTTTAGCAGTTAAAAATTGAACTCCCATGGTGCTAAAGATATCTATTAAGGATGAGGATCAGCAAATGAGGACTTTAACTGGAGGACCAGTTTAACCAAATGAAGCGGATTTTTTAGATAAAGTAGGGGAAACTAAGACACTGCTACTCAATGTAGTTGAAAACACTAGTGGTCACAAATTGGAAAACACATTTAGGCAGAGGGAAGAAGAGTGAGAGAGGCTTAGAGTTACTGAGGACTTAACAGTTTAATCCAAAATAATACTGCTGCAATGCATGTATTCTAGTATCTGCTCTGAATAGATACAAACCTGATTTTATTTTGAATCTCATCTGAATTTTCTGGTGGCCTGTGTAAGAATCACAAACTTTTTCTGACCCTTTTCAGTTACCAGCATGAGAAGCTTGACAAATACTGCTCTAGTATATTTGGGAAACAAATAGACATAAACCAGTAAATAGTTGATAAAGAAATCCTAGTACACCTCAACTAACTTTTAAACTCTGCCTGATGTTTTGTCAGCCTTTTTTCAAAATAAAACCTACAGTAGTGAAGCTGCTGTTACCAGTGTTCTTTCAGTGTTCATCTGCAGCCTGAAATTCACAGCCACAAGTTCTGTTTCAAAGTAGACATTGCTAGGGCAAACTTGACTCTTACTGGCATAAAATATTTGTCTTCACTGAAAGTTTACTAGCTAGAGATCTGCCTTAAGTAGCCAGCAATGAAACTGATAAAAGGATTCATCTACAATTGAGCTCCCTCTATACAGAGGGATGTTTTGTTCTCCAGCTGTGTTGACAGTTTTGAGTTTGCTTGAGAAAGCCTTCAGTGGGTTTTTTTTTCAAAGCCAGCAGTGAATAAGCTTTCTTAAGGGTCACAGCTACTGTGATGCTAGTGCTACTCATCTCCTTTTCCTTCCACTAAGTACATGTACATGCACAGGTGTACCACACACCCCTCTTCCTGAGGCCAGAGTCTAGAAAACTGTCAGAGACATGTAAATCAACATTTAATTTCCTCATATGCCCATGTGAGTTTAAATTTATATTCCAGTACATCTTATTGTAAGCACTTAAATCCTAATGAGATACAACATTCTGCACACTTTCTGCATGTTTTTTATTACAAAACGTGTAAATTTAGTATATGTTCTCTAACGTTACAGCATCATTTTGGGGAGTTATTTCCACTTTTCAGTCCTTGCTTTCTGGTTAGATATTATAACAGTTACTGCATAAACAGTTTTAAAATGAAAAATCAAGGAGAACATAGCTTTGTGAAATGCTGGATAGACACGTACGTGCAAAGATTAAGTTCCCATTAAAACGTCCTTGTTTGAAGAAGCACTGTGTCTAGACTGGGATTTGCCTTCTAGAGTTATATATGTCGTCTCTAACACAGAGAGAGAACAAGGGAATGTGCTGAATTCTGGTTCATAACCATTTAAAATGGTTTTTAAAAAAGCACCCTTGAAGGGCTGCAAGAAATCTAGATTAATCATATTGATTCTGAAAGCAGATAAGGTATTGTTGCATGTCATCTTGAATCACGTTGGGAGTTAGAGTGTGAGTTAGGTATTGGATCTTTATAGAAATAGATGAGCTGCCATGAGACTTTAAGTAATGTGATGGAAAATGATAAACTATTTAATTGGTCACTCTACTTATTTTACTCATTACTTGATCGTCTGTTGCAAATGGAATTTCAGGGTTTTTTTCACTGTATTACTTCTAAACGCATGTAGTGATTACTAGCCAGAAAAATGTTCTGCTTTTAGACTTCATAAAGAGTTGTTGAGAGCTCTCTTCTTGGTCTTTCTGTAAAGCATGGTGTGGTATGTTGTCAAAAGTAACAGCAGTTGGCAGTCTTAGGTGTGATAGTAGTGCACAGCCTCTGAACAGCAACAGAAATGCGGTCATGGGGCTTTTTCAAGGCAGTTCTACTGCTTAAAAATACTTGCTGTTACACAGCATGGCTTTCAAAGGGATGGTATTGGCACAGTTTTCCTAAGTTGTCATTCACAAAATTTTATTACTAAAACATTCAGACATACTGGAAATTAAAAAGTTCAAGTTCTTGGGAAAATGAAGAAACATGGGTTTCCAAGCAAGTGATAACGCTTAAGGCTTTACACCCTTTATTGAACTTTATTTCCTTTAGACATTTTTGGCAATAACATTTGTTTGTCCTAAAGACATGTTTCTACACTGTAAACTTTTGGCAAGATCCATCTCAAACTGAAGATACCTACATGTGGATGTCTGCTGGCATGTCCAGTGTCCTCCTTCTGTTATCATCATGGAAATCTAGTCTTGCCTTCAGATAGAGGACCTGGATGTCCCAAAACCCCTGTGTCAGCCTTATATGTGTGAAGATCATAGATACCCTAAAGTGCCTTAAGTGGCAGCAGTGGCCTACACAGGGACACCTGTTCTGAGCCCAGAGACATCAGAATATCATGAGCAATTCTACGGAGCAACTGCTGTGCACATGCTTTGGGGTAAATTGAATTGCTCACTAGGCGGCGTTTTCCGTTTCGATGTTGAGAGACTTTGACAATTGATGCTGCATAGACCTACAGCACATCTAAATTTAAGTACCTGAAGCTTAAGCTGATCTTGCCTTTAAAGTCCAAAAGCTTTTACTGGCAATCACCACAGCTGTTTTTCCATATTTTTATAGAAATGAAAATATTATAGTGAAGGAAATGTTCCATGTTTACTTTAAAATCCCTCAAGCATTTTTTTCAGTGCATTTGTGTTTCTTCTTCAATTCCACTACTGTGTTCTTTACACAGTCTGCTATATATACATAGAAGAACAACTTAATTTTAAATCATATTTTAAAATTGAGTGCTGCAGTTAAACCTTAATTTATACTTTATTATGCACTTGCATAGAGGAAAGTGCAATGTTGTGGTGATGCTGTTACATATGTTAGAAACAGATAAACAAATAGTGCTTTGAAATATGGTTGTCCATTTCAAAATAGGTATTTTGCTTTTACTCTTCTGTGCAACGACTGCAAAGCTCTAAAATTTCATTAGTCTGCTTATTTTAACCAATAGCTATAAGCAGTCCTAATTCTACAGTTTTTGTTTAAGGAAATATCTGACTGCATATTAGTGGAAAATTTGTGCATAAGTTGTTTTGTTTTGTTTTTTTAAAATTAAAATAGAACTTCCTTTCTGCTACTCAAGGAGAAAACATTGTTTATGCCAAAATAATTGACTGTCCTATGGAGATATTAGTCCAGTGATGATGTAATCCCAGAAACTTTAAGTCCATCTTGACCTAAACCAAAAGAAATTTGGAACATCTTATTTATTTGTGTGTTTTACAATATCGAAGGGTAGTTTTCTACAGTGATAGAGCTCTGTATCTTAAAGACAATGTTTATTAGTAGCGTAGGCTTTTTTCTGACACAATGAAAGGAACTATCTCTAGGTCAGGAGCAATATTGCACTTGCCCACTTCTTGCTGACACTGGAAAATGTGTTCACATACATTTATTCATGCATATCTGCTTCTAATACAGTTTCATAATCAGTCATGCAATTAAAACCAAACAGAGCATCCTGCAATGGCAGCACTCCTTTGTGGAACAGTACAATGAAGAAATTATTATTGTTATAATTTTTTTATATATTAATGTCTACTTCAAAGACCATTTAGCCAGCCTTTTACAGTACAGAAGAGGCTTTTTATGTCTAATCTATTTAAAAACTGAAAAGCAGAGCAGTTTTCTGCTTTCTGTAAACAATGCACATTTGTATGCATTTTATTTATTGAATGGGGAAGCAGTTGTTATTTCTCATTATGAAATGTGCATATTCTTAAATTTTTGTTTCT